>OX246738.1:66895763-67115763 GCA_945910005.1 Isoperla grammatica
TCCTCTTCTTCTCCCCCTATCCCGCCGTTTCCAATCCCATTCGCCAGCCGTTAAAATTCCATGCTCGGTAAATAGTCCCCGTCGACCGTGGTCGGTCGGGAACAATCGATAAGAGGGGGACGGGTGTGGGGCGCGGTTAATTACCGCCACACGCACACGCACACACCACCGCACACGCACCACACGCACCACACGCACACACGCAACACACGCACACACGCACACAGCTAATCGTATCATCGCGGGGTGATTCATTAACGTCTTAATTGAAACATAAGGGGGGCTTGTTGATTCTAATCGGCGCCGCCACCGCTAGGCGACAGATCGTCCCCCCCCCCCCCCCCCCCCCCCGCCCCCGGCAGACTGACAGACAACTGTGTCGTTATGACAATCCCCCCCCCCCCCATGCGCGTCATACCTTGTTAGGCTTACCCCGACCCCCGTACTAAACGGATGATACAATGGTGTAAACGCATTGATGACTGTTTCAGTTAGTCCTTGACTCAGTCACTCAACGGCCCGAGCGAAATCATTGTGTTAGTTTGAATGGTTTGTCCGGTACATGAAAACGTGCCCCGCCCCCCCCCCCCCCCCCCCCCCTCCCTCCCGTTATTTTGACACTTGTCAGTATGTGTTTAAGATTAGGGGTAGCTTGTGGTGATGTTTTAAAATTATTTAATTTTGATTCAGTCGTTGCATAATTATATGGCACCACTAATGGCCATCCATTTGTTACTCTGGAACTCTGTTCTAAAGAAATCTTGAGCCTATTTACAACTTTAACTACAATATTCATAACGATTGTTTACTATCGGACTTCCAATAATTAAAAAGTTGCATTTCAATGTTGTATGTTTTAAGGATATTTTCTATTTATTATATTTCTATTATTAAATAGTTTTTATTATTATTGTTGCATTATTATTTTAAAGATTTAGGTAGCCTACTTAATTGTACTTGTACTTTTATTTAGTATGGAAATACTGTTGTAATATTGAATTAATTTGAAAACTGTCACGCATTAACATATGTTAGTAATAAATAAAAAAAAATGCTACTTTATTCATACTACAACACATTACTTCATACTATTTTGTGGTTACGATTACCCCAAAACAACATCCTAGTTCAAAATCGTTTTTATAAATGTTTAACACTACCATCTCTTTAAATATATATGATTTCAGATCACGTATCTATTTTTATTTAAACAATACGCTATTTACGATTATAACAGAAAAATCCGGTCACCTAACCCAGGCACTGACCTCGTGCTTAGTGATACGAGTGTAAACCTCATTGCAGCCTCCATGTTGGATTGTTCCAGGCGACACTAGCGCCATCTTTTGACGGAACTGTGGTAGCTCGAGATATTTCATTTTTCATACACGTACCATGACAACGAACGAAATGTATTTCGATGAGTCTCATACCAGGCAAGTTTTTAGTATTCTATGAGGAGAAACGAGTAGTGACGTCAGACGTGCGCAAACTAAGCAACCCCTCGAGACATGATATGACTTACATATACCCACGTGGCTGCACTACGTACTTTCTCTGCTCATTACACATATCATTCTGTCTGTGAGCTTACATACGTTATCAGTCATAGTATAGCTACTTCATTTTATTGATTCAAACTAATTTGAATTTAAACGTTCGAGTATAGACAAGATCGATATATTATTAGTTTTAAGTTGATTGTACAGTTGCAGCGATGTCACCTTTAGCAGGGGAATCTTCGTTTCTATGAAACTGTTTTAAAGATAGTATTTCCCATAAGAAAAACAAATTCCAACAAATTTTGGTCTTTCTTAATGTAGGGGAAATATATTCATACGGGCACTAATGAGGGGATGGTAATTCAGGAAAGTGTTGTATGTATGTACTTAAAGTTATGTTTTGAGGTATAATTAATACATTGTTGATCATAGTGGTAACTAGCCAGCCACACAACGAGCCATTTGTTATCATAACAGAGTGTGTTGAATGTGGTAACTGAATAGTTAATAGCAGTCAGCCGTCGCAGTGTTCCCGACAAGGAGTCTAGTGTGTGTTAGTGTTACCATTGTTTGCTCAAGGGAAGACGGGACGGCCATGGTATAAGAGGAATGGGTTTGGAGTACCAGGGGAGTGGGGCAACCAGTGTTTCGAGCTACAAAGCGCTTGTGAGCTTGTCGGACAGAATGCACGGAACTATTGAACAATGAAATGCGAATGGGAGTGTGCTCAACGCTTGTCAAAAGTGCTGTAATAAAATAGTTAAGGCTGTGTGTCGTACCACATCGTAAGAATCAGATTGCTTTAAATTTTCGCAGAGAAATAAAAATGATGTCATTCCCGAGATAAAGTAATGTTCATTTCATAACTGTTGCCAAGTTCTAATTATAATGGTTGATATTTTAAACGATCAACATAAATTTTGAAATGTGTTTTTGAAACAACTTTTATTATTATAGGTAGACTATCATATAAAAACCTATAATTGTTTTGAAACTTGCAACATGAACTGTAAGAGCAGTATTATGCATCTCTAGGGAATTACATCATTTTCATTTCCGAGCGCAAATTTACGCTTTGCGCGGCATTGGAGTGTGCGAGAATGAATGAATGAATGAATGAATGAATGAATGAATGAATGAATGAATGAATGAATGAATGAATGAATGAATGAATGAATGAATGAATGAATAAATGAACGAACCCATGAATGAGTCGTTTCCTGATCACATTTTTGAAAATGTCAAATTGTCCATTGAACCACATTTTACTTAACTTATAAAACCATGACTCACCATGTTATTCTTCACACCCAAATGAGCACCTCTGCTTTGAGTGCTGGAGGACACTCTTGTGGACGATTGAGTTCCCTCATCGCAAACAAATCTATCCACATCCTGAGAGCCGTCCTTCACGTTTAAGTACACTCACGATATTTGAACAACGGGCTCAATCTGTGTCAAGATATCCCAATCTTCTCTCACAAAGCTTCCTACCCCAACTGCGTATGAAGCTATGTCATGTAACGAATGTCAACACCGATTCCAGCTGTATAGATATCGTGTACGCGGTGCGATTACAAACAGCAGTTATTCAATTACTATTTGTTTTATGGGAATTATTACATTATAAAAAACTGCATTGTTTGTTTTAAAATTTATTTTGCGGAACCGTCACAGCTACAATGCAAATAATAAAAGGTATAATGTCTCTTACTGAAAATCAGTTCTTGTAACAAGTGGATGTATTTAATAAGCGGGGTGTGTATCGTCCGCCATTATTTAGGTTGTGGCCTCGAGTACCCATGCCTGGACACACAACAGTATGTTTCTGATCACTAGTCTAATCCGAGAACAATCTTAAAAACATTATTTGAATGTTCATTAAGCGAGCGAAGCGAGCGTTTCCACTTGACTCTTATGGCACTTCGTTCTGTTTTTTTTTTTTTTGTTTTTGTTTTTTTTGTTTTTATGTCCGTCGATAGCGGTCGAACGGAAAGTCCGATCAACTTGAAATTTGAACCATCCACAAGCCTCGATGTGGATTGAAGGTGTATAGTTTTGAGGCAAAATCGTTCGAAAAGTTACAAAGTTACACCATAGTTACTGCAAAATATTTTTCTGAAACAAAATGGCGGCAAAATGTGAAATAGCCAGATTTGTTTACAGCTTTTTCCGGTCACGAATATGTAAATGTAATGGCGATCTGATAAGTATTGGCAAAGTTACACGAAAGTTACTCGAAAATATTTTTCTAAAACGCAGTAACGGCAAAATGTGAGGTGGCTATCTTATAGCAAATTTTTGTCCGGTCACGAATATACTAATGTAAACCCGATCCGATACGTATTAGAGGCAGAAATTACATTTCTATTGCTGTCAATAACTGTTAGTAACGGTGGCGGACCGCGGCGAAAATATGACCACGAAAATTCTTAGCAACGCACATTGCACTGCATACAACAATGTCGGAAAGTATAATAGCCATGGAAATAAGAACAATTTTTGCAATGCGCATTCTTGAATTGTTGTTAATTGTTGTTTGTATTAGCATTGAAAACTTTTCGCCAGAAAGTTCGTAGATATTGACGCGCTCGCTTATCAACGCGTCAAACAGAGCGTTTTCCTAGTTGTATCTTTGTTCCAACCAGAAATTAGTAACTTCTCCATGTATTTTGGGCCTGGATTTACTAGAATTACAAAGATACGCTCGTCTTTTTTTGTAAACTAGCATTGTTCTTACATTTTTACAATGAATATCATTTTAAAATACGAAAAAAACTTTAATTCTCTCGCGTTCGAGATACTTGTGTCGAACAATATATAATATATTCATATTGCGTTTAATTTGTTACTTATTTATAGTTTTGTGTTCAAAAATGCAATAAAGTGGATATTTCAATGTACCCGGGGACCCAACAGAGGTCCCCTAATTACTAGAGAACCCTTCGTAGGTATGGAGTTGTTTATGCAGTTATTACAACGCTAAAGATAGATGTGTTTTTACTAAAATTAGCAGCTTATTTTGATTTTTTTTTTGTTCATTGATATGGTCTCTATAACACAAAACACGCTATTTGTAAGTCTCGTTTTGCACATAACTCCCCACGCCATAACAAAAAGAAAAACATCCCTATCCCTAATCTGGGAACATCAGATGCATCCGGACCCTTTAAAATGATATCAAGCGAGATTGTAGAGGGGGGGACGAAACAACTATGTGTTTCATTTTGTGTGAAGAGATAGCGAAGAACAAAGGAACCGTTTCCTAATATAAAAACTCGTGAACGGATCCTCTGAAGCTTTTTCCTTTTCATGCGATAAATTGTTAAGTGGTAAAAGTCAGCCCCCGCGTGTCACTATAGTGACTATACGACTGCTACTTTCACCACATCTCGCAGACGGGCATTGATTCATGTACCTGCCGCTGCGCTGCGTTGCGCACTGCAGACGTCATACACTGTAGTAGCTATGACAAACAGCGGCATTAGTTGGCAACGGTTCCTATCTAGTTAAACTTTGTGTGACGTCACGATTCTGTCCTAATTAGCTGCATGCCAAAAGAGAAAGCTCGAGTCTATGATATCTCTTAGTGCTTCTTTCTTTTCTGTTCGTGAAAGTTTTAGGGCGAAGACGTTTCTTGAGATCTATTATTTAATTAAATTAAACAGCCCTGGAGACTGAGCGTCAGTTAGTTCCGTCTAGGGCGGAGGGGGGAGGGGCTGTTTTCAGCGAGGAAGGCTGAGGACATTTCGCTCTCTCTAACCATCAGCGAGTGGATTCATAAAAATGCCCGACTTTTGTGAAGCTATGTCCAATTCTTCCGTTAACACATCCGATAATTTTGATAACTAGCAACGCATAAAGTCCTCCGCACAAATCGCCAGTATCCAGATCGCAATCGTCATCGGAAAATTGAGAAAGAGTAAGCTAACTGTATTATGGTACCGTATACAACTAAATCGTCGCAATTCTCATCTTAATCGAGAAATGCTTTCTAGGCTTGCGATGCCGATGATCTCGATAACAATCACAGTTGGCCGGAAAACAAAACGAATTAAATGTTCTATTTTTCTTCAAAGACCTCCGCTTTGTTTTTCTCTCTATAAATCGTCTTGTAGCCCAAAGATCTCAAAGGTTATATCTATATAGCAATAGACGTAATTTCGTCAAATATCCACAACCAGAATATCATATTGAAAGTTACATTTACGTCACATCTGTGCGTGGCGGTCACATTTGTGATCAAACTTTGACGTTGCCGTGGAGAAATAATTGAAGCCTTTTGTAGTAGAACAGAAATCAGCCTGTTCCCGAAATAAAATAATGGTATGTGTGGTAATTTGTATATTTTTTTTTACTACCGGTACTTATGTTAACTTTTTAAATGATAAATTATGCTTATTAAGTAAATTTGATTAATATTTGCCAATTATCTAGGATAGGTATACATCAATTGTATCGCAATCATGGCCGCTGTGACGTCACGTGGGAACGATGAGACATGCGTATCTGCTTACTGTGAAGACGCTGAGAGAAAACATTGTGTCAGTACATACATATACTAGGCCGTGATTGGTACCTGATTGCGATTACCTCGCCCTCTATCTACTGATCACGTGATGCATTGAAAGTTAAACACAAGTTACGGTATTTACCTGAATCTAAGACTATAATTATTTCCATTATGTATAGTTAAAATGTCGGGGGTCGTCTTAAATTCACATATTAATATTGTGAATACGAATATGATTTTTTCCAGTTTAAAATTCTTGAAAATAGGGGGTCGTCTTAAATTCAAGGTTGTCTTCTATTCGGGTAAATACGGTAAGTCATCTGCATCAACGAATAGGGTTGCGTTTGAGAAATGCAGGTATACGAACCTTCTTAGCCTACGTATAACAGAGCTATAATGGGACTTGTCCAAATTAAAAATCAACAGTATCGTCATTTAATATACCGTACCGTAACTTTATCTATTGCGGTTCACATTTCATTTTATACGGCCATCAATATGAGCATGTTATAGACTTGGTTATAACTCTGTTATTATCAATTGCAAGTTGTAACCTTTAACGTAAAGATTGAGCAGTTACTTGTCCACGGACAATTGGCCGTCTTTGTCGTCATTTGGAAGTTGTTTGTTCTGTCTGCTCCACGTTTTTGACTTACAACAGTTTTCGTCTAAGTGGATATTAGGTATAATGGATTACACTACAAGTATTTTGCTTGATATGGTCATATATGTGTGTTTTTAAAGAAATTATGTGTACTAAGTACTAAAGTATGCGTAGAAAAAGAGTGAAGAGTTATTGTTACCACATAATTTGATTACTTATTTCAATTAAATGTTTATATCATGTTATTGTACTTAGCTTCACCGTGAATCTTATATTCGCTAAATGAAGTAAATCTGAATCTTACTGCTACTGATTGCGCTATCTTTTTATCTTCATTATTTTAAATTGCCACTGTCATGAAACAGTACATTATGATTTCTGTTTATCTCTGACATTTCTTGATACGTTCAATAAACTTTAAACTGATCCAGAATAGGAAACTGCAAAACCTTCTGTGCCAACCGACCGCTAAGGTTTCATGTTTCCACACCCACAAATTCAATTCACAGTGGAAACATCCATTTGCCAGCAACATAAACTATAATGGTTTCAATTTAATTATTGAACTCTTGAAAATAGAGAAAATGTTGTCTCAACTTGAAGTAATTAAACGAAATTACGAAAAAATGTCGTTTAAGACCAAACGAGTGTAGTAGAAATGTGTTTAGTCGAAACAAATTAGATAATGTGCCCCGTAACTAATTAAAGCAATTTGTTGCCAATTGCTATATTGTCATAAATTAAATTATTTAAAAACGATTTCGTCAGCAGATGGCAAAAAGATATGTGCAGTGCATGATAGGGGACGTCAATATCACGTGGTGGGAATGACGTTGCCTGATTGGTTGCATTCTAACGTCATGGAATGTGAAAACTTGCTAATTAGTGCTTGTGACTTGCAGATGGGAGTGTCGGTAGTCATCAACCAATAGAGTTGGCTCAAACGTTACTGTTACCGTTAGTAACTACTAGCTAGTAACTACGTTACTGTTTAGTGTAGATGGGTCTCTAGTCATGGCTGTGATATCAGTTTATTACAATATAATACACATTGTTATTTTGTGTGTCCTATTAACAACCTTCTAGCGAAAACCGAGACAAAAAGGTATTAATTGTCATCTTTTCAATTAATAATAAAATACCTATAGCAACAATAAAGAGTTGTAATGTAATACATAAAACACATGTACGAGATACAAGTTATGTTTGTAGGAGTACCAGCGATAATATCTATATTTCGCTGTTTGCTTTGCTATAGGCGTTGTGAGATTAGGTTCTTGTGACCAGGCACTGCATGCAGGTATATTAGCAAGAGACGATAAGTGGGTGGTAGACGACAATGAGGGTCGATGTCTTGTATGGGATTAGAACCCGCATCATAAGTGCAAACCAACCAACTATACGAGTCACCACGGACGGGTTTAAATATGCATTTAATTATTTTTCAAATTAATTTTTGAGATCGTTGGTAAGGTAGATTACAGATAAACTTACTAATGCCTGGTCTTATGAGTTCCAACTAAATACTTTGGGTGTCTGAATTGATTTCAAAGCTTTTTACTGGTGGTTGGTTCACATCGAGAAGTAAGTTAGCGGATACTTAAATATTTAGTTGGAAGTTATAAAACCGTGTTTAAAACTACCAAAGGTTGTCATTTACATTCTTTTTACTGACGGAGATCGGAGTTAATTCACATAGTCTGAAAATTGTGTGTCGTGTTAATACCAGGAGATGAGAACGACTGACTTCCTCTTCTTCTTCGTATTATTCATCATCTTGAGAATTAACATCATTAAAAGTAGATCTTAAATTTATACCACCACTTTTCACTTCATTTCTTATAGCCCAATCAAAGGGAAAGAAAACGATTGTGAATTAATACAAATCATAATCTGTTTCAACTAAACATATTAAATTTACCGATGAAGAAAACAACACTCCTAGCACACGAGGTTTGAATTCGGAAGGTCGCCGATTCGATACCCGCCACCGCCAATCCTTTCCAAAGTATTCCTCAGTCATAATGTGAATGTTGGGACTGGGTCATACTGAGAGTTCTTGGGCATTCATTCCTACCTAAGTATACCCGAATACAACGTGTCACCTGAAGAGAATATTCACCTGAAGATTCTTGTATGGGTAGGTTTTCTTTAAAAGCTGATTTATTTTTATAAAACGAATTATCTCATGTAATTAACTGGTTTGAAACACCACCGAATTCATTCTATATAAATAAACTGACAAAAGCCTTTGATAGAGTATAACTCAATACCGTCGCATTGCTTGTGTGCTTGTAAACGTAGCTCAGCGAATACGTGTATTCTTTGTGCGCGCCGAGGCTCGTTTGAACGGGTCTCTGACACGATAAGAAGCAGTAACAGCTGACGAGTGACTAATACCGGCAGCCAATCAGAGCTGACCGTCTCCCTACGGCCAACGCCGACCAAACACATATCCCCCACAGAGAACACACAAAGGGTTTATCCCTGTACAGTCGCGAGGAACTCATAAGTAGCGCGATTTCATTAATCCTTGCGAGAGTAATGCATTTTCAAATCTGAACGGATGAGTTACAGAAGGACGCCGAGTTTTTCGAATAGACGGGGGATGGGAGTGGGGGTTGGGGGGGGGGGGGGGGGTAAGTGGAGCGTGAGCGAACGATTTTCCATCCGTAGATTTATCGGCATGTTCTCTGCGTTGTCAGATCGCGCGGCCATCCTTGGCAATAGAAGCGCTCTTCGCTCGCTTTGATGTCGCCATTCTTCGCTAGGAAGCAAGATTTAAAAAACCTTCCTAGTTCATTACATTGACGGGAAAGTTTCCTCATATATTAGGTACAAGTTAATATATTTAGCTACAGTACTAAAAGTACTAAATCACCAAATCTAAGTAAAACAAGGAGGTAATAATACATTTGTCATAAGATCAAAGTGCGAAAGCGATTGTGACAAGAAGGTATAAATACATTATATGTAATCATGGACTTATAAGAACCATTCAATTCCTTCAAGTCCATGATTTAATTAAGTATAAATATATTTATCAATCCTCTATTAATATATTATAGAATATTAGAGAAACAATTTTTGTACGTATTAAATTCATAAACTGTATTAAATCACTGTAAAAAAAGCGTCTTGTGGTTTAAACAGCTTTTACTGCTGATCTATTTTCAAAATTCTTTCTTTATTATATTAACAACAAGGAAAAGAGGTATAGAAAGTAAATTTAAAAATTTCGTTTGAAGTTTAGTTCTAGAGATTCAATCTGTTTTCCTCTAGAGGAAAAAGCCCTTGTTATAAAGCACGGTTCACAAAGTCTCTTAGTGTGCGGGCTGAAAATATAGTTTCAACACTTAAGCCGTGTGTCCCACACTAAAATTGTACTAGCAAATCAATGATCGATATATTCGTAAACACATTTGAAACAGTGTCGTTTTGTAACTTGAGAGCAAACATGCTTATTTGTCCTCGCTGCGCTTTTCATTGTTTGTAACACAATAATTCAATACAGCGACGGGTTTGGCGATAGTTGAGTTTATACCTTAATAGTAAAGTAATGTAATATACGTATAATAAAGCTGTTAATTTGATAAATTTTATTAATTTAATGTATTTTGATCATTCACAAAAATAAATAAGATCCTGTGAAGTTAGCGTAAAGTAGCGTGAAGTTAGCTTCACCTATAGATGGCAAGCATCGACACATTGGTTTTGATAGGATTTAGACGAAAGTGATGTTTTAGTTTTTGCTAATTAACGTTAAAAATTTTATAAATTGTGAAACAAAGTTACTTTTTACTAATTAATAAATTCCCAAATTAAAAATAAACATTTCTTTGAACATATATGTAACAGCAAAATGAAAAATGAAATTATAAAATTAATTAACCTTCCAAGGATGTTTATGGATTAGGACAAAGATATAAACACTTTATTTGGACAGGACGTACGGTATACATGCTACTTAAAAAGCAAGAAGTATTGCGTAGGATGATCTTTACACGACAAACATTCAGGGAAGAGTGTACTTCCTGTGAAACTGAAAATAAGCTGCTCCGTGTGGCTGAGATTTCTTGGAATTGGCTGAGAAGACCCGGCTGTGCGAAACATGATCTATTCAAGAGGGAGGCCTTATACGAGTAGCAGTTGATTTTCTTTTATTACTTCGGTTCTATCGCGACATTTCTGTTTAGAACTGATTTTGAAACCATCAGCGGCCAACTGAAAACCGTGTGTCAAATAGTGGCTGCAGTGTGTGTGTGAATGTTCATGTTACAATGAAAACATTGAGTCAACATCAGAATTCGTCTTGACCATGTTACCCCCGAATTTGGGGTTTCTTCGGTTTTCACATCGGGAAAATATCGATTTTTATATTCCGGTTCCATGCTTGGTTTATACCCTTTGCTTTAATGACAATACAGATATCTCGTGGAATACACGACTCACGCTATGACGTAACATACGCACTTACCAACATTCATCAAACGCACATAAATTGAATTTTTTAAATATGTTATTTACAATGATATAAAAACTATGGGATTTAGGCAATATCATCACTAATCTATATATTTTATAGTGGAAATTAGCGGTTGAAAATGTTACATATCACTGAAAATTACTTGTCAACACGTCAAATTTTAATTTTTGATTTTAATTCTTTTAAAAATGTAATTCAAACTTTAATTTTCTTTACTTTTTAAAATGGTAATTTTAGAATATATACATAAGAGTTGCCAATTTCTAACAAAATGAGCAAATGTGAAAATGCTTGTAAATAACGAAAATGCAAATATACACAACCCCTAACGTTTCACAGGTTAACTCTAAACCCATTGCTCACAATTTTTCGTCTACGTATTTATCACATATATTTGCTTCCCTCACTTATCTCACTCAGGTGAAGACCAGGACATGAACAGTGAACACGTCTCAACAGTGAGTAATGTTGGCCCGGTCTACGTCTGAGGAGAGCTACACAAAAACTAGAGTGAGTGAGAGAGAGATACACACAGACCCATTGTCACTTGAACCATTAGTCACGTGTCAAGTAGACGCACAGTATACACACTGTCACTGGGCCGTTGTCGCCTTCTACGCTACCAGGCATAGGCAGACAAAGTGGGACAATTAACATAGAACAAAGCTTTTGCTATTTCTACTGAAACTTGTCTCGGGCTGAAATACGTAGTATTATGTACAAATATATGTCATACTTTTCTTAGTAATCCCTGATGTAGTGCAGTGCACACAGTATAGGATTATCTTAAGTGTCCCTCTTCAGGTGAATACGTTAGGATATTAGGATCGATGGATATTTGGGAAGCAATGTCCGAGTCTCAACATTCGCATGACGACTGAGGAAATCTACGGATAATCAGTCAGGATTACCAGTGGCCATAGTAGAACGAACTGGCGAACTCTCTGATTTGACTCCCACGTATTTACGCTTAGCCACTTTTATCGGTTGGTACACCCAATGGTATAACACTTATTTCAAGTGAATAAAGGCTGCTCTAAAACGTACCAGGCACTGTTGGAAATTGTGGAGATTATGTGATAAAGGGGCTGACGTCACATTGAAATGAACAAATATATCATATTAATGATAATACCGCATGAATATAGAAGTGTCGAAATCAGAAATAGAAAATAGCTCCGTTTGATTTTGATTTATTCATATAATTATTCCTCCCATATCAAAAACTAATAATGTTGAACTAATAATGCATAACTGTAAAAAAACACTTTACCATGCATCGTACGACCCCCTGACTTAGAGCAATAAATTAACATTTATTAATATTAGCGTTAGTCTAAAAGATTTGCGAACAATGTGGTTGTATACTTAGTTTGAAAACATATTTTATTATATTAAAAACTAAAAATATCCCTGGTCAATCGAACAAACCAAATGAATAAAAAAACTAAATTTCGATGTATACCATACGATTTCTTAATACAAAGTGGCTTCCTTCTACATGTTACGGGTCTGATCGCCACACTGACCATAGATAAATATATGTACTAAATAAAGCTGCTAACACCCTGCTTCTAACACCCTGCTGCTAACACCCTGCTTCTAACACCCTGCTGCTAACACCCTGCTTCTAACACCCTGCTGCTAACACCCTGCTTCTAACACCCTGCTGCTAACACCCTGCTGCTAACACCCTGCTGCTAACACCCTGCTTCTAACACCCTGCTTCTAACACCCTGCTTCTAACACCCTGCTGCTAACACCCTGCTTCTAACACCCTGCTGCTAACACCCTGCTGCTAACACCCTGCTTCTAACACCCTGCTTCTAACACCCTGCTTCTAACACCCTGCTGCTAACACCCTGCTGCTAACACCCTGCTGCTAACACCCTGCTGCTAACACCCTGCTGCTAACACCCTGCTGCTAACACCCTGCTTCTAACACCCTGCTGCTAACACCCTGCTGCTAACACCCTGCTGCTAACACCCTGCTGCTAACACCCTGCTGCTAACACCCTGCTGCTAACACCCTGCTGCTAACACCCTGCTTCTAACACCCTGCTGCTAAGACCCTGCTTCTAACACCCTGCTGCTAACACCCTGCTTCTAACACCCTGCTGCTAACACCCTGCTTCTAACACCCTGCTTCTAACACCCTGCTGCTAAGACCCTGCTTCTAACACCCTGCTGCTAAGACCCTGCTTCTAACACCCTGCTGCTAACACCCTGCTGCTAACACCCTGCTGCTAACACCCTGCTTCTAACACCCTGCTGCTAACACCCTGCTGCTAACACCCTGCTGCTAACACCCTGCTGCTAACACCCTGCTGCTAACACCCTGCTTCTAACACCCTGCTACTAAGACCCTGCTTCTAACACCCTGCTGCTAACACCCTGCTTCTAACACCCTGCTGCTAACACCCTGCTTCTAACACCCTGCTTCTAACACCCTGCTGCTAAGACCCTGCTTCTAACACCCTGCTGCTAAGACCCTGCTTCTAACACCCTGCTGCTAACACCCTGCTTCTAACACCCTGCTTCTAACACCCTGCTGCTAAGACCCTGCTTCTAACACCCTGCTGCTAACACCCTGCTTCTAACACCCTGCTGCTAACACCCTGCTGCTAACACCCTGCTGCTAACACCCTGCTGCTAACACCCTGCTGTTCAACATCCAACATAACAAGCTATCGCAGTACCCGGCACCTCCACCAAAGCGGACGGACTAGTTGCCGGCTCGCTAGACAATGCCTACATCAACGAAACATAATATGCACACAACAAAAAAAATGATTATAATAAATAAATTTCTACTCGTTGTCTACACCCATTCAGTTACAAGAACTGATTTTCAATCGTGGACATATACAATGTGCTTTGTTGCTATGACGGCATATAAATGTTAGGATCTCTTAAAATTGTTTCCCAAAACCCATCAAAGGAGTAATTTCCAACAAGAATTCGGATTCAAGATAAAACGTATAAAATTTACCACAATTTCAGCGAAATTAAGAAGCCATGCAGGATATTAGACAATTTCGCTTTGAATGTTTTACTGTACCGAGACTCGAAAACAAAACTCAAACTGCTTTTTAGGCCTTAGGTTCTCACCACTGTCAGTGGTTAGATTGTTTTGTGTCGTTCCTTGGTGACAGATAATTGCACGCGTGGCCATCGCCGCCATGTGAAAGTTACAATTCATTATGTCACACGCACTCTTTGATGATGTTGAAGTTTCAACATCGAAATTAATACTCTTCTAGCCCAAATTAAAAATTGAATAGAGGAACAATACAAGATAGTTTCCACTGTTACTGCTATTGACGTACAAAATTATTTTACATTTTGACACATACATTGATTGAATTTACCATAATTGAATTACATCAGGGTTAACAAAGTGCAGAACTTATTCCAAAGCGAGAACCTAAAACATTTGATTGATTATCTCTCAACAATGTTTTTATGACGTGTTGTATCTCTATTGAGTACATACCGATTCAAATGTTTGTTTTTGTTCATTGAGCCACAATATTGTGCGATCGCTGGCAACGATACACGCCGCAGGCTATGGTAGTGCACTGTGCAGTAATCACTATCAGTGCACATGAAAGCCCCAAGATAAATATAGAACAGTGTTCCGTACAGCTTCGGAAAGTTCGAGTTTGCTCTATCTCTCTCTGTACCGCATACGTACGTTGTACGTATTACTGTTTGCAGTACCCCCATCTAATGCCTGATTCAATATTGGCTCCCCGTTTCGCCAGCTAATCTGCTATTGGAAAGCTAATATACCCGGAGCACTTTAATTTCAAACTCTCGTTTGGTAGGTCTACATCGCTACCACGGGCTTTTCTAATAAAGTCTTTGTGATTCAGTAGAATATCGACACAATCTATAGAAAGATTAATGGATACTCCGCATCAATTTTCTTTTAATATAGAACGACGTCGGGTGATTGTGTTTGCTGTGTGGCTCGGGGCTTCGTATAGCTTTGTGCGTATAGTGCGCCGCCGAGCCCCGCGGGCAATGGCGGCAAGTCATCGGATATACGTCATGGAAATAATAATATTATCCCTCCGTTGGAAAACCAATTTGTCGGGAAACTTACTGAGAGCGCATTTTGGAAAATATGTCTCTGAGGGGTTGGTAAAGCGCTACCATAACGAATTTAGTGGTGTGTTTTACTTTTCGTCCATCCTTAAGACTGTCCCAGATGCGTTAACAGTTTTTTTTTCTTAATAGCCAGCTAAAAGAACGTTTTATGAGTGAATCTTAAATACAGTATAATTTAATATTCACAAATAAAACAAATGCCATTTTTCTTTTATTAAGACATATCCTCAACATTACTTTTTACATTGATGTTATGGAAAACAACAATTGCTTGCTGCAAGATGAAACTGTGAACGTTCATATTTTTTTGACCTGTAACATACATAATGCGATTAAATTCGAATAAAACGACATCTTGAACAGCTTTTGGAATACGAACTTTGCGAGAAACGGTTCAAATAGTTTTTTATTGTAACATACTAGTGTAAGCATTGTCTGATTCACAGATTCATAAAACATAACTATAGTCAGTAAAAATACAGGTTCCATTTTTGTGGCTAGAAAATATATTATAGCGTTTAGGACTTTAGCTGTCAATTGTTTAATACTTATCCTGCTAAAATCATTAATGGTTCGGAAAAATTATGTGTTCATTACTAATAAAAAAGTCACTCCACAGTATTTTATTTTAAACCAACATTTATTGCGCGCGAATAAAAGAAAGACAACCGTGAAATAAACTAGCAACCGATTGTTTGTCCGACGTGCTCCGTTAAAGCCCCCTTATTCGTTATTAATAATTAAAGCTATTCTATTTGATACAATGCACTAGCATTCCATTTCCAGGTGGTAAAATCTGTTGCAAATTTATGCGAGTTTAGTTGCAATTTAGTTATTTACAACATTATGAAATTTTGATAAATATTTAGTAAGCTAGTAACTTGTTTTCACCATGGCAACAACCAATGTTAAACCTGGTTTCCATGGTGGAAACAAGTTAGTAGCCTTCTAAATATTTATCCAAAGTTCTTAACCAGGCCTTATCAATCTAGTAAACAAAATATTTTATTTGCTGTAATTATAGTTTCTTTGAAAGTACGTGGTGTGAAGATAATATTTTGCTAAAGTAACTTTGTCGTTGAATTACTCAAACCAAGTTATTTCATATCAATGGTATTGGAAGCCTTCAATTTGCAATCACTGCAAGAGTGTTGCGTCATTGAGTCTTAATATAACACTATTCCAACATCTTTTATTTGTTACGCCAAGTCACGTGAGAGGTGTTGCTTATAAAGGAAGGTGTAGTACCTACGTGTGCCTGACTCAAGTAGTAAAACACTACTTATCATTGAAGGCTTGACCATCGTGCCTCTAATCGGATTGGTCCTAACGAAGGGGCGTCCTAACTTCTGATCGGATAAGCTACACAAGAGCCTAGACCAGAAGATAAAAGTGTGTTCTCTTCTCACCCTGGATCTTAGCTCAAGATCCGTGTGAACGCCAACACGCATTACTCTTTCTCCAATCCGTAGCGACTGGGTGTTAGATGTGATCTTGTCCCTTAGTACTTTAGTTTGCTGCACTGCTGTTGTGTATGACGTCACTACACAATATCTACGAGAATAGCGTATGGTTTGTGCCACTGGTATCAAAATTAAGACAAATATAAATCTATTCCAATTGTCTGCAAAATCAGCTATACCAGACCTGGAGATACCAACTTATAAAATCCCTGAAAGTTGTCAACATCTTTTCGCACCATCGTCAAGCAAGGTTGTCACATAAACCCAGTCACGTGCAAAAAGACGTGCCTATCCGTGTCTGAAGAATTTTGCATAAAACATTTAATTTGTGAATAATTTGGTTATTTGGTAATTCGTATGAACTCAAGTCGATGTGAAATTTTAAACTCTAAAATCAACTGATTATTATTATTATACTAGGAAAACGCTCAGTTTGACGCGTTGATAAGCGAGCGCGTCCATATTTACGAACTTTCTGGCGAAACTTTTTCAAAACTAATAAAAACAACAATTAACAACAATACAAGAATGCGCATTGCAAACATTTTTCTAATTTCCGTAGCTATTATACTTCCCGACATTGTTGGACGTCGTGCAGTGTGCATTGCTAGGATTATTCGTTGTCATTTTGTCTAGTGTTTTCGCCGCGGTCCGCCACCGTTACTAACACTTATGGACAGCAATAGAAATGTAATTTCTGTCTCTAATACGTATCAGATCGTGTTTATATTAGTATATTCGTGACCGGAAAAAAATTTACTAAAATATAGCCACCTCACATTTCGCCGTTACTGTGTTTTGGAAAAATATTTTCGAGTAACTTTTGTATAACTTTGCCAATACTTACCAGATCGCCATAAAATGAACTTATTCGTGATCGAAAAAATCTTGATAAAAATACGGCCACCCCACACTTTGCCGCCATTTTGCTTCAGAAAAATATTTTTTTAGGAACTATAGTGTAACTTTGTAACTTTTCGAACGATTTTTCCACAAAACTATAAACCTTCAACCCACATTGAGGCTTGTGGATGTTCTAAATTTCAACTTGATCGGAGTTTCCGTTCGACCGCTATCGACAGACATAAAAACAAAAAACAAACAAACAGAACGAAGTGCCATAAAGGTCTAATGGAGACGCACGCTTCGCTCGCTTAATAAAGAGGTGTTGTTAGAGAAAGTATAATATTTACTAGCCTTGATTTTGTATGCCAGCGAGTGCACCAGTAACCAGTTTCATATGGTCAGCGTTGTGCTTTGAACGTTGGACCTTAAGATCAGTGTTCGGTCAACATTCAACCTCGGCGTTGTGTGTTAATTCCCATTCAAACACCATACGGAATATTGATTGGTTCATTACATAAAAAATTGGTATTTTCTCAGACACTTTTACAGTATGCCACTACTAGGTTTATCCAGGTACCCCACCTACCCATCTACTAAGGTATCCCACTTTGGGTGGGCATTCTGACCACTGCTACGGAGATCGAATTACAATCTGTCTTATTGTTTATAACATTCGGGAGACTTGAGTTCGATTCCCGGCGAGGTCGGTTATTTACATTCTTCCTTATTAAACCAAATTACAATATTTTGGTTTTTGTGTGAAGTGTTCAAAATTATCCAGGCACTAAATTTATACAATAATTGTATGTTTTTTAAATTTAAATTTCTTTTTCTGTTCTTTTACGCTTGTTGATTTAGAACCTTTAATAAAAACAATACCATCCATGTAATACATAAGATTTTGTTCAAGTTTAAGAAACAATTCTTTTTCACAACAAAGACAAAGTACTTGACCTCATATGACCCCCATGTCTCCACCCCGTGAACGCCACGTGAAGCACAACTATGCACGGTCCAACGCTCCACACACAATACCGCATTGCTCGCGCAGGCTCCATTAAACATGATTTACTCGCGCCTATTCCCTCACGTGTGAGTAACGTGTAGTTAGCATGTTGTTGGTGGAAGGAAAACTGTAGAGAAATCTATTTTTAAACCCCATTTTACGCATGCTGTAAATCACTGCAAACATGTATTCTGTTCCCTATGATGGCCACTGTACAGCCAAGACCATCGGACCATAAATATTACGGCCAAGTTTTTCATGACTCTCGACCGAACAGCGCTCAGTGCAAGTCGAGCGAACAGCCCCCCCAGCCAGCAGGGCCAATTTATCATCTTCGTCGACGACTTTAAACAAGGAAAGAAGACAAAAACACCCAGCGTGTGATATTAAACTTAAAAAAAAAACACCTCTTGTGTTAGTTTTGCTCAGTTCATTACAAAAACAACGAAACCGACCAACCTCCTCTGCTGGTAATGGGAACAAACGATCTCGACGCGCTGCTAACTTCGCACTTATCTGAAACGAAAATGACGTCATCGCTTGGGGCATCCAACACAATACACGGACATTTAGCCGTGATGAGCTATTAGCAAGCACCGTTCACACGCACACGCACACGCACACGCACACGCACACGCACACGCACACGCACACGCATACAGAGATACACCCGATGATGGGAGTTCTACAGCAATCAAAGACATCCATGTTTGATCTGTGATCATCATACGTCTACAGACTTCCAATCAATCTGTTGCACACTTGCACAGTCGCTCACATTCCACCCAAGGCCCTACCAAATTAGGCCATGACAATGGAGTAAGTAGCATAGACGGCAATTTGTATCGACTTCGGTTAGTGTTTCATGTTTTCAATTCGAGTTGTTCACGATTGAATGATCACAACATGCACAACTAGGCTCGTTTGTCCCTGCTTCCAGTGGCAGTTTTTGAGCTCAACATCAGGTGTGCAATTCCCCAAAAAGAGGTCACGCGGAACAGCTGGGGTCTGGGGCGAAGCCCCAGCCGCCGGAGGCAAATTCGTCGGAGACGAAATTTTTTTAAGGGGGACTGTTAATTTTAATGGCCTTAAACGAGTTCTAAGCCATATTTTTATTCTAAATAACGGTGAAATGTGCAGCTTAATCAGCTTAATTATCACCTTTAATCATCATCT
Source organism: Isoperla grammatica (assembly GCA_945910005.1). NCBI lineage: Eukaryota > Metazoa > Arthropoda > Insecta > Plecoptera > Perlodidae > Isoperla > Isoperla grammatica. Next base: position 66,915,476 of record OX246738.1, read on the forward strand.
TATTTGATCTTAATCACTAGTCACTACACAATGCCATTGCAACCATCCGAACGTTATATGATATGCGCACTGCACCAATAAATAGTGGTTTCAACTTTCAAGCTTGAACTTGTAACAATGTGCCACGCCACTCAGCGCTCCACTGACATTTGACACTGACTCACGACCAAGCTCACGACTACAGTATACAGGGGTGCGAATCTCGAACTGCATGACCACACAGGCTCGCTCGCCAGTCGCTCGCATCGTCTTATTTCCCGCTTCTTACTGCCTAATTTTGGTTTGCAAGTCATATTTTTATTTTTTTTATTTTTCCTGATTGATCAGGTGTGCAATTGTCACACCTTGCACACCGTAAAAACCGCCACTGCCTGCTTCCAATGTACAAGGTCCAGGGTTCATAACCCGGTTCATTCTGGATTTGTTTTAACTTTCGAACTGTACTTTAATCCATTTATGATACTGATGGTGTGTGAACGGTGACTTTAAGCTGTCTTAGTAGCGAAGGATATAATAAATGGTAGATATAATGTCCCCCACTGAAAATCAGTTCTTGCAACTGAGTGAGGGTAGACTATAAATGTAAATTTATTTATTTAATTAATTAATTAATAAATTTACTACGTAGTGGTGGTGTAAAATGTAAAACCACAAACATGTAAAACGTATTTTGGCCACTAAAATGGTAGATATGGACGCGCTCGCTAATCAACACGTCACAGAGCGTTTTTCTAAGACTATAGTGTATGTCAGTATCATACACGACCTACATCAGATCTATTCCAATTGTCTTGTACAACAACTTGTATAAATCAGGTATCTTCCAGAGGTCGCATGTTTTCCAACGTATTTTAGCGACAGTCTACGAATGTCAAGGGTAAAATCCTCCTAGTTTGTTGGTAGTGTTGTACTCGTAAATCATCTAGATGATTAACACGACGCGTTCTAACTAACGCTTTATGTTGTCGCCATGAACGAGACAAAGAATGCTCTGAATGCTGGTTGCACGGTTTCAGTACGTCCTTTATCACCCTATTGTTTCTATATAAAACAATGCTGCGGACCGCATGCTAAATGTGTGTGGAGATAAAAACCAGCCATCGACTTCATTTAGAACCCCTATACAGTCAGTGGCGTATACGGAGACTGGAGGAGGGGGTATAGTTGCTCCCCAAATCCCGGTTTACGAGTATACGTTAAATATTAAATATAAAAAATATAAAAAATCATAAACAAAAATTTTTAGATTTATAATTTATTGGTAAAGTGAGTAATCGTGTTTAGCTTTTTTAAAGTTTTTTTGTAAATGTCGAGTTGTATAATATAATATTAAAAAAGTTTTACCGGTAAACGAAATATTGATAAATATTCTCAAAGAATCTGAAGACAACATGTACACCTAAAAAATTAAACCTGGTAACAGTTTATTTGTCTGCGGCGCGTTGATGTGGGGGAGGGACCTCCATCCATCCCCCACCCCCCATCCCGTTCTATATAATAAAAGTCCGTCATAGTAATAATATGCAAAAACATCGTGAAACCTCTCAGATGCGAGTGTCTAGTCTTGGAGAGAAAATGAGTTGACGTTTAGAGAACTTAGTGAAGGTATTCAGCCCTCCCCCCCCCCCCCCACCACCGATATAGCGGATTTAATAATATCAATGTAACGGAATAAATGCAACATTATATTATCACAAACATTAATTTTACATACTGTACACATTGATTGGGTCTCATTATTAATTAAAATAGTAAAGCTGATGTAAGTGATCAACTGTTCTATGGTAACTAACTGATCAGATCCGTGTTAGTTTTGTTTTTGAAAATACATTTATGGCGTTTTCGAATGGCAGCCTGGAACCGCACTGAGTGCGTCTTTAACAATTATTCGATTAACAACACAATAGACGCACCAGTGCGCACTGACTGAGTTCATGCACAGCACTCGAAAATGCCATTATCAAAAACCAAAACAAGTATTATTCTCATGATTTCACTTTTTGACAATACTTACAAAATTTGGAATTGGAGATGGATTCCAAATTTTAAATTTAATCCCCTTTTGATGCTCAATCTAAAAAATTACACTATTCTGATTTTGTATTTGTTTTTAATTATTATATATCTGTAACTTTCCGTGTACGTGTTAACCCCCTTTTTCGCCTCAACTCGAAGAAATCAAACATGATTTCAAGATGTCAACAAATTGATTATCTAGATTGACATAAAAATGCATGGTTCAAGTCGTGGAGGTGTTTTCATGTAAGTAGTTGTCGGCTGCGCAACACAACCTAAACATGCATGATCACCTACGGTTAGTTTAATTCGCTGTTGACGGGTAGACAAAATTGTAGAGCCGCTATGAAGCGTGCGGACTCTCATCGTAAGCATCTTCGATCTGCGAGCGGTGCGTTATCTCAACGAGATAACCTGTTAAAACAAAATATTTAGTCTTCAGTAAACAAACTTTTAGAGATCACAGGAATATTTTAATTTTTTTTTACTCTGTAAGAGTTTAAAATTCTACAAATAACGGTTTTTAAATTTTTTCTATGACGAGTACAACGAGTGTAAATACTAGGAAAGAAATGTTTACTCTCATAAAGAAATTCAAGGGTTTGACTGCTTCAATTATCCCACAACGAACATTTAAATCATAAATAGGGTAATGTCTGCCGAAACAAATGAAAGAGTAAGGCGTACATAAAACGGGAATAATTTTCCGACTTCGAAAGATCGTTGTCCTCAAAACGAACAGTAGTTCGTGCGCATGTCCACTGCTGACTGACTCTTGCCCGTTCAGTACCTGTACATGTTAGCGTCTGATTAGGGGTCAACCACTTTGACAACCACGTGACCTAGCCTCTAAGGTCCAGCTCACGTGTCTACTGCAGTATATGCGCAGGGTAATTCTGCATGGCAGGTTTCCATCATGCTTGCTATAAAATAGAACATGTCAACAAAAAATGTTGTATTAAACATTTCAATACAAATCTTGAGCTGAAACCATTACTTTCAACTTTTGGCATTACATGGTTTAATTCTTTGAAGTCAAGATCATTGAATTCAACAAGCCAAACGAGAAATTGAAGTATGCAACGCAAGCTTTAGAATTTATGAAATAACCACTTGCATTTTTGAAGAAAATTGACTTTTTGTTTTTTAAACGCTTTTACATTTTTAATCTTGAATACACGCCGTGGTAGCCATATTATAACGGTCTGTTACCCGAACTAAACACATCGCAATTAGATGGCGTATCATTGTTAGCAGTCCTATACCCCGAGTAGTCCCCAAAGACCCCCCCCCCCCAGGCAACAAGCCGCCCGCATAGCTGACATGCAGCGAATGTATGTCATCCTGGGCCTACCGTGCTCGAGCGAACAATGACGCAATCGATATTTTTATAAGTTACAGTCGACTCTCGCGAATCTGTGTTCGAGTGTTGTGCCGATCACGCCGCGCGATACTCGCTTACATTCGGCTCCAAACTCTCTCTCTCTCTCTCTCTCTCTCTCTCTCTCTCTCTCTCTCTCTCTCTCTCTCTCTCTCTCTCTCTCTCTCTCTCTCTCTGTGGTTCTTGCCGTCGCCTGCCTGTCCACGGTTTAAAATTTAATTTCGATCAGACGTTTTAATATGGATACAGTTACAGGCTGGCTGTGAACCACTAGAAGTGGAGTTCCTAGTATTCTGAGTTCTGACCAACCCCTAACACCTCGATCTGGCCTTGCGCAAATAATTGATCCCGACCCTTGGATTTAGGCTTGGACTCAAAATGTACCTCTCCGTGTACATGTATAGTCCTACCACTGTCCTATCTTCAACCTTTCACCTTGGTAAGCTTTCAATGAGGGTTCGATTCCCGATTCAGACTGGGATTTTTCTGGTGTAGGAACGAGCCACGAGGGTGGTTTCAATTATTACTTATTTTATGCAAAGTACAAAAATATGTGATTGCTGATTGCTAAGCTACTGTCTTATCATAGTTCGATTATTCAATGTGTGTTGATCTTGGGAGATTGGGTAGCTTGTGCTGTCAACATAGATACACGGAGGGGTTTCCACCACGTCAGTATAGTCAAATCCCTTCCATCGCACAAGTACCTTAAGCATTACCTCTACGTCAAAAACCGCAGACAATTTTCATTTTTTGATTATACCTCAAGATTGAATCAAAAAATCGAAAATCTGAGTAATCATAGCGCTGTGGTTTGGTAAGCCCTACAGACTGAATGATAAATCTATATAACATTATAATCAGTATGACTATGATACTTATTTCATTAGTAATGTAATGAAATAAAAATCGCAGTCATGCTGATTATAATGTTAAATACATTTATTATTCAGTCTGTAGGGCTTGCCAAACCACAGCGCTATGGTTACTCAGATTTTCTATTTTTTGTTTCAATCTTGAGATATAGTTAAAAAATTAGAATTTTCTGCAGTTTTTGACGTAGAGGTATCCTTCGCTCTAAGGATTCCTTCAATACGATTGTAACGCTTATACCATAATTGAGGGGTCTAGATGCAAAACCCAACCAGCCAAGTTATATTTAAGTAGTTTCTGGCAAAATTGACTTTTATCTGCCACAGTTAACTTAGTTCATAATGACGATTTGAAAGATGTTGAACTATTCAGAAAAAGAGAACCAAATTATTCCTGTAATTGGAATTAAGTAATTGCATTTTTTTATGTTATGAGTAGTGATACGTGAAAATAGCATTTTCAATTGTCATTTTATAGCGTTTTGAAGCATCTATTTTTTTGCCAATATTAAAAAACTTGAGAATGAAGTTTTCTCAAATTTTTAATTTAAAATCATGTCATACTATTAAAATTAAAATCAACCAAATTGCACTCATCATAAACAAAGTATCATTACTATGTTAAATATAATAAAATAGGAACAGAAAAACCTTAGTTTCTACTGAAAAATAGCGCTTTGTAGCATCTATACAGAAAACGCTATTTTCACGTATCTCTAGTTATGAGATAAAAATTGACTTGGCTGATTTTCCATCTCACTTTTCAAAATGACTGTTTTGTGGGAAGATTAAATACGAAGTACACATTTAATAGCTTAGTAAAGAATCAATAGCTTTTTTGTTGATAGTAGTAGATAGCACAAGCAAATAGACATTACAAAAACATAGTAGAATACATTAGATACATTATAATAGAATACATTATTATTTCCGATGGACTTAATGGGCTGGTTTTGCATCTAGACTCCTCAATTGATATATATATATAATGGAATAAACAATGAAATTTTCGTTAGTAGGTAAAAAATATTATAAGTTATTCGGTCATTCAAATTGTTCAAAAACAACTCCAGACATTCTTGCTGTAGTTGTAGTTACATACATTTTGAAATACTCTGTGGATGTATGTTCTGAATGGTTTACGCGATCTATCAACAATAGCCCTCTCACCAGAACATTGCGGCCGTTCTTGTTGTTGTGACATTATGCCCAAATTCTTAATAAAACTAATCTATCAGGAGTATTGTCGTCAGTATTCAAGTATTATGGCAACTTGTTGGCGTTTTAGTTTTCCTAGAAAGTTACATCAAACCACTTAAAAGTGCGGGGGAAGCTACTTTAAAATTGTTCTTGACAACCTCGTTCGACAAAAGCCAATTCGAAAGTTGCCGGTGTGAGTCTTAAAAAGTTTAACTAAAGATTGTCACACCCCATCAATCTCAATTGGTTTTAACGACAGATTAGTCTTAATAAAGATTTCCTTGAAAGTTTGTGCATGCAACGTTCTTCAACGTGAAAGTATATGTCGCATGTTACCAGACCAATGCTCGCCCATTTCAGTTTTCATCCTTCGTTCTGGCCTCAACCTAGCCCACGGCAAAAGTAATTTTATGTTTTTTAAGAGGCGAACGAACCATTCTCCACAGTATTTACCTTAATATTTGCAGTACAATATCTCTACATCATATTCTTTATATTTTTCCTATATATTTTTTCTTTTTAAACTTTGGTTCACAATACATCTTGGTGAGTTTCGATGCTATTGTAAAGCCCGTTCTGTGAACAAAGGCTCCCTTTCCTCACCAACTCAATGGGACCTCCTTAGGAAAACAACCTAACCTTGCTGCTGTATTGTGTAGAAGTTCTGTCAGACCAACGTAACAGCTGATTGCATAGCCATAGACCTCACTCGTTGACTTATCATGACGTGATTAGTGCCTGTAAAGGGAGGAGTGGAGGGGCGGCAGGGCCGCAGGGGGGAGGGGAATCTCCATCGTACGAAACTTGAAAAGTGAAAATTGAAACTAGGAAAAGACTTGAATCAGAGTTAGAAGTTTTATTGTAATATCCAGTAATAGTATTATGACTCAATCGTTGGAACGCGTATGTATTTTACGTCTCTATAATAATAACGATGATAATACGTGGAAACGTTATCTAAATAAAATACAAGATAAATAAACGTATCTAGCCAATTTTGTCTATATAAAAGAAAAAAATGTTTTCTTAAAAAAATATGCGTATGCATGTTAATTATTACTGAATCACTTTAATTTTAATCATAATTTCTTTTTGTGAAATTTAACACTATAGACAGTTTTACGCGCCCTTTAGTGGGCGCTGACATCTTGGACGTCCGCCATTACGACCATACAACTGCCACAAAGCACAGCCTTTTCGACGGGTCAGTCCACGATAGAACGGGGGGGGGGGGGGGGGGGGGGCGTCGGCGGTGCAAAAGACAGATTGACGAGGTTGAAGACACCCTACGCTCACAATCCAAGGCGGAATGCAGACATGGTTTGTAGTTTGTACCGGGAAGAATACCGATAGTGGTGCAGGTGGCATCAATCCTGTTTACCGAGGTTTTTCTCAATCACACGGCGAATACTCGGATTGAGCCCTAATAACAGCCCTTGGAGCACAACCCCACTCTGCATATAGCTAGTCACCTTATAGTCTAGTCTAGTCTAGTCTCTAGTAGCTAGTCACCAAGAGGGACACCCGCACATAGGGTAAAGCTTAATTGCACCCAACAGTGAGGGATGCATACAAACTTCATTATTTCGATAAAGACGTCATTATAGTTCACAAGCTCAGATTCTTGGTAGAGTGTTGTGATGCAAAAACTACTTTTAAGTTTCTATATGCAAACATCTTGTGTTTCATATTTGATTGATTGATTATTTGGTGTTCAACATCAATTCAATTTTCAATTTTTATTTTCAAGATTCAAGATTTATTTCAAGAGAAAAGACAGTGTACATTTTGTTTAAGTAACAAATACAGGTTATTGGGCATATGAGACATCACATGAGTCGTAGAACTCGTACGTGGTTGCCTCATTGCATTGTCATTTTTACTTGGTTAGGAACTATTTTAGAAAAACATTTTAAAAATTAAAAGTAAGTACCGATATTAATCATACTTAGTTAAATATGATGTTTACTATGATAATAATAATAATGATGATGATGATGATGATGATGATGATGATGATGATGATGATGATGATGATGATGATGATGATGATGATGATGATGATGATGATAATAATGATGATGATGATGATGATGATGATGATGATGATGATGGTGATGATGATGGTGATGACGACGATGATGATAATGATGATGATGATGGTTTGGACGGTATACATTGATAGGTGATGTATAGAAGAATGATATATTTTATAATCTTGAATTAAAAACAAGAACTAAGAACTAAAAACTAAAACTAAATAGAAACTACAAAATTATAAATTAAAATTTACGGATTTCAGTTCCAAATTATGTTACATATTTATCTGAGATATGATGATGTAGAATATCGAGTTGTCATATCTTATGATATGTGTTTTTATGTGTTTGGGTTTCGTCTTTTTTTTTTATTTTTATTTTTTATATATTTTACTTTATTACTGATTTATTTCTTGTTGATTTTCAAATTTATAATATTATTTATCTCTTCGTTGGAGTATTTTAGGAGCCATTTATCTAATTTGGTGGTGAATTGACTTGCTGTTTTGGAGTTATGAATGTGTGAGGGAAGCATATTGTAAATTTTAGGTCCTAAGAATAGCGCGTGTCGTTGGATTAGCTGTAGTCGTACTCTTGGGACTTCCAGTCTTCCCGTTTCAAGTACATCATATGACGTTGGGGTGATTGGAGGAAAGGGACAACTAGGAGAATTAATATTCGAGGGAGTTAAGAACTTAAGGGGAAGAAATGGAAAGGGAAAGATCGCATAAGTGCACACAGCTTAGCAGACTGCTTCTCTTCGGGTAGTAGCGTACTAGCGCAACACTCTGGGAGGGGATTTGCCAGCTGAATTTATGTTAAGTAGATTTAAAATTTTAAGAGAGGGGTCTGGGGTAGGGCTCAGCGACCAGAGGTGGAACATTTTGCAAACTTATCTTTATAACAGCCCGAAAAATGATTTTAGAGTAATTATTATACCTACATTCAGAAGGAGTGTAGATCAGACTTCGGAGCTTCTGGTGTGGCAGGAGGGGATGGGGGGGGGGGGGCTATAGACGAAGGCTTCCCCGCCTTGTGCGCGCCACTGGGCATTACTATAGATGCATTGCTTTGCTGCTGTATATCAATAGTTAGAAAGCAATGTTCAGGGCTGTCACATATGATTGATAACGTAGGAAACCTTGGCCACATCCTCAATACGATGGAAACTGAAGGCGAACGTCCGAAATCCATACATATTATGTTATAAAGCAATCCACATCTCTCCATCTGGCAAGTGGAGACCTGAGTGTGAGAAAGACAGTGTCGGAGTTGGTTGTTGAGCTTATAACTTTCTTGCTTTCACACGACGAAACTAGGGATTTTTCAAACAATACTATCGTCACATTGGGAAGAGAATAAAGTGAACGGTATAAAAAGAGAGGAAAATAAAAGTAGTTTTCGCGTTTTCGTTGCCGTCATACACGAAATTTGTAATGAAAAGGAACTGCAAACTTCTTTCTATCAGTCAACAGTCAACAATCTACAATATTGTACTCCATGGCAATTCACTTGGGACCAATCTTGATAAAATCTTCAGTATTTTCATTTCTCTTATCGAGCCGAGTATGACTTTGGGAGTTATTTTTAGTTTTCACTCTTCAACTTCCCACTGTGACGACAACGCTAAAAGTCTCATAAGCTAATTGCATCCGCATACGATCTCTACTTGTGAAGAGTAACATCATCTCTTTTCTAATTTCCGAGTGTAGCAGCCGCTTTTAATTAGACGCTACATATTGTGAGAAAATTAGTTTCAAACATATTATAACATGTTTTATTTGTAGTTTTGATCATTTATGCCAAAATATATAAATAGAACAGTAAATGATAATATATATATATACATTGGCGTACATTTTCGTCGTCCATATTTATGTATTGAATTATTTTACGGTCAAGACCACGTTATAGTGTATAAATATTTCTTTCTTTCTTGCAGCGTAATTTCTATAAACTATCTATAATATAACGTGGACGTGGTACTTGATGTTAAAAAATTATTTCAATACATAAAAATGGACAGCAAAAACTTACGTTAATATTATGTGTTACACCATGTTTTTTTTTTTGTATTAATCCACGTTTTGTGAGGAGGTTAGGTATGTGCATAAACAACTTCCTCACAAAACGTGTATTAATACCCAAAACCCTGTGTAACATCTCAGTTTGTCTAACAAAATCTACGTCATAACACACGTCACACATTTAATATAATATATCGTAGAATCGTAGAAACACGACGATAGAAGGCCTTGGAAGATGGAAACTGGTACTTGTCCGAAAAGTCGGGCAGTGTTGGGTAAGTGCATCAACATGCACTTACTCGTTGACAGCTCGGGGTGAAAACCCAAATAAAGAACACGTCATGTACGTATGAATTAATATACATCCACACATAGTAGCTCTTTTCCATACAGACATTTCTTCTAGCAATAATTTACTCATGTGGTTACAAAATAGTATTCACGACAAATATAACACCAGTCTATGTATATGCGCAATCATGCTTGAACTTACACAAATGAATGCTAATTTTCTTGAAATAAATAGTTAATGTTAATTATGCGAATCCTGCATGTGACAAGTTTTCATTGTGACGCGCTTACTGAGTGTACCTACTTCGCTGTCACAGTCAAGGAGCTGTAAACAAACAAACCTTTGCATAGATGTAGACAATACACAAACTGCTTCCATTCGCTCGGCACCGGCTTTGTTTCCAACTTAACTCCCAAGCGTTTATGCAGGTAAGGAAATAGCTAATGAAGTGGCTTGCGTCATTTGTCCCTGTCTTGGTTTGCTAATGGTTGGCCTGACAACCAGAAGACGGGCGAAGTACATTCCACGTCATGACGTCACTGAAGCGAAATCCGTGTGTTTATTTTATGCAAGTCTACACCAACGCCCTAGACGTATACCATAATATAGTAAACCATAGAGAGGCAAAACGGTAGCTATATTTGAATGTTTATATTTTCATGGTTTGTAAGTCAAAACATTTTAAATATAATTGGTAAAACATGTTTATATTAGTCTTAGTGTAAAATAATACTTAATTTTAGACCAGAAATGCTAATATATTGAGGTTATGTAGAAAGTGTAAACTTAAACATCAACAATAAAACAAAACATTCATTAATAACCATATGACAAAATCACTGCCACATTGTGGTCCGAATTTACCAAACTTTGTTATTTCCTATTTGATAATCTCGCATGGTTACCATTGTTTCAACAAACATACAAAATGGAAAGTGACTTCTAGCAGGCGCCATGTTTGAGAAAAGAATCTCAGAACTAAAAGTTTGGTGAAACCGGGCCTGAATTATACATACATTTAATTTCAACTAACATCAACTTGCTTCTATAGTTATGTACTTACCCGACCTTCTGTTATGGGTATCCTATTACTTCCCCTCAACCCCCCTTCCCCGCCCTCCACCCTACCTTACAATAAAAATACTTACAATACAATCTGTATTTTGGTTTGTAAAACAAAAATGGCGAGGTTCAATTACGAATCGTTCTTCCACCTCACCAAAAGTAAGAACAATATTACATGATTTTTTTTTATCCACGCTTAAAGATAAGCGTGGTTTAAAAAAATATTTTTTCCATGTAATATTATTTGTTATTTCCTACTTTTTAGTCTTAAAACGAATCTTGTAATCGATTTTGTGCTCACTGCCTCGATTGGACACTGGAATGATGAATGAATGAATGGTCTAGATCCGCCAGTGACTGGCACTGCAATAATATATTTAGTATAATATAACATTCAATTCCTACCGTGATAGATAACAGCAGCACAGTGCGCGCACCAACTCCATCCGATCAACTGTGAGGAAGAACCACGCGAGGGGAACGCAACTATGCGTATACATTGTGAATGACACCACACAGTACTTCAGTACTACATGTACTTATAGGGAGTATTCACGTGACGTCACATCGGCCATATTGGAGGCCACCTATACATAGTCCTATTTCTAAATTTGTATTTACTTTTTCTATTTTTTTAAAAATAAAACTCACATAGGCTAGTAGCTGAGATTAACTCATCAAGGGTATAGGGAGTATTCACGTGACGTCACATCGGCCATATTGGAGGCCACCTATAGCACTATTTGAAGTTTCATTTATCTGTCAAAAGAAAACGAATAATATTGTTTACGGGGAAATATGACAAAATTGAACACGTATATCCCTTGATAAAGTGTACGAAAATGATTATTGTATGCTTTTGTAAACGATTAAAAGAGTAATCAAGACAAAAGAGTTTGTTTATGTTGATTTTAAGTAACAATAGCAAACCAAAGTTAGAGATCAGTTGAATTTGCATCAAATGCCAGCTGAAACATAGTAACAATGAACTACCAATCACATGCCATTGTGGCCTCCAATGTGGCCACCATGCGCAATACGTGAATACACCCTATACCACTGGAGCGCGTGTGAGCATTCTCGCCGCATAGCAACATTCCGATGCTTTCGTCACGGATATTCGACCAACCAACGGGTGTGTAATTCCGATGTCTGTATCTGGTTGGTCCATCCTCACTATATAGCTGTGACTAATTCATATAAAACTTTGTTTGATTAATTAATTATAATGAATTAATTGACTAGTTGTGAATCTGATAATTGATTCATGTATTGTCATCAAGAATACGTATGTGTGAAAAATGTCACCTTGATCGGACATTGGGAAGTGGGTAAAATATCGATTATAATATTCCGTCCAGACAGACAGACACACAGACAGACAAACATACAGACAGGCAGACAGATAGACAAACACGTGAAACTAATATAAGTGTTGTAATAATAAGTATTATTAAAAGTAAGAAATAAGTAAGTAGTATCTACACCAAAAACTTATTTGGACTGGCAATGAGTTACAATTTGTACATTACTTTTCTGTACCATTATATTTGAAACGACTACGACCCTGTCAGTTTTTAGTCTAAACGTAAGTATTCCTTATCACCATCGTTCTCTACGCCCTAGAAATGCATGCCAGATATTCTTACATAATTTAATTAGTTTTAAGCCTTGACGAATATGCCTTGTGACCAGCGCATTTTGACGCGCTCGTGGCAAGCTTTATCTAGGGGGGGGGGGGGGGGTAGTTTTAGCGCAGGCTGTACGAAGACAGTGCTGTGCTGTGTTGTAATTAGTCCAAGTATAAGCAATATTAATAGACGGCAATGCCGAACAGCTAGACTGCCTGCTAACACTTTGATTAAAAGGCGAAACCGTGAAAGGGCCCCATTTTATACACAGGGAATGCTAGGAAGTTGGGAAAGTTTCTTCACTCCCGTCCCGCAATTTACCCCTCCCTCGGTTGCAGACTGTGAGGGTGAATGCAAAATAATGTAGGTTGATGAAAATTTAGAATGATGGTTAAATATGATTTCTATCAGCAAACTTTATAATTACATGCTTGAATTACGTCGACTTTGATATTAACAAGAACTTGTGGGTGACATTATATAATGTTTTTGACGCTGAGTTACCAATTTATATTATCCTCAACTTTTGGCTTTCTTTAGAATACGTCATTAACGTATGTTCCTTGAGATCAGTCCTTTTGTTTACATATTTCAACTTATAGAAATATCAAAATGATAAAGCAATTAATATTCCCATTGGTATCTACTTCTAAGACAGAGCGAGTCAACTTTTAACAAGTAATAACTATACTTAGCATTTTGTAAGAGGTTTTTTATAGCTTTTAAACCGAAAACAAATTAAAATTTCAGATAGTAAAATGTACATGATCCCGTTGAAGCACAAGTGGAAGTTAGCTAAATAAATATCTACGCGTTTCGTTTCCTTACAACACGATGAGCTCATCGCTTAAAAATACAATAACTATTCCATTCGGCTATTTCATTCGAATGACTGTTACATATCATGAATAAATGTATTTTGTCTAAATAACATAATAATTTTGGCTCGCAACGTCTATGATTTGCCAGTCATTTTCCAGCCTGACTTTATGAAATGATGATAACACCGGCTATTCCATTCGAATGACTGTTACATATCATGAATAAATGTATTTTGTCTAAATAACATAATAATTTTGGCTCGCAACGTCTATGATTTGCCAGTCATTTTCCAGCCTGACTTTATGAAATGATGATAACACCGGCTATTCCATTCGAATGACTGTTACATATCATGAATAAATGTATTTTGTCTAAATAACATAATAATTTTGGCTCGCAACGTCTATGATTTGCCAGTCATTTTCCAGCCTGACTTTATGAAATGATGATAACACCGGCTATTCCATTCGAATGACTGTTATATATCATGAATAAATGTATTTTGTCTAAATAACATATAATTCTATATATTATAATATTCAAATTATTAAACATTTTTGCGCGCTGTGTATTAATTTTGGTGAGCTACGCAATTTTTGATTTAATAAAGATTATTCCAATTTATACAAAATAAGTATAAACTATAGATGCAAATTATAGTGGGGCCTGCAATGCGGTCTGCATGAATGAAAGTTAAACTGCTCAATAAACATGTGCAAATTTCATTGGCGCCTTTAAAGGTGGTTTTAACCTAATTGCTGAAAAATGAGTATATCGATTAATTAATGTTCCATTCTTATACGACACAATATGATTATTTGAGTTACATATTTAAGAAAAATAGTTTCATCTATACATTATTGTTGCTTGGAGATTGAATGAAAACACACACATAAATGTATCTATTTTACCTCCCCCCGCTTACTGAATAGCGTTACACTGAGCGGGGCTCTATCCACAACTCTACTTCATCCATCCATCTATCTCCATTCTCAATCACATCTGTATGTATATCCTCAAATTCACCACTAATTAATACTACGACTACGGTTAAGAGTGAACATAAGCTTAAATTATTCAATGAACAGTATCAATTTCTGAGGACTAGTAGTGTTTACCACAAAATTATTCATGGTTCTGCAGAGTAATTCGTTTGTCTGATTTGGTTGTGTGGCTCGTTAGTCTAGGACTATGGCGAGTTTATTCCTGCTTTCGATGCAGAAGGTGCAGGGTTAGATTGCTGGTTTAGGCTAGGTTTTTTAAACTTGGGAATTTGACTTCAATCTTTCTACAATCTTCATGATACTGGCGTATAATAATATGTAAACGGTGTCTTTGGAGCCGTCGTAGCAATAGCAACGAAGCACATCAAATTGTATAAATGTCCCTCACTGAAAATCAGTTCTTGTAATGAAATTGGCTATAGAAATAAAACATAACTACACATTTATTTATTTAAACAGTATTTTCAATATACGAACTTTTATCTTCTGTGTTAGCGATATTTCTCAAGTTACAAAACAAAGTGAAGATAGAAACTATGATCATTTGGCTGACGTATCTTTTATAAAACGGTTTAACTATACTTGTCAGGGCATGATCTAATAATATTTATATCATGCTGCCAGGGTAATAATATTAATATCAGCTACTGGTTGAAACATGTTTCCATATCATCACAATCAATACAACACCAAGGCCGTGTTTAGGTAGTAACCCGCCCTTAGGCAAATACATTTTTCCGCCCCAACAATGAGAAACATCTGCAGCAGGGACGCCTCGCGTAGAGACCCCAGAGGCAAATTTGCGTAGCGAATATTTTTTAGGCTGCGGAACCACAATGGCTGTTTTTGACGTTATATAAAGCCGCCTCTGCCGGCTTGAGGCTTGCGCGACCCGCCATACAAGTGACAATTTGATTGTAGCATTAGCCGAAACTGGGGCGGGTGATCAAAGGATTTAATATTTTTTACATACAATACTGTGAAAATTTTCTATGAATTATCTGGCAAAACATAAAAAGTATTTTGGAACTTAGCATTTGAGATGTTTGTAGTGACAAAATCTTTAGAATCGTTGGGGAAATGCCGCCCCGTAAAACTTGCCGCTCTAGGCATCTGCCTAGTTTGCCTAGGCCTAAATACGGCACTGTACTACCATTGAGTTTGTTAGTGTATGGGCTAGCAAACTCAATGGTACTACACTTTGCTTGCTAATGAATGTAGCCCGACGAGCCATGTCACCACCGCAGCAAGAATATAGCGAATGCAAGAAGGTGTTGACACGTCCCACAAAACGCTTCAAGCAACGAGGCCTGGCGAAGCGAAGTCAGGTATCTCTCCTTTGAAAGAATTTTTAATAACATTATTTGCGAGATAAATGGCATATTTGTGCTTGGAAGGCGAAAGACGGTAAAGCGAAGTTCGCAAGGAATGCCGGGGTTCACCGGATGTGGAATTCTTATTAGTTGTTCGGTCGGCGTGCTCTGTAGATGGCGGTGAACCATTAGGGGGCGTGGAGCTTCGTGGCTGGGAGCCTAATGACATTTACATGACAGGAGTGGGGTAGAATAGAACCATCCCGAACTTTGTGTTTACATGTAATTGTTGTTACAGAGTCGAGTGGTAACTCGTTGCAAGTAACACGTTGCCGTGAACGAGTTACATTATTGTCCCTTGTATCACAATGTAACTATAAAATTGAAATAGGAACTTTCAAGTAAGTGGAAGAAAATTACTGACCATATTTTTTAAAATATGCCATCATCTAAAACAATCAGTGGGGGTATTTCGTTCATACGCTGTTTTTTTCGTGCATACCTATAGGCAGTGGTTAAAGTGGGGCGGTATGAGCCGGTATGCATACCGTTACTAAAAATACCGACGGTATACCATACCGGCACTAATTTGTATCAAGTGTAAACATATTGACGAATTATGTTGAACATTTTGTTGCACTTCGTATTTATATTTGCTCGTCCAATGTTTTTAAAAAGTAAATGTTTATGTTTTCACCACAAATGTACATAAAGACAAGCGCAGACTCTTCTCAAAAGTAATTTAAACGTGTTCGTGAAAAAACGCCCCAACAAAATCTCTGCAGGGCTAAACTGGGGGGCTGTGCCCCCCAGACCCCCCAACATACCCGCTTTGTCTACTTCACACAGCATTAGTGCATACCGTCACTTCTCCAAGTCCACTTTAACCACTGCCTATAGGTTGTCGATTGGATGAGTAGCCGTGCAATATGTATATATTTTGTTAAATAAGTATAAGCAATGCATTCCATTACCATCCGCAACTCTACTTATAGGTATTAGTAACGCTGTGTTGTAATAGTATGATCAAATAGTAAATTTATTTATTTATTTATTTAATGTCATAGCAGGCTTTGTATATGTACGCATAAAAACAAACAACAACAAAAACAGAACGAGTGCCATAAAAGTCAAATGGAGACGCTCGCTTGAATATATATAGTGCAAAAACATTTTTAACGGTAAACCAACATTTATTTATTGAAAATAAACGTTGGATTAGTTTACCGTTAAAAATGTTTTCGTACTATACATTTCTTTGTAACCAACAAAATTTAAGAAATCACATATATATATATATATATTTGTGTGTGCGTGTGCGTGTGCGTGTGTGTGTGTGTATATAGCATCTACAGTTTCTTCTGGAGGAACTGCAATGATATATTTAATTACTTTTAAGTACAATAGACTGATAGAAAATAGAAATACTTGACATTACGTCAATATAACATGTTATGCTAACGTCGTTTTGTTTTGAGATTGTATTGTGATATACATTCAATAATATAATAATATGAATAAAATCCAGTGTTGGGTAGGAACTTCTTAAAAGGAACGCATTCCTTTTGTAGAGGAAATTTTAATACAAATGTTTATTATTTCAGGGAACTTCTTAATTTTTTTTGAAAAGTTTTATTTAATGAAGCATTTATAACAACCACCGTTCGGACATTCTAGCTACATTTTAAAACAAGTTACTCAAGCATCATTCACAGTCGGTTAAATTGCCGTAGGTACGGTTTATGGAATAAGGCGTAAGACATGTCAAAGCATTGAACTTCTTACGCCTTACGATGGGTTGTGACCAGTTGCATTCTTAAGCCTTATATAACCGATTATGAATGACGCTTAATCGGGCTGTACTTCGGGGAACTAGAATTAAAAAAAAGCAAATTCCTTACATTTTATTTAAACCACCATTATACCACTCACGTTTGTTTCTTCATCGTTAGACATATAAATTTCAGAGCCTCAAAAACGTTTATAAGAAATTATTTAAATTTAAAATTCCAATTCGACGACGGCCACTTCCGGTTTTAAATTCTGTGCGGTAAAGTACTGTTTCACAGAACTCATCTATTGGATTTTGTGCAGGGTTTAGGGTTGCCAACTATTGAATATGAAAATAGGAGAATTTTAGAATTGACGTGAAATGAAGAGATGAAACAGGACGGCGATGCCCAAGCTGCCGAATCCTATAATGGACGTTCGAGCCCAGAACATGAGTTTAGGGATTTAATATTAACTTTTCAGGTGTATACTTTCACCTTGAATTATTGTTTAATGTGCGTGAGGGTAAAATTGAACTAATTGTGTATCGTTTTAGCTGGTTACTTTCAACATTTTATCAAGCTATTTTGCATCTCGTAGATTCTTTTTACTTTTTATCGTGTGTTAATAAAACGCTCGACACAAAAAGAATAATTATCAACTTGTCACTAAAATTTGTTGCTATTGTCTGGACTACATTTACGTAGGGCTCACTGTAAATGATAAGAATAGGGAAGGCTCATGAAAAATAAATATTCCTCGAAGTACCTAAAAACGAAAGGCCATTATCTAAAAATACAGACTATATAATTTTTATATCTGAGAAGTGTATATTTCCAATTCTATTAGCATTTTAAGTTTGAAATTTGGAACTACAATAGGGCACTAGCAACACCAAAAGACAACAATGAAACAAATGAATTGAATCGATGGACAAACAACAAGCTGTCAAAAATTAATTTCGTCTGATTTTGGAAAACAAAACCAAAAACAAACAAATACACATACAAAAATTTCACTTAGTAAATTTCTATCATTAAAAGTTTTAAATGGTGAGCAGTTACTATTGCTACACTTGTTTTTATTTCTATGGTTGCAATTTTATTATTTTGACAGCTGATTGTGAGTCCATCAGTTCAGTTCATTTGTTCCATTGTTGTCTTTTGGTGTTGCTAGTGCCCTATTGAAAACCGGCTCGTGACGTCATAACTCTTGTCAACAACTGCCTCCTTGAAGTATTCTTAATAATATCAAAGATATTAAGTTGGACATTTTACAATATCTAGGATGCAGTGAATTTACAACAATGTCTTTTATACCACTTTTTTCTTCAGAAAATACATTTTGACACAGTATTTACCAAAACGTGTTTAAAATAATGCAATTATTTAACATATTGTTGTTAATTACTGTCGAGCAATGTTCATTTACTAACTAGAAATAAACGTTGATCCAGTTAAAGTCTCATGAGAGCAATAATCTACTAAATTGTGGGATTTCAGTACTATTTGTATGATATAAAATGATTGTTTACAGAGTTATGACGTCAGAACCTTTCAATCACGAGCAAGATGGCGCAGGTCCGTTTCTGAGCGTGTTTTGACAGCAATATCTTTGACTTGCTGTTAAAGCGATGTTTTAATGCAACTTTCGAGCCGAAACCAATTAGTTCCCGTTTATTTTAACTTGAGGTAGGGCCTAACCAGTAAGCAAATAAAAAAAATGTGTGAGCCTTCCCTATTCTCTCAACATAAGAATTCGAGTTCTCAAAAGTTAAAGTATACGTGTACGCATACTTTGTGTGTGTAGTGTGTACAGTTAGTATGCGGGAGTTTACGAAATGTATTTTTAAACAAATTGTGAGAATGCGGGAAAACTGTTTCCCGTGTAGTTGATACGGGAAGCCGGAAATCATTGTGCACAACGGAATTTCCCGGAAAATATGGGAGAGTTGGCAACCCTAGCAGGTTTGCATATTAAAATTACAATTTGCAATGCTGCTTTACGTATTATTAATTATTTTTTAAAGGAATTAATTGCAATCCGTTGCGGACACGAATAGCAAAATAATTGATCAATTAAGAAGAGAAATATTTGTTAGTATTAGCAAATACATTACTATTTAGCTGCGCAGCTAGTTAGTAAGGTATGGTGGTATGGTATTAGGAAACGTTACCTCGATAGTCGATTGATCAACGTGTATTACGACACGCGAGTAAAAACCTCCATAACATCCTATACCGCAGTTTTTTCAAGTTCCTTATTTTTTAGGAACTGTGACCTCTATAATGTTCCTTTTAAACAGGGGCGGATACAGGGGGGGGGGGGGGGGGGGCGAGCGCCCCCCCATGACCAAGAAAAAAATGGAAATTTTGAATAATTATTATTTTGGAGTCGTTACCGAACTCTAGTTGCCATGCTTTGTGTATAACTAATTGAGCCTGTATCAGCCCCTGCCGACGTATGTGCATGCCATACTCAGGTTCTCTTACAAATCGCTACTATGTGTGAAATTAAGTAATTTTCAAATGACAGCCCGTTAAACTTACGTAATTATCTCAAAATCTGTAGTATGTCACGCAGGTATGTTTATATGTGATTAAACAAGATCTAATTGAGATTAATTGGCAGGAATCAAATTAAATTGATATACTCTGGTTCTCTTACAAATCGCTGTGTGTGACATTAGGTAATTTTCCACCGACAGACCGTTAAACTTCTGTAATTATCTCAAAATCTGTGGTATGTCACGCACGTTTGTCTATATACCCTTAAAGTAGATGTAATTTAATGAATATTCTCAGGTTTACTTACAAATCGATACTTAGTGTGGAATTACGTTATTTCCGAATGACACCTCTGAAACTTCCGTAATTATCTCAAAATAAAAAAAAAATTACTTGTGTTGTTCGTTTATATGTCAACATTAGTGACAACTATGATATTGCTTCACCCAAAATGTGACAATGTCAGTATTGACTGAAGTAAAGTATGTTTTGAAAATGTGATTGATTAAATTAAACATAATGCACATTACTCCCTAAAACTTGTATATATAGCATGCATTTAAGCCCCCCCCCCCCATGATAATTGGCAATCGCCTTCCATGAAACCGCCCACCCCCCTTCCATAAATCAAGGCTAGATCCGCCCCTGCTTTTAAACACAGAATAACAACTTTTAAAAGTTCCTTGCACTGCTTGCAATAACTCAGTACTAGAATTTGCCAATTGTGACTGAGGAAATCCTCGAGAAATAAACCTTCAGTCAGGATTGCTGGTAGCAGTTATTGGATTGGCGAGCTCCGGAATAAGAGTCTGGTGTGCTTGTACTGAGCAATCTCTATCAGTGAATTTACATACATGTAATAATTCATGATCTAGAAAAATAATAATATTTATTAATATTTGATACACAGTATGCCTATAGGTACGAAGGCCCAGTATTATGACGGGCCGTTAAATATTTAGTACGGAACTTGTTGAGACAAGTTAGGTCTGAACTAATATTTAACAGCTTGTCATAATACCAGACCTAAATAATGTACAGTGATCAAATGGCAACTCTTATTTATATACAATTATTCATATCTGTACATTTTCAATTGGCAGCCTATCTACTTTTATGTAAGCAATACAATAAGTCAATACCTATGAGGAACAATTTGAACAATTTCCATAAATAAGCAAATAATCTTTGAGGATTCTTACAAATCATGGGCATGTATTGTTATAATTTTGTAATCTGCCGCCATTACGTCCGCCCAATAGAAGGCTGTGACTTTACAATGTATTGTACTTCCGTTTATAACTTGTGTATCAGTGTGCTGTCATGGCAGTCGCTCAAATAGAGCCTAGTAGCACAGTATAAAGAGGATACAGTAGCGAAACTTGGGAGAGATTCCATCGGCAAACTCCTGCGCGCGCAGCTACGGTCGCCCTGGCGGCGAGTTATCCGAGTTAGCTCATATTGTAGGCGAGGAGAGCGGCGAGGGGTGGCGAGGAGGTATCCCTCTCCCCCTCCCCCCAGGTCTCGTCAATGGTCTCGTTGAGTTTGGTCTAACCCACCGCTACGAACGCCACCCGCTTCCGTGCCGCAAGTCGTCTGCTGTGCCAGGCATGGCACTTTCGCTACTGTATCCTCTTTATACTGTGCTAGTAGTTCATCCTAGAATGTATCGTTGTATGTTAATACAATCTGCCCTGAAACCTCCTAAATAACAACAGGTTATGGGCCCAGGACGTAATAGGGGCCAGATGAACTATTAATGGTTGTGAAAAATAGTGTTTTAAGCGGACATGTGGTGAACATTTGAGGTTAAGTGAGGTTATGTGTCTTTCGGTGTAGTACTTGTGAAGTTAGAATTGTGGACGTGCTTGGAAGTGTGGAGGAACTTTTGTGAACAATACGTTTTTGACAAGTTTGATTTATTAATCATCCATGATGGGTTCAAGTAACGCACAATTAACCACCTTGGTGGAAAAACTTAAAGACAAGGACGACTACATGAACTGGAAGTTTGGTATGCAGCTGGTTCTAAAAAGGAAGAAGCTGTGGGCCTACGCTATCGGTACTAGGCCCTACCACCGTTGAGCAGGCTGCCGATGCAGAAAAAGACACAGATGCCTGGAGTCTCATTTGCTTACACGTGGATAAATCCCTTTATCCCTATGTCCAGAACACTACAACTGCCAGGGAAGCTTGGACATCTCTGGAATCCCTGTTTGAAGGTAAAACCAAAACACGCTGGATGAATCTGTGGGACGCCTTGCTAGACTCAAAATTATCCAAGCATAATGGAAATGTGCAAGAGTATGTGACCTCAGTGTTGGAGCTAACCAACAAGTTAATCAGCATGGGGAAGCCTGCTGATGATGGCCTGGTGGCTCTCATCATGCTCAGACCTCGTTTACATTACTGCAGTTGCTAGGCCTACGTGGGTAATAATACCAGGGTAAGTAATGAGCGTTCACACGACACAAGAGTTACCATCGTACCGAAGTAGTTCATCTACCTTCCAACAGGTGCGCCTACGTTAGTGCTGAAGAACAAACATAAACAGTCCACATCATAGCGGTGAAAGAAGATGGATTCCGGCCGTACCGTGTTCTATATCCGTAAACAGATATCAGGTAGCGCTAGTGGTATCGAAATGAAGGTACGGACTGCCATCTGTCGCCAACCACTTGAATCTCTTCGAAATTCAAAAATAACGAACGGAGAAGGCGACGCCACGTTTGTTTTCGTTCGAGAATGGAATGAAGCAGGTTTGAAGGTTATTTTTTACATTTGCTGGCTGGAGTATTTAAATCGCGAAGAAGTAACTGCTGCTATGGATTAGAAGAAAACGGTATCCTTACATTTTCAACTTAATCATTTAAGCTACACTGTCAAAAATTAATAAAACCACTTGTATTTTGTAAAGAGTAGGCTAGATTTAGGCCTAGGCCGTTGTGTACGCCCTACCTGGGCCAAGGGCACCTAGGCCTAGTTTTTACTGGGCTTATCATAACCTTTAGACCACGAAAAAGTGACATCTGCAATGGATTAGTCTAGCTCTAGGTAGATACTTACATTGACGATATTATTATTTAAGCTACTGTCAGTTAATAAAACCCTAGGGTTTTCTTTTCAGGGACCAGGGCCTAGGGCCTATAGCCTAGGCTAGGCTAGGCATTATACGGCTGTAGCTAGCCTAGGCCTAGCCCCTAGCCCAAAGCCCAAGTTTTTACTCTATTCAAAAATGAATCTTGCATATGTGTGTAGGATGTAAAGTTATTGGATGTGAAAATAATCGTAATCAACATCGGGCCCGTTCTTCCGCTTTCCATCAGATGAAGTGCGCTGTGCTCTGTGGGTAGAGAGATGTGGGAATCCTACTTGAGCAGGGGTGCCTGCATCTGAATTGACTGAATATGCAAAGTTATGTGCTAAACATATGTAGTTGTGTTTGTGTTTTTTATATATATATTCTCGTGCAGCATACCTCTTCAGGTAAGCTGTTGGTTTCCTATCTCTTATGTCACTCACATGACCCAGCCTGCTGGTACTCCTTTCAGTTCACTAATTAACATTCGAGTGTAAATACCTAGAGAGGAATATTATAGAGATGCATGTTCACTGTTGTAATACTAGTACTATACTCGCCGTACAAGATCTTCGGTAATGCTTCCGTCACGGGTGGGTGAGCGGCAGCCAACCAGCGACTGTGGCTAATTCAGATACCTGCTCGGGTTGGCCGAGACCGTAAACACGTCATTGATTGATGACGAAAGCATTACCGAGGTTGTTTTGCGAGACCTATATAAGCCAATACAGTAGGCCTAAGTATTTTTTGAAGCAAAATTAAACTCAGGCCGTGCCCTGCAAAACTAAAACCGTGTTTTGCAACTGTTCATAGCATATCAGGCTAGGGCCTATTGCTATTGTCTTAGTTTGTTCAACTTTTGGAACCGTTAATTAAATAATGTGCAGCCTATACTGACACCAAATAACAATCGATCGGTGATGTGGGTAAATGTGTACATACCGTACGTACATGTGCATGCATGAATGTATTCTATATTAAGTAGCCTTCGGCTTCAGATAATATCTTGGTATGGTTCTTTGGCATGTCCGCTATAAAAATAGCATTGATCATGTAGTTGGATAATATAGGAGTATATATGGAAACTGTCGCCTACTTGATGGATTGTTATTTGTAGGGTTTCACTTAATAGGAGTGATTTGGCAAGCCCTATTGAGCATGTTCCCCCTCGCACACAAAAGTTACCCCATCCACGGTCAAGAGTTTGACGTACTACTAGCTCACCTTGTACTGTGTAAGCATAGGGGTGCTCATTGATGACTAATAAAATGAAATGAAACTGATGGGGCTGTTAACCCAAGCGTGGGTTAATCTAGCGACGACCGGCCAATCAATGAAAAATTGTAGGTGATCATTCATGTGACTTTTTTCTTATTGCAGGTTATTGTGTAGGCCTAGGTTTATATTGTTTAAGTTTACTCATTTCACACAAATTGGTTATTACTTCAGTTCATTGTCCCATTCAAATTTTGCATTATTAGTTGTTACATGATGTATTTTGTAAAAAGTTGTTTTCATGTGGTAAAATTAATAAACAAGTGAATTTCATTTATGCTTTATGAATTAATCCCTTACTTAATCATCTAGCATTTGTATAGGCAATTTAATTTCAAATGCATGTATATACAGTATTGAATAACAATTAATAATTTAAGATCATAAATATACAACTGATTGTTAATTAGGGCTTAGAAACCATTATTATTTAGTTCTCTTCATATTTATCAATATCAACTGAGAAGTGTATATTATCATTTTGAACATCAAATTGCCTGTAACTTGTAAGTTAGATTTCCTCAATCCTTGACCATCCTTGACAATTTGAAATGAGAAGTGATTTTAATTTCAATAATATAATTTCAACCGTAATACAAATATTCACTTATGATTTTGTATTCTAATTAAATGTGATTATATTTCACTAAAAATGATTAAAATTGGTATAATTACCAAATGAAATCATCATTTTTAGTGAAGAATTATAGAATACTAATATATTTTTATTACATGCAATAAAATATGAGTATATATTCACTAAAAATGATTACATTGGTAAAAATTATCAAATAAAGTAATCATTTTTAGTGAAGAACACTCACATTTTATTGCAAATACAAAATTATAATTAAACAATTTAAAACTACTCAATTTTAAATAAGGCGCGCTAGGCCGCCATTTTGAATTTAGTACCGTAAACACTTCTGAGATAGCGCCAAAGTCGCTGCCGGTTGAACAGTCCACTACTTATTAGCGCACAAGCTCGTTCCGGGCAGATGCATATCTTCCTACGAAGTAGGTATAGGTTATCTTGGGTCCACATAACCTTAAAATTCCACTTTGCCAAACTGACAGTTTAGGTCACGGTAATAATACAGATTTTAGTGCATTAATTGGATGAGGCACTTGAGCTGTCATCGTTACCAAAGTTTGTGGCCATTCCGACTTCTTCAAGACGCGAGAAAAGAAAATCACAAAAAGTGAGGTTATACAATTACCAGGGTAAGCAACTTGCGTGCGTTTACACGACAAAATTTTACGACGGTTAACCTGGCTACCCGCGTAAATTACCCGAGTAAGATTTCGTACCAGCGTAGCAACTTTCAAGCGTTCACACACAGAAATTACCCACGTAATTTCACCTACCCGCGTAATATGTCAGTAATGTGAACTAGGTCTCAGGGGCCTACTTAAGGTTTGCCTGCCTTATCGTATGGGTATTGAGTCAACAGTATCCGACAAGGATTTTACGACAGATACGATAAAGGAGAAGCTCTTGAATGGAAGTCTTGATGAATATCTGAAGCTGGAGGGGTCAGAAGAGGAATCTGCCTTGTATGTGAAGAACGCAAAGAGCTACAGTAACAAGAAGAAGCCATCTCAGGAAGGGCAACAGGGTTCTAACTCAAATCAGCAGAACAAGAAGACGGAGAAGAAAAATGTCGTGTTTCAAGTGTTGGAAATTCGGACACTACAAATCCGAGTGCCCACAGAAGGAGGACACTCAACAGAACCAGAAGGGAGGCAGGTCCGAATCTTCGCTGCTATGTGCTTTGGGTGTGTCATCCTTTACCAAGGACGACTGGATCATCGATTCCGGAGCATCATCCCATATGACTCCCAGGAGGGAGTGGCTGCGAGATCTTGAAGGGGGAAATCTGTACGACAAGGAAGTCAAATGTGCGGACAACTCGAGTCTCATGGGGGCAGGTAAAGGAGACATACTAGTAAAGTTTCCTGACAACAATGTGAAACCAATCAAAGATGTTACTTATGTGCCAGGTTTAGCGACAAATTTACTGTCGGTTTCAAAGATTGTTAACAAAGGGTTTACAATAATTTTCAATAATGAGGGTTGTAAGATTTATAACCAAGGTAAGGCTGAGTACACTGGCTCAGAGTCAAAAGGGGGCTACAAGCTTGACATTATTGAACCTTTGCCAGCAGAAGTTGCATTTGCTGCTGGGGAACATGAGAAACCAGAACGTTTATGGCATAGAAGGTTAGGCCATGTTCATGCTGATTCTGCATTAAAATTAACTGTTAAGGGTCAAGGAATTGACTTAGAATGTAGTCGTGAATCAGAGAATTGTAATCCATGTGTCCCATGTGTGCTAGGTAAGCATCACAGGTCTCCGTTTTCTAAAGGTTGCGCAAATCGCGCAGACAGAGTCCTAGGCCTCGTACATATGGATCTCTGTGGACCAATGGAAGAGACGTCAATTGGAGGTGCTAAGTACATGTATGTCCTTGTTGATGATTTTTCAAGGAGAATGTTTTGCTACTTTTTAAAGTCAAAAGATGAAACGTTTGAACATTTCTGTGAGTTTAAATCTTGGTCGGAAAATAAAACTGGGTTTAAGATAAAAGTAATTCGTTCTGACAATGGTAGTGAATTCATAAACCAGAAATTTGAAAGCTTTTTGAAGCAGCACGGCATTGAACATCAGACGAGCACTCCATATACACCGGAACAAAATGGTGTGGTCGAGCGTTCAAACCGTTCAATATGCGAAATGGCTCGGTGCATGTTGTATGACTCGGGGTTACCCAAGAACTACTGGGCAGAGGCGTGCAATTGTGCAGTGTACTTAAAGAATCGTGTACCACACAGAGCTTTGCAAGGTAAGACGCCACAGGAGTTATGGGGAGGTAAGAAATCTTCTCTGAGGCATTTAAAAGTTTTTGGGTGCCCTGCTCTTGTTCATGATCCAGATCAGAAAAGAACGAAATGAGATGCCAAGGCAAAAGAGTTGATTTTTGTGGGTTACAGTGAGACAACAAAGGGGTATCGATTGATTGATCCAGAGAAAACTTCAAAAATCATTAAGGCAAGGGATGTGGTTTTTCTAGAAAACTTTGACCGTAAGGCTAAGGACGATAGGATAGCGTCGGGAAAAGAGTGATTTCAAATCATGTCATTTAGTCCAGATGAGGAAAATGAGGTTACTAATCACGAATCAGAGAGTGAATTTGATCCGGCTGATGTCTCAAGTTCCGAGACAAGTGAAATTGATGTAGGGCAGGGGTCGGTAACCTTTTTGACCTTAGGAGCCAATTTCACATAACATTTTAAATTGATTACCAGTCGGAGCCACAGTAAAATTAACATAACACAAATAACATCACTAATATCAACCTTTATTTTTATGTAAAGGATGGTCCACACAGATTTTGAAGACATAATGCATAAGGTTTTAAGACGTTGTTTTAAAAACAACAATGAAAACAACGTCTTAAAACTAAAACTTTGTGTGAACGCCACAGTACGTGTTTCCTGTGATCCAACTTTACGACTACGCATTAAACTTTAAATCGTTTGTCTTAAAAATCTGTGTGGACCAGCCTTTACAAATTAGTATTACACAAGATATTTTAAAAGTTCAATAATAGGTATTCACGTATAATGAAGAGTTCAATCAATGTGATTTTTGAGTTTGAATTTTCGATGCAAGTAAATGAAAATCTGGTCTGTATGACGATAGTTTTAGCTTTAGAGATGATGAAAGACTTATGTCACTCAAACGATTTCGATATTCTTTATGTAACTCATGCTTGAAAATATCTTTTCGCACAAATAGGTTGAACCAAATATTGCAAGTAGACCGAATCCCATTTTCCTGATGTTTTTGTATTTGGTTGGTAGCTCATTGAAATTTCGAAAAATTATTTCTTCAGGGCGTGGCAATGTATTCTCAGAGTCCCGTTCCAAATCTTCCAGTTTCTTAGCGTCGCTCATGTTGACAGGTGCAAGTGCACACACAGACTGATTCGTAGTTCGTAGTTCCAGGCACTGTCATCTTGTCTCGTTTGTGCACGCTGACTGCCGGCTAGTGGGGTGAGGTAATGTGGAACTTGCCGACAAGGCTGTGGGGGGGGCAGGGGAGGTTTAGCGCGCAATATTTCAAATATTAGTAGTTTTTGGATATTAGAGACTACTTTCCTTGTTAAATTATGGAGCCACGCTAGACCCAATCAGGAGCCGCATGCGGCTCCGGAGCCGCAGGTTCCCGACCCCTGATGTAGGGGATGTAGGGGAACAAGAAGATCCTCAGATAAGGAGGTATCCTGTGAGAAATAGGCTCCCTAAGCAGTTTCCTGATTTTGTACTCCTAGACAGTCAGCAAGAAACTGGAATGAGAAAGCTGACAAAGTATTGAAAAATCTTGGTTTTGTACAAGTTGAAGACAAACCTTGTGTGTATATAGAAAGAAAAGGTAAATCTGTAATTATTGTAGCATTGTATGTCGATGATTTTTATGTGTTTCACAATAATGAGGAAAGGAAGGTTAAATTGTTAACTGAACTTCAGAAGCAATTCAATGTTAAAGATCTAGGTGAGGCAAACGATTGCCTGGGTATGAGAATAAGGAGAGATTGGGAAAAAGGAACCATTTTTTTGGATCAAGAAAATTATCTAACAAGTGTGTTGGATCGTTTTGGTATGTCTGATTCAAAACCCCAAAAGACTCCAATGGAGTGTGGGTTAAAACCGTGGACACTCGAGGGTAAAACGGTTGATGTACCGTATCAAGAGTTAATTGGTTGCCTCCTGTATCTTAGTTCTAATACTAGACCAGATATTTCTTATGTAACAAGTGTGCTCAGCCAATACAATACTAATTACCAGGATGTTCACTGGTCGCTGGCCAAACGTGTGCTCAGATACTTGAAGGGTACAATTAGTCATGGGCTAGTGTTCCAGAAATCTGAAGATTTTAAGTTAATTGGTTTTATAGATGCTGGTTTTGTAAATGATGAAATGGATGGTCTTTCTTACCGCGGTCAGGCATTCATGATAGGCAAATGCCTTGTGTCTTGGGAGAGCAAGAAGCTCAAGGAAGTTGTCCTAAGTTCAACAGAGGCTGAATATGCAGCTCTGTCTGAAGGTTGTAAGGAGGCTCTGTATCTGCGTAGACTGTACGCTAATGTATTCTCAAAAGAATGTGAGACAGTGTCATTATTTAATGATAATCAAAGTGCCTTAAAGTTGTGTAAAAATCCAGTTTTTCATGGTCGCTAGGGCTGAGTCGTGTAAACGTTAAAACGTGTAAACGCCCGTGCCAAAATATACGTGTACAAATATTCATACACGTTTAACCGTCATCCTAATACTCTCCCGACCAATCCCCCTCCCCCAAAACCCAAACTCGCAGATTTTTCCGATGGGGCGAGTTCAGGGACCGGGCGACGAGCAACAAGGCATTGCTTAGTGTGTGGGGTTCAAATAACTGTAGACAGTTGGACAATTTCATGGTGAGTAATAAGATGCCCCCCCCCCCAACGCACAACACCGCGTACACGTAACACGACCAACCCAAACGCGCAAATTTTGCCGTCCCCCTCCCTTGTTTTTGACCCGAAAGAACAAAGCACGGATTGGTTAATGCACACGAGATGGAATCCCTCAACCCCCCTCTTTCGTTGACTTTTTTTGTGAAAATTAAAGAACTTGATTCTTTTATCGTTTTGTGAACTGGACAGGAGTTCCGTTTAAACGTTTAAACGCGAAAATTTAGGGATACTAAACGTTTACAAAATTAAACGCATTCTCCCAGCCCTAATGGTCGCACTAAGCATATTTCTGCTAAGGGTCATTTTGTGCGACAATGCTCAAATAAAAATGAGATAGATGTAAATTATTTAAGCACAAATGAGATGCCTGCTGATGTTATGACTAAAGCCCTATCACATGTGAAACATTTTAATTGTTTAAAAGGTTTAAGCATGGCGTCAGCTTATGGGGAGGTGTTATAATTTTGTAATCTGCCGCCATTACGTCCGCCCAATAGAAGGCTGTGACTTTACAATGTATTGTACTTCCGTTTATAACTTGTGTATCAGTATCCTGTCATGGCAGTCGCTTAAATAAAGCCTAGTAGTTCATCCTAGAATGTATCATTGTACGTTAATACAATCTGCCCTGAAACCTCCTAAATAACAACATGTATTTGTTTTACTAGCACATAATAGTTATAGCTGATACAATTTGATTTGACTAATACTACTAGGTACTACTATCTATATTCTAAAGTATGTATAAAATTAAAATTAATCATTCACTTTCTTTCCTTTCCAAAGATAAAATAGCTTTTGTAAGATTATTCACTGCTTTTATCTTTTCCCTCTCA
Source organism: Isoperla grammatica (assembly GCA_945910005.1). Lineage (NCBI taxonomy): Eukaryota > Metazoa > Arthropoda > Insecta > Plecoptera > Perlodidae > Isoperla > Isoperla grammatica. The sequence goes on from OX246738.1 coordinate 66,946,122, forward strand.
ATCTGTTTCTTTTCCTCCCATCTTTCTCTTCTTTCCTTTTTCCAATCAAGAAGCATGAGCTTCAACCACCTTTCTTCTTTGATGCTAGCACACATCTTGCTTGGTCCTGCAGCCTCTTCTACTGGGTCACTCCGAAACCGTTTTATTCCTCGATTTGTCGTTGGTAACTGTGATTCACTACAAATTGTTTCTGGTACAGGCTTTTGTTGAAAGGTACCAGAATTAAGATTTTGTGCTATTTCTGGTTTGCTTTTATCAGTAGCATTTGTTGGAAGCACTTCAAACACATAACCATGATCTTCATTGAATGATACTTCCACTTCTACTGGTGACTTGCCGTTTGTAAAATCTCCATATAGGTCTTGAAATACCTTAAAATATGGCCAATTCGATTTTGCTACATGAGAATCGTTCATTTTTGACATCAAAACTCTATATGTGCGCTTTAAGTTTCTCCACTTCACATTACAGTCTGTTCCAGAAACAGTGCCAGAAACAATAGCTTTGTTAACCTTTTTTGAAACTTCATTCCAAAGAACCAATCGCTTACACTTAGGGTTTTGGAATTTTTCCTCCAATTCAATACGTGTTTTGATAAGCACGTCGATAGCTGCACGTGTCCAGTATTCTGGAAAATAAAATTTGCACTATTATCATTAGAAAGCTAGAAAGCTAGCAGCATATTTTATTTACATGGTATACAAATCTTACTTATAATTCAGCCACTGTATAGTTAATTCCTGCAAATTTAAATGCAAAATATGCAAAGTAAAATCAAAAACATAATAATTTTAATTTGAGAGATATATTTTTATCCAGTTTGAGGGTTTGCAATAGTATTTTGACATTTTTTTAAATTCTTGTATTTTGTTATTTCATATTTGACACTCTTGCCTTGAGAAAACAAATCTGCAGAAAAAACTATCAATGTGGAATGAAGAAACTAAACTATTGCATAATAGTAATAGTAGTAGTAGTTGTAGTTGTAGTACGTAATAGTTCTAAAAAAAAAGTAGCCTATGGCGAATTTGCCTCCGCCGCATGGGGCTTTGCCCCACACCCCGGCTATACCGCACCACCTAAAATCAGTGCTATGAACCACAATGCCAAACCATTCCAGTCAACTTGTTTTTAGAAAAACAGCACTGGCTTAAAGTTAAAACTATAAAAAAACAACAACATTCACTTACTGTAAGAACCCTCTTCTATTGCATTGTTTTCTTCATTGATATTCACTTCCAGGAAAGCTTCAATGTTGCTTGTTAGGCCAATATTTTTGTCACTATATAGTTTATCAATTAAATCATAGTATGGCCATGATGAAGTGTTTTCCCCAGTTTCATTTATTCGTGAGCATATTTTTCGATATGTACCCATCAAGTTTCGCCATTTACAATCACAATCGGCTCCTGTGAGTTTCAGAGGTAACACAGAATTCATCCTAGCTGCTACTCTCGACCACAATGTTGTCTTTTTTATATTTTGAGACTGGAAGTTTTTATCCATATCTATGCGTGTTAGTACTAGTAATTTTGTGATTCCATGAGTCCATACAGCTGCAATAAAAGGTCATATTAATACACTTGGCATTTGTGCATAGCAGGGTCTACTGGCCTGCATATATGTGTGTCAATGTAGTCCTTTAAACAAAAAATCAACATCATCAGGACTTTCTCAAAATTTCCTTTCTCTTGTAAGAGACTCGTCGAAATGCCAAGCCAGTTTCTCTAATGGGCCCAAAAATGAACATATTAGAAGTTTAGAACATTCTAGAAAATCTGTTTTATGTCAATTTTTGTAATTATTGATAAAGGTACATATTTGATTTCCAGCATAAATACTAGAGCTGTACCAATTCTGATTCTAGACTCAATTTTTGATACCGTTCCTTGTAAATTGAGGTGGCCAATTCCATTGAAATAGATCGAAAATCGAAGGCCGAAGTTGCTATGTGAGTACGCCAATCACGAAACAACTTGCCACAGTCAATAGGTCAGAAAAATAATCGGAGGCCATGTTGGTTTTAGCGTGTTTCTGCCAGTCACTTACATGTTTGTGTACGTTTGTTTTGATACTTATCGCAATGTCGGCAAAGTCTGTGAGAATTCGGTATCGGTGAGAATCGGAATCGGCAAAAATGTGGAATCAGTAGGCCTACAGCTCTAATATATACATACATACAGTATTTTATTTATTTATTTCATATGCGGTCGTTTGACCATGTACACAATACATTGGTTGCATATACGGTATTGACCATGTCAAGTTTGAAGAATAAAAGTATAAAAATACAGGCTTATACACAGACATTAAAATCGTTGTAAAATCGTGTAAACTCGTTAAAAAATCTTCATGTATTAAAGCTGTCATATTAACCATGTCCCAGGAAGTCCTCGACGCAATAAAACATATTAGAAGTTTAGAACATTCTAGAAAATCTGTTAAATCTGAAAATCTGTTTAATTATGTATATTGCATATATTATGTTTAAATGTACAAGTGTGTACTTTTATTTAATACTTATATATTCATCTTAAGCTAGCTATTCACACTCTCACCCTCTGGAGAAAAATATTTCATACAGTACTATGCAAGGATCAATTGTGAATAAAGAAATCCAAATTTACTGTTCAGTGATGTTACTTGATAAAATCAAAACTTGTGCTCAGTATGTGTCAGTCAGTGGGTTTATTTTTACTCTAATTAATTAAGTATAAATAAATACAAAACCCCATGTTATTGTAGACCTACCTGTTTGATCTTCTTGAATGTTGTCTCCATTGTGGTTTACAATGAATCCTTTATATGCTTCATGAAACATTTTAAAATATGGCCATACATATGGATCTTCACCACTTTCATTATAATCTAATTTACTTTTGTATGTGCTTAATAACTGTAGCCATTTCATTTTACACGCTATCCCTGGATGAGGTAGCGATGAAACGCAATTGATTTTCTGGGATATGGATGTCCAAAGCTCATCTCTGTCGCAATCCGTCACTGAGAAGGTCGCTTGCATTTCAAGGCGTGATGATATTAGTAACTCTATATCAGATGATGGCCACAACTCTGAAAAGCAAAACACAAAGCCCATTAAATAAAGGTTACTCACATTCTAGTCAAGCTGGTAAGCAATGGGAAATAATCGACAAATGGTGATAAAATTTATCTTGGAGAGGTGGCATGATCCCATTCAGACAGCCAGAATACACAGGAGTTTCAGGACACCCACGATGCAAGTCGTGATACGTGTGGGAGAAGAAAGGAAGGGGTTGATGGAAAGGGACAAGTACAAGGCAGGAATCCAAGAAAAAATAAATGACAAAGAATCTTTTTAACCTGCTTAAATGATGGCATTTGCTACTACCTTGAGCCTATTCTACCCCAATCCAGGATAACATTAACCTATCATATGTTAGTATGAAGAGCAGAGTTGCCACTTGACACGGAAAAGTTAGATAGGCCTACGTTTGGTAAAACAATAGTAATTAAGAATGAGAAAATGAACTATACCTTTCATGGTAACATCCATATTTTACTGTAATTGTATGTAAACTTGTCAATTTGACTTACCGGTACTCTGAGTGTCATCTAGCGATTCATCTTCTTCATCACTAACTTTGGTATCCCCAAGAAGTCCATCAGTATTAGACCTACTTGGTTGGCCTGTGCTTCTAAACAGCTGATCCATTAAATTATAATGTGGCCATGATGTACCGGTAGTATTTTCTCCAGTTTCATACATTCGGTAAGATCTTTTTCTGTAAGTTTTCAATAAACTTCGCCATTTAGAATCACACTCTGCGCCCGTGAAGTTGAGATGATACACTTTATTGACCTTGTCTGCAGCTATCGACCATAACCGTGCCTTGGGTCTCTTTTCCGACCTAAATTCAGCATCCATGTCAATTCGTGTTTGTATCAGTAGCTTGGCAACTGAATGGGTCCATTTGCCTGCAAAATAGTACCAACGTTTGATTGTTTTTATAAAGGATTTGTTTTTTCCAACTATAACTGAAGTTGAGGAGGAAATTGTCTGACAGGAAATCTAGATACGCAGTCAAGTTCGTTATTATACTTGATTAGTGATTACTAATCTTAAACAACCATACTGAAATATATATATATACTAGGGGTGGGCAAACGTGTGTATCTTACTAAACGTGTACACTCTTGGCTGTCAGTTTGTATACATTACATGTACACGTGAACGTGAATATGTTTGGTAAAAAAAATGTTTTCTGAACATTAAACTCCACGGCGATGTTCGGGACCAATCAAACAGACGATAGAGCGACTGCAAGAGCGTGTAACTCTGAGCTCAGCAATTGAACAAAGTCGGCACAACATTTAATTTTTTTGAAATTATGCACATGTGTACACTTGCACAAACATGTACACATCCCCTCCCATATATAGATATACATAATTTTTTTTATCCTATGCCAAAAGTTTGATTTTTTAATCATTTACATAATACGTAAAAATATGTTTTTGGAATAAACTGCATGGAGATGACAAAAACTTAAAAGCATTGAGGCTGTTTCCACTGACATTTTGTCCGTGCTTCATAAGACATTTTCAAGAAACTGGAGTTCACAAAGGTTGAAGTCACAGTGATGCATACTCCGACGACCGCCCTTTATACACCCTGGGGTGGGCAGTGCGGGGTGGCAAGGTTATTATATTTGGTTGCAATGCCTTTTAAGTATATCATCTTCTTGTCATATGGCCTGATCTGGACATTTCCTCATTGCATTTGCACTAGGCAAATGCACTAGGGTGCATTTGTTACTAGGTGGGGAAAAACTGTCTGTATATTTGCTTCAACTTCTATTCCGATATTCTGACTTCTGTGACTGATATCTTGGAGTCTATTCGTATCACAGCATGTGAAAGACTGCTCGGAGGTCATGCATCAGTACAGTCTTCCAGACACGAGGACAACTACATATTGGAATGAGTTTCTATCTCTACAGCTTCATGTACAGTATAATTATATTGCGTGGCTGGAGTCGCTGTACTTAGCAAATTGTTCCGGTCACATGAGAGAGAGAGTTGTTGCATGTTGTGCCAAAGCTGACTTCTTATCTTATCACCAGCTTCCACAGCATTCAGATCCTGAATGCTGTGCGTTGACAAGTTTCACCACGTTTCACCAATGTATGATTGTTAACAGTTGCCACAGAGTACGTACTTTGCATAAATAATATTAATATTATAATAATAGGCCTACATATTAGGGATGACATCGGGTACCCGGCTCCAAAGTAATACCCGGAGCCGTTTTTTGGGTCCGGGTAATTTTTTAGTCCGTTTCTAGGCCCTATTTACGCGCCAGTATTGCTGCGGTTGATTTCGATGGAGCCAGCAGGCACGGCGGGCACCGACCCATCCCCCACTATCCATAACAAGGTGCCTCTACAGGGAACAGAACAGACGCGAACAGACTTGCATTAGTTACTGTTTGTTCATTGTTTAACATTCTGGTGAACATTCTGGCTAACACTTGTTCTATTACTGTTTATTTTACTTGAAATAGCATGTTTTAATACGTGCTTCAGTTGTGTATTGCTAAATGTCTTGTTTTACTCGACGTTATTACTGCAGGCATATTGCGAGAGACCAACCGAGCGGGTGGCGTGTATATCATTCGTCCCTCGTCTTCCGCCCCGCGCACTTCACAAGGCCTAGCGAGGACCTTCAAATCAAGCCTACACATCGAAAAATACGTTTTCAGGATCCGGGTACCCGGGTAATATGAGAGCTGGAACCGGTTCCGAATTTTACTACCCAATGTCATCCCTACTACATATTATAATTACATATAAAGAAAATGTTTGTGGGATGTTGAATAAGATTTTAGAAATCACGCATGAGTCGTGAACAGGGTGTGAATTGTAAATTTGGCAGGAGGGGGGGAGGGGGGGAATGTCCTAACAACACGTCATGGGTAAAAAGGTGTCTAGGACACTGCCAGAGGCAAACTTTGTGGAGTATTTTTTTTATTCTCAACAATTTTTATTTATAACTAGCATGCTGCTCCCCCCCCCCCCCCCCAAACCAACGTGCAATGACTCGATGAGATGTCGGGTCAAGAGACATAAATAATTAAACGTGAACCGCTAGAATACTTAGGCCTACTTCAAAAAGAATACTATGTATATGTTTTAGGAAAGCTAATAAATATTATTTACCTAGCGATAAAATATGACAACTTTTCAAGAATACATTTTTTACTTGGTATACTCGTCGACAACATCTTCGGTAATGCTTCCGTCACGGGTGGGTGAGCGGCAGCCAACCAGCGACCGTGGCTAATTCAGATACCTGCTCGGGTTGGCCGAGACCGTAAACACGTCATAGATTGATGAAAAAGCATTACCGAAGATGATTTAAGAGACCTATACATGACGTTTAACTAGGTAGATGATAATTATAATTTTAAATTTATAATAAGCTGCAGGATCGTAACTTAATACAGTAGAAGAAAATATTATTGAAATTGAATGTATTGTACATGTGATGAATGATGATTCTTTTGAAAAGGAATTATTTTAATATAGGTAATTTTTATTTAAATATTGTTGTTGTATATATTTATAATGTTGCCCAATAATGTAATTTAGTAGTTATTATTTGAATATTTTTGCTGTACATATTTATAATGTATGTTCAATAACGTAATGGTAGTTATTATTTGTCTACTGTATGTCCTTCAATACGGTACTACCATATGTATTCTTTCTTACGTGCTGCCGGAGTAGGACTGTACACAATGCAACTACAGTATGTAGCGAAGGTCGAAACATGTAATCTTTGAATCTGCCAAAGCTTTCATTAACATACCTGCCCTTTCTTCTTGAATGTCTTCTCCCTTTTTATCCACTGTAAATCCTTTGTATGCATCATGAAACATTTTGAAATATTGCCATGTATATGGATCTTCATCTGTTTCATGACAATCTAGCTTCTTTTTGTATGTGCCCAATAAACTAATCCATTTAGTTTTACATGCTACCTCTGGCTGAGGAAGGGATGACACACAATCTATATTTTTAGATATAGCTGTCCATAGCTCCATAGTGTCGATACCAGGCTGCATGAAGAGCTCTTGCATTTTTAGACGAGAAGATATCAACAACTTAACGTCTGAAGTTCGCCACAGCTCTGGAAACAATACACACAACATGTCAGGGTTGTAATATATCGGGTTTCCTCCTTTACGTAATAACGAAGAACACTTTTTAAATGAACAATAGTTGTTTATTTACTTTACCTATTACACAATAAACAATTAGTCAATTACTATTTAGTATTACTCGAATAACTGCCGTAGCAAGCTCTCCCACCGAGGACCGTAGATCCCTGTTCACCGCCAACTGCCTACACACCGCCCCCTGGCCACACACTGGCCCGTGTAGTATCCGCAGCTTCCACGGGCCTGTGTTTCTCCCTCCCCCTCCAACCCTTGCTCTGGGCTAAGAACGGAGGACGCTACATTACAATGCTCCCCCAGATTTGATTACCTTTGAAACAAATAATGAAATCTTTACTGTAATGTCATAAACACTAATCACACAAACAGTGAATCACCCTCTCTTAAAAGTTACACACATAAACTATCAGTTAACATGAATAATGGATTCAACTCCATTTAAAAAATCACACACAAATGACGTATTAATATCAATAATCGGCATCACGAATGAATTTACGATCATACATAAGTCCATTACACGGGTTCAACATACCGCTGTAAATTTATAATGTTATGGACACCCTTGTCCTTATCATTTTTGTCAATGAAACGATATGCGTTATGCCCTACCACATTCCCAATTATGAATGGGCCTTCATACAACATAAAAAACTTTTCAATTTCTCTGTCCAAGGCACTAGACACATGATTACTTTTCAATAACACCACATCACCCACACCAAAAACGGTCGGCTTGCTGTTGTTGTCATGTCGCGCCTTCCGCCTCGCTGCGTTCGACGCCATTCTTTTGCTTGCCAACACAATCTTCCTGGTGTGTGACATCGCTGGCTCGAGGTCCGGCGGCAGGTGCAGCAACTCAGCTATTGCACGTGTTGGGTCTTCTCGGTAATCTGTTACCCTACCAGGAATATCTGAACAGATGGCAGAATGGTCGAACAGCAGTGTTGACTTTGCAGTTTTTGTTCATAGTTGACAGGTAGCGAGTTGATGGCTGTGTTCACCCGTTCGGCGAACCCTCGGTCATTGTCCAGTCCGGCGCTACAGTGTAGGCTTATCCCCGAACAAGGCCCGTCTGTCTGATTTGGTGGTGGAACTGTTACATGTTGACAATAGTATTCCTCCCACCCACGTATTGTTTTGGATTCAAAATTGAGCGTTTGGGTGTTATTTTCGAGCGTTACTTGGAGCGTGTTGTTTTTGAAGTTAATCTCGGCCGTAACAGATTGTAGCCAATCCGAGCCAATTATTAACTCGCGATGTAATTGAGGAACAATGAACATAGGCATCTCATACAACACGTGCTCTATCATAATAGGTAAGTATGTTTGTTTGTTCACTGTATGGGTTTTCTCATTAAACGCGCCCGTAACCAAAAGACTCCGGGCTGGTGAAAGCGGCAACTTTGGATCTAGTTTAATTAAATTCGACCAGAATTGTTCAGAAATACATGTAATTTCACTGCCTGTATCCAGCAATGCATTTATATGAATACCACAAACGCTTACATGTATCTCCGGTATCGTCTTCTGCGGCGTCTCGTCGACCGATACGCGCTCTTGTAAGAAGTCCTCTCGGAGGCTGCCCTGGTCGAACACTTCAATGGTTTGAACACTCCTTACGTGCAGGTTGTCTTCATCCCTGGACGTGTGTGCAACCGGAAACAGTGTAGCATCCTGTCCGGTTAGGCGTCGTTTTCCCGTGTGGTCCTCTTCCGATGCCACCTGTTCCGCCTCCACACGAGGCACGCCGTCCTCCGGTGCGTCCTGAAACGTGATGTTATTCACCCTCGGCCCACGGCTACTATTGGCGTCGGTGTTGCGGCGATAGTCCTGAGTTCGAGGTTCCCTCCAATTCCCCGCGCTGTTCTGCTGCCGTGGTCCCGTCGCCGAGTACATGTTACCAGCTGCGGTAGCGCCTGCCTGGTATCGCGTGTAGTCTCCGGTAGGGGCACCGCCGTAACGTTGTCCTCTCTCGTGGTCTCGGCGTCGCAGCGCTGCGTCGTCCATGCCCCTCAGAAGCTTCAACATCGCCTCCGGCGTCGTAACGTGAGAGGCCAGTATAGTGTTCTCTACGTTCGATGGAAGCAGATGCGACATACGTCGCACGAACGTGGCGTCCGACACCGGTATCGAAATATATTTAATTTTGTACATCCATGATAAAAAAAATTCCATCATTGTACCATGAGGTTTTTCTTGTCGTAATAGTCCTGTTGTAGTTTGTATATTACCGCGTCTTGGCGTTTCTCGGACCAGAACATATCTTTGAAGTCCGCCGGGAATGCGTCCCAGCACGGCCATGTCCGTTGGAACGCAGCTCCCCAATCTTTTGCGACGCCCTCAAGCTGGCGCAGTGAAATGGCGAGCCACTGGTTCGCCGGTACCCCGAATTGAATTAACGTGGAGTGGATGTCATTCAAAAATACGATTGGGTTGACTGTTCCATCGTCACGGAACTTCGGGTAGACCGGTTGCAGACTCGGCTGCGTCGAATGTAGTAGTGGTGGTAGAATACTACTTACGGGAAATGTCTCATTTTGTTGTGGAGACGACGGCTGTGTCGAGAATAGTCCCTGCTGTGTGCTTGCCTCCCGACGTGGAGACGTGTCTTGGTGTGGTGGAGGCCGGCCGGCCACCTCTAACACGTTTAAACGCTCCACCACTGATGATAGCTTGTCGTTCATCGCAGCCATCATCTCGCGCACTACGTTCGCTATTGAGTGTCCACTCCGTCCCCATCGCGGTCGGGACTGGGTTGCACCCGTCGATTTTGGCATTTTTGTGGATAGATAATATATTAGTCCGATACGAAATGTTCACGTTAAAAAAAAACAAAAAAAATTTGTCACAAGCAAAAACAAACAGTCACAAAGCAAACAAAACACAGTCACAATTTACGTTGGGCGCCAATGTAATATATCGGGTTTCCTCCTTACCGTAATAACGAAGAACACTTTTTAAATGAACAATAGTTGTTTATTTACTTTACCTATTACACAATAAACAATTACTATTTAGTATTTAGTATTACTCGAATAACTGCCGTAGCAAGCTCTCCCACCGAGGACCGTAGACCCCCTCTCTATCCCTGTTCACCGCCAACTGCCTATTTTCATATTTCATATTTATTTCATAGTTCACTGACCATTACAATGTAAGGGTGTACTCCTCTTGAGAGAGAGAGAGTGAATATGTACTTAAAACTAACAAGAACAAACATAGAAATTTAACATTTAACATTACATTTATATTACATACGTACATATGATACAAACACATAATACATACATACATAATAACCACAAACATACATACATACATACATACATATAATAGTCTAGTCAGTGGCAATCAGGAATTCGTTAAGATTGTAGAAAGTCTTTTGAAGCAGGTAGTTTTTTAGATTGATTTTAAATGTTGCGACTGAGTCAGAATTTTTTATCTCAGCAGGGAGGCAGTTAAAAATTTTAGAGCACAAGTAGGCAGGGCTATGTTTGAAGAAGGCATGTTTGAAAGAGGGTATAAAAATATTTGAGTTAGATCTAGTCATGTGACTATGGTTCGAAGCGTTAAGGGGGAAAAGTTCAGGGTTAGTCCTAACAAAGGTACTACACACCGCCCCCTGGCCACACACCAGCCCGTGTAGTATCCGCAGCTTCCACGAGCCTGTGTTTCTCCCTCCCCTTCCAACCTTTGCTCTGGGGTAAGAACGGAGGACGCTACATTACAGGGTCTAGGTAGGCTTTCTGTACAGGTTCTTGATTCACATTTAAATTTTCATTGTCAGGCAAGTTGAATTCTGTACCAATCTGTTACACCTCTCTTTGAGCATATGGAGGCAGAAAAGTATTATTTATTGTGCCTCTATACTTTTTTTAGAGACATTGCCCAGAACAAATGAATACATCATTTACATTTAATTAATGACATTTTGTTGTAACTTGTACCTTTATGGTCTCCTCCCCGAGTCTACTGGTGTTCTGGTGGTGTCTACACCACTAAAGTGTGCACTGGTACCATAACACTTATAGGACTACTGTAGTTGTTTTAACTTGTACTATACAGACCTACTCACTCAGTCAAGTGGTGTGAAACTAGTACAGTACATAATGTTTAAAGTTCCTAACTAAATAAGTTTCTAAATTAATGTTTTCTTTTTTGCAAATTGTAATTTGTAACTCTTCAATAATGGTCAGTGTTGTAAAAGCTACTTTTTAAAAGTAGCACTGTTACAGCTAGGCCTACAGCTACTACTTGACCTTGTACACTCAATAAAGTAACTTAGCTACTTTTCAGCTACTGTATTTATTAAGTAGCTCGTTACTTGAACAGCTACTCAAAAAAGTAGTGACGCTACTTTACAGCTACTTTCATTCTTTATAAAGGAACAAGCGTATGAACTATTTACTGAAACGACGGTACGGTCTGGAAGTGAGTCATACTCATATTACAGCTCACGGGGTGAAACAGCAAGGTCAATGCTAGGGAGGCTGTTTTGGGACTATAGAGCAAGAAGGCCAATGTCAGTCGTCATTCCGAACCTGTGACAGTGGGAATTGAGTAAACGGGGAAGTAAACGCGTGTTCGTTTATTGCAAAAATAGAGTAGTGGCGATTTTTCGCTACAAATACTCGTATATATAGTAGCTTGCTACTTGCTACTTTACCGCATTTTCAAATGTAGCGCGCTACCAGTCTCGCTACCAAAAAAAGTAACATGCTACAAGTAGCGCGCTACTTAACAACACTGATAATGGTGAAACCACATAGTAAGACTAATTAGTTTTGAATAAACCAAATTAAATCACAAAGTACTTACTATCCTTATCTTTGGCAATTTTACCAGACGGTACTTTTTGGAGTTCGTCTATCTCATTCAAGGACAAGTCTCCATAAGCTTGAAAAAGGACATCATATAAAGGCCAATTGGGTGTTTTCCCTGTAACTTTTACATTCTTCAACACTCTCTTGTATGTGTTTATCATATTTCGCCACTTTGTGTGGCATATTGTGCCAGTGGTGTTAATGGAAAACATTAAATTGATTTTCTTTGCTACTTCGTTCCACAGTTGGAACTTTCTGGCAGAAGGATGTCGAAACTTGGACTCTAAGCTTAGACGGATATTTAACAGTAACTCCATATGCCCAAAGGTCCATGATGAATCTGTAATTCAAAACAAAAATGTATTATGTAGACAAGGCCACAAAAGTAAACCAATTGGGTATGACAGACACCTTTCTTACTCTTAACAGCTTTTTTGCACATCCATTGTTATCTGGTATGGCTTCACAATGTTGATTGTTTGTATTTCTTCGAATATAAGCCACCCTCGCATAGTGGCCGCACAGTGATTGTACAAAGGCTTTTTTTTATAAATTATAAATGTAGTATTCTCAGCAAAAAACCTGTATCCGTGTAATGGCTGCACATCACTTTTTAAACTCAAAAAATGCAATATTTCTACTGGCTTTATGTGATAAATATTAAATATGGTACTCTCAGACCAATATGAAAAAAGGTTTATTTGCCATATTTGGAACCTTTTTAAGACCGCAGTTAATTGAAATTAACAATTAAAATTGTTTACCGGTATATTATATTATATGACAAATTACAAAATTTTAGTCCATAAGCAGTTTAAGTTTGTAAACAAAATGCCTGATTTGTAAACCACACCTTATCAAACTTGTATTTTTACGCCGTCTTTAACATCAGTCTACTCACTTTCCCCAATACATTTAGTTCTAGCTATAATTTTATAAATTGTATTATCACACAATTTCCTACTGTCGCCATCTGACAAAATTAATATTCTACACTATTCAGCAAATGGCCTGCACTCAAGTCTCCATGACTTTGCAGGCTTCTCCAACTTATATAAATAGCCACTTTTGAGTAAACAATAAACATGTATGTATTCTGTGTGAGAATAAAATGATCTGAATCTGAAACCGAGCAGACACGCATCATAGAACTGGAGGTTTGCAAAATCGAGTAGAAAAAATTGTGTTCTGACTGAGGCAAATGAACAACAGCCCAGTCGGTGACAGTCGTTTTGGTGTGGCATTAGAGGTTCAATGTTTTCTCTGACAATAATTGTTAATTGGTGCTCCTATCACAATTCGTATCTTATGTAAACTGTATGAGAATGTCAAATTTTGTTTTCACTCAAAATTGTTCTTAAATAAGTAAAAGCAATATTAACAAGTTATTGCTCAGGAAAATTTATATTCCTGCTCAATACCTTGTTTTAACTTTTAATCAACTCACTGACTACTTTTTTTCGTTTTGAACTGATCTAACATGTTCGGACTATTCTGAGCAGTTCTGAACAGGACAAATGAACACCATCTAAGCAGATTCTTTTACAGGTGAACATTCACTCATTTTCCTATTCGGCCTGTTTCTCGACACCAGAATTTACAATAGATGAACCTTTAATGATTCTAAGATTGGATTGAGACAAGAAAATATGATAATTACACAACAAATGTTAGGGTAAAGAAGGTTTTTGTCGTTTACACAATTGATTTATACAATATGACGCGGCCGGTTGTACATACACATGGATAAAATTGGAACTAAGAACACATTGGTACATACATGCACACATTCTCATAAAGGTATTTACAAGGACAACATCATACCTTAAAAAAGTAGGTAGCCTAGGTGGTTGTTAAGACACCTGTAGACGAAAATACAAATAAACTGAGACAATTCGGCTTACTAGTGGTTTTGAGCACTCATAGAAATAATAGGGCTGCCATTCGACGTAGATGTTTAACGATGAACAAGACAAAAATAATAATAAAAAAAAATAATAATATTAATAATAATAATCCTATGGTGGTTTTTGTGGTTTCCACCATACGAAGAACCAATGCTGGGATGAGTACAAATCGGCCACGACCGTACATAGCATCCACAGTTTGTTTTGGAAAAATAATATGGACACTGATATTTTAATAAGTTTTAAGTAGAGATTAGTAAGGTAAGCAGTAAGCACATGGAAATACAAGTGACATTTATGTCCGTACAACATGTTTACGCTGGTTTTACCGAGTTTATATGTATTGCAACAGTAAAATAATAATAATAATAACACCACGAACCATACCTCACAATAGACCTGATATTATATTTATTGACAAGAAGAAACACAAAACGATTTTAATTGATGTTGCCATTCCTTTATGCCACAATGTATAGAGACAGCTTGGCGAGAAAAGATAAACAGATATAACTGGCTGGTGAACGTGACGCAATGCCGAGGGGCATGAAGAGGGTGGAAGGAAAAAGAAGCGTGTCTCTACAGGTTGACCAGATCCAGCATGATTAGCCAAATGTGGGCATTTAATAAGAAGAAGAAGATGTAAGGAGTTATTTTTTTAAATAAAAAGGCTGTGGAAGCAGAATAATGTAACTGTTGTACCATTAATTATATCAGCAAATGGTATTGTTCTGCAAAAACTCCATGACAGTATTAAACTAACTGGTTTTTAATCGAACGTTATACGTATACATCGAGATGCAAAAACCAATAATTTTGAACACATGTAGGAGAGTACTGGTACGAACATTTTTGAACTAAGAAGAATGAAGACTTCAAGAAATTCTGGTTTTCGTGGTTTCCACCATACGAAGAGCTTATGCTTGGGATGAGTACAAATCGGCCATGACCGTACATAGTATCATCTATCAGTTGGTTTTGAAAAAATAACCTGAACAATGATATATGGGCACTTACGCCAACCAGATCCGAGTTACTCCGATTCTAAAATGTCTTTCGCCAACCTTGCCGAGTCGATCGTATCCATCTCATTTTGCGTTCGCGAACATGATCGAGTTAACTCTTGGATCCCTTGAAATGGATCCGCTCTCTGACCAGGGTTAGTTGGATTCAGACGTAATATTTTGGCGCCAATATGAATCAACGGCATCGTGAACTGCAAAAGTAGGGTTATGGGGCTACCACAGCCACGCGGCAATATTTATTTTCGCAAGGGCCGCAGATTTGTCAAATATGACGGCTACAAGGCGTGGTTCCTTGGGTTTAGTATTATACTTCACTCAAAAAGTAGTTTGAATCCGCGCCATAAAGTACTACGCCCAAGAAATGTCCGTTCGCGAACCGTAAGGATCGAGTTAATCCATCACATGATTACAATGGATCCAGTTGACTCGATCGAGTTGTTCGGGTAAAGTTGGCGTAAGCACCCTAAGTATTTAATTCTAAGTTGAGTTTAATAAGGTGAGCACATCGAAATACTTGACATTTATGTCCGTACAACATGTTTACGCCGGTTTTGACCAGGTTTGTATATATTGCAGTTCAATAAAATAATAATAATAAATGGTGGTGTATGTATGTTCCATACTGTCATTACAAATACAATAGACATATAACTTACTGGTGTTTTTCCCAATCCGTTCCTGTTTGTCAGCTGTTAATGTAACCATTGGGACAAGGTCTCTATTTACAGAGTTTGATTGGGCATCGTCTTCTATAAGGTACTCTATTTCTGGAGGTTCTACTGGAACTTCATCATTCATCACTGCTTCTGCATACTGTTCTGCATAATTATGATCTGAAAATAAAAACATTAACAAATTGATGGGTTAGATATAGGTACATAGGCAAGCACAGCATCTAACATTGGACCTGGCATTAGGCTCCAGCATTGCATTCTATATTTTCCGAAATACAAAATGGGGTCTGAGAGTCTTGGCCCCAAGGGTAGCCAAGCTGGGAAATTTCCAATTTTCAAAAAATTGATTAATATTTAATATGTTTCAGTGGCGGCTCGTGGTATAAAATAATAGGGAGGCCAGGACATTTCAAGAAAGATCGAATATGGAAGCAATGGAAATTAGGGGCAGTTCTGGGGGGCGAGCCCCCCAGTTTGCCCCGCAGGTCGACTTTTTTAAAACTGCATTTTTCTACGTTGTTTTAGGTGTTATAATGTGGTTGTGGATGTGGATTTAAGTTGTCCGATTTAAGTTGACGACACTTGCCATTAACCATAACAATCTCCATACCATAACGAACCAAACTCGCCTGTTCCTCTCCATCCCTTTGCAGTTATGGCAAAGCTGGTTTCAGTCTTCCGTCTTGTTTTAAATCTTTATTTACTCCTTCCTCGAAGCATGTCTCGTTAATGGTCGCACTAATAACTCGTCAACTATATTTGACTTCATTGAATCAAGCAACAACACAGGAAGAACAACAGCAGAAAAACAAACGTCAATCCCCTGCAAACTACAAACTGCTGAGTATGATATATTATGGAAAGCGGGCGACTCGGTTACCTTCGTGAAAAATCCGAAAATAAACAAAGCGGCCGGCCTCCTCTGGCATCTTATTGCACGTGCAGCAACTTAGGCGGGGAGGGCGGGAGTATGCCTACCGCATTCCCCCGCACACCGCTCCGGTACCAATAAGCTGAACGAGCTGGAGGCCCGGACTCACGAAGCTCCTCGCGTTTCTACTGGTTCAACGCGGCTAGCAGCCCCATTCTGAAGAGGTGCCAAACTTTAAAACGTTGAACATTTTTTGTTTGAAAACTTTTACGATAAATATGTATATTATGTAAGATGAACATTAAAATACATAGAACCATTTTAAACAAGATCACAGACAAGATTAATCCTCCTCCCTCCGGAAATGTTTGAGGGGCCCGGCCTCCCTTGCCTCCCCCCACCAGCCGCCACTGATATGTTTCAAGTGTTTAAAAACTTTAAAAGCATTTAAAATTACAAATCACAAACATGTAATTAACGATTAATCTATGTACTAGAAGGGTAATTAAAAGGATGACTTTCTAGTTACCATTGTCTTTTATACCCTTGAACTTGATGAGTCACTCTCAGCTACTAGCCTATGTGAGTGAGTTTTATTTTACTGTATCTGAATGAATTTGCATGTACAATGTATATGTAAATTCCTCGTACAACAACTTCGGTAATGCTTTCGTCATCAATCAAAGACGTGATTACGATCTCGGCCAACCTGACCAGGTATCTGAATTAGCCACGGCCGCTGGTTGGTTGCCACTCACCCACCCATGACGGAAGCATTACCGAAGTTGTTGTACGACGACTATAGGTACTTGTACAGTTGTATTGTACATTATTGACTGTGTATGTAATGTATGTAAGTATATGTATGCATGTATTGTAGGGCGTATGTATATATATAATGCATTTGCCATTTACGCTATAGGAGAGCGTAGGCACCGCAGCGCTGCGAGTAGGATTGCCAACCTCTCATATTTCCCGGGAAATCCCATTTTCAGATTCATTTCCCGCTTCCCGTTCAACTTTACGTGGGAATCAGTTTTCCCATATTTTCACAATTTGTTACAAAACACAAAATTTCGTAATCTCCCGTCTACTCACAGTTCACACTACACACACGCGATACAACATTTTTCTGACTACTACTGTATTGTTTTGACTAATTCTCATCAGACAATAGAAATAGATGTTCAACCAGTTTAATGGAAGCCGAATTACAAGTTGTTAACTTTTCTGTTTCGTATCGAGGGTTTTATAATTATGTAAAACTGGATACAAAGTTGAAGTGATGCAAAATCACTTGACAATTGTAAAAGACACCCACTCCCGCGTTCAACATTAATTCCATAAGAAAATGTACACCTGTTAAGTTAATATTAAATCTCCAAACGCATTTTCTGGGCACTAACGTCAATTATGACCCACAAAATTATGCACCTCTGGCGAATTGACCTTCGACGACTGGGGCATCGCCCTAGACCCCTTCATGTTTCCCTCTGCATTTAGAGCACTTGACTGAAGTTGAGCTAGCTATAATGTGTAAATTGGGTATGACCGCTCACAGCATAGTTGTCATTCGGTTCCCCATAGAATATTGCCAGGATGGAATAAAAATAGTAACAAAATGCAATACAGTAAAGTGGACTTGGAGAAGTGACGGTATGCACTAATTCTGTGTAAAGCAGACAAAGCGGGTATGCCGGGGGGTCTGTGGGGCCCAGCCCCCCAGTTTAGCCCTGTAGAGATTTTGTTATGGTGTTTTGTCACGAACACGTTTAAATCACTTTGGAGAAGAGTCTACGCTTGTCTTTACGTACATTTGTGGTGAAAAAATAAACATTTAAACATTTACTTTTCAAAAACATTGGACGAGCAAATATAAATACGAAGTGCAACAAAATGTTCAACATAATTCGTCAATATGTTTACACTCGATACAAATTAGTGCCGGTATGGTATACTGTCTGTATTTTTAGTAACGGTATGCATACCGGCTCATACCGCCCCACTTTAACCACTGACTATACATTATCAAACCAGCCAAAATCAGTCTTTGGTAGACCTACATAATTTAAATCACTCCACAATAAAATTATAAATTATCTACTAGGCTATATAAAGTACACACCATTAGTCAACAAGTAAGCTGTGGCAGAATCAACACTAACAGTGATATCTTTATCATTAAACCGAAGTATAAATTCTTGCATGCTACTTTCATCCCCCATGGCATCTTCTTGAGCTTCAACTATTGCGTCCTCCTCCTGAGAAACTTCTGAGGTGACAGGTTTGCAGGATGCCATTTCGATTATCAACACACGACTGCCTTAGGTTGTGAAGTACCAGTAGTAGAAGCATTTAACCTTCCCACCAAGTCATTTGCTAGAACAACCACAAATAACAGACTAAGTTAAGTTTAGGCCCAGTCAGTATAGCATAGATATGTTGCACTAGTGCCAGCACTAGGCACCTTCAAACCGTGCAGTTGCATGGGGCCCCACACGTCTAGGGACTCTTTGTATAAGCGTGTTTTGTATTTTTATGTATGTTCGAAAACAAAAAATATGAAAGAACATTATAAAATATAAATTCCTCAGTTCCTTGTTACTAAAGGTTTATTTTACAAATATTTTAAAATGAGGGGGGGGGGGGGGCTAAGAGGTTGTAAGGACACTATCTGCTCAGGGCACTTGATATGTCAATGCTACGCCACTGACTGTGAGAGAGTGTGAAGGTCTCTCCAATATACCCCACAACAGGCTGTTTTGCCAGTCTAATGGAACGTTAGTTTAGAATATTTTAGCATGAGTGGAAAATAACTTAGGACCTACGCCAACCCTAACATTTCACATTCACACACTTGAAGATTCTAAAAAACGGATGGAATTAAGTTTGCATTAATGCCTTACAGGCGTAGGAGGAAAGACGAGATGATGAGAATAATGTGATGAAGATGAGAGAGAATAGTCGATGCTGTAGTGGCTCAGACTGACCAGGATTATGGGATTAAGGATTATGGCTAGAAGTTGAACTCTCGGGAATGTGTTGTAGTGTTAATACGTAGCTTCAGATGGTGAAAAGGCTAACGACTAACAATATGGCTAAAGAAAAGATTACTTACTCTGAACTACGGCAGTCTGATACCTATCCAGATTCTAGTCCAGCCAATCAGAAATTGTCTATTTGCAAAAACAAATCACATGAAAGTCATTATATACATTCATTAAATCTGGATCATGTATGTGAAGTGAGAACGGCTAGCCTATTCATTAGCTCTGTTAATGTTATCCTTAGCAAAGTGTGTGCACCAACCTTAATGGTGAAAGAGCAAATGTATTAAATGTATGACATTTTGCATCTGTCCGTAGTCCATACATCGAGGCCATGTAAAGCAATGTTCACAATGCTTAATAAGACCAACGATTAAAGGTTGAAGTATAGGATTTTACATTGTACCATTCACAATGATTAATGATTAAGACTAGTGATTAAGGATGACATTGGGTACCCGGCTCCAGGTATTACTCGGAGGCGTTTTTCGGGTCCGGGTAATTTTTAAGTCCGTTTCTAGGCTCAATTTACGTGCCAGTATTGCTGCGGTTGATTTGGATGGAGCCATCAGGTATGGCGGGCGCCAACCCTTCTCGCACCCTTCCACAACACATGCCTTGGCGGGGAACAGAACAAACGCGATCCGACTTGCATTCGTTACTGTTTGTTCATTGTTTAATAATCTGGTGAACATGTGTTATAAGTGTTGCTGACATAACACTTGTTCTATTACTATTTATTTTACTAGAAATATCATGTTTTATGTACGTGCTTCAGTTGTATTGCGAAATGTTTTTTTTACTCGACGCGATTACTGCAGGCGTATTCTGAGGGGCTGTTCGAGTGGGCGAAGTGCATATCATTCGTCCCTCGTCTTTGCACCCCGCGCTCTTCACAAGGCCTAGCGACGACCTTCAAATCGATCAAGCCTACACATCGAAAAATATGTTTTCAGGATCCGGATACCCGGGTAATACGAGAGCTGGAACCGGTTCCGAATTTTATTACCCGACGTCATCCCTACTAGTGATGTAGAAAGTTGACTAACGTTCAACTTCTTAGTCACTCAAGGTCAGATTGTTACGTACATCCAATCAGCAATTGATACGTCACATGTTTTGAATTGGTTTTTGATTTTATTTGGCTTCACCTGAAGGCGGAGTCTTTGTATTTTGGTTAGTTATGTTAGTCTTAATCATTAAACCATAGTACTAGTCAAGATTGTGAATGCGGCTTAAGCCCACCGTAAATGCAACTGGGTCGACCAGGTTAGTCGTTTAATTGTTGTTTTCATTCCATTGTCGTTTCTCGCGCCAGTCGATCGGTCGCACTTTAAGCCCGGTGCACACAAAGTCGTAAGAATGTCACAAGGTAAAGGTATAAGCCGTGTTGGGCTATAGGGATTACGTACAAGCACGTACAAGGGTTTACACACACGTCACGTTGCCGGTTTAAAACATAAATAACAGCTGCCGGAAGTCAGCTGATTGACAGCCAGATGTAGTTCCTAAAACTGCCGCCAGAGCAAGTCAAAGAAGTCTACACAAAAATGTAGTATCTGTTTAGGAAAGTATTTGGCCATGTGAAGCTTATACTATACCACACTCTTATACCTTATTCTTATTGCTATAGGTCTACCTTATGACTATTGCAATACCTTGCGACTTTGTGTGCACTCCGCTTTACGGTACATGACCACAGTACGCCATGATTGGAATCAATTGTGAATTGGCTACTTTCTTACGACCAGGCCTAGGCCTAGCCTACAATTGACAGCCCGATTAGCCTACGAGGCCTAGGCCTACGATGCCGTCAACTGTGGTTAGGACGCCGAGGTCTAGGCCTAGCCTAGGGCCTAGTTTGTTGTTACCATTGAACCCCAAGTTACCTATTATGCAGGCCTAAATCATTTCATGGCAAGTTACCACGGGCATTGTAAAATATGGTTGGCATAGGGCCTAGGAACATAGACCTTAGGCGTCCTACGTCTACGCCTAGGCCTAGGCTTCTTCTGCTTAAAACCACTAGGCCTAGGCTAGGCTGGGTCAGACCTTTGGAATAAAATGTGTATGCCTAGGCCTAGGTCTAGCTATAATTCTACTAGGCCTAGCATAGGTACTCAAGTTTTATGTTAAAACGATGCTAGGGCCTAGCCTAGCTTTCTATGTTTACAGGAAAAGTGACTTTTTAGCATAAAACCGCGTTGTGTTCAAAACAATATTTTAATGTTCTAAAACAATCTCACCAATGATCCACCATTCTCTTCGGGCAAAGCAGCTAAAAGGGAAGACCAATCAATACACTGCCTTAGAGTTTGAAAGTGTGAAACTCACCGCCACACAACAAATATGGCGCTGAATTCAAATCCAAAAATTCAATACCCTGTAGGCCATGTATATTGTATAACGTTACTCCCAACTTACCTCGGGGCGGAAGGTCTGAAAGTAAATTTTAATACTTTAATATTATATTTATATTCTTTTTGTTACCTTTTTAACTTGTTGGGAAGTGCACCAACCAGGGATTCCAAACGTTGCGCCGTAAAGATTTCAATTATTATTATTATTATATTACTAAGCCTTTATTTGCAACAGAATGTACATTCCACAAGCGCAAATGAAATAGATTAAACAAACGACACAAAGAACATACAAATACTTATAAATACTTATAAATTAACACTTACATCAGAAACTTAGTATGTGTGCGTGTGCGTGTGCGTGTGCGTGTGCGTGTGCGTGTGCGTGTGCGTGTGCGTGTGCGTGTGCGTGTGCGTGTGCGTGTGCGTGTGCGTGTGCGTGTGCGTGTGCGTGTGCGTGTGCGTGTGCGTGTGCGTGTGCGTGTGCGTGTGCGTGTGCGTGTGCGTGTGCGTGTGCGTGTGCGTGTGCGTGTGCGTGTGTTACATTGTGTAAATATGTTTACAATGATTACAGTACAATTTTCAGATCTACCTAGTTGAAGTAATTATTTTTGCTAGCATGATTGTATGTAATCGTGACAAAAAATGTAGATAACATTACCTTCTTATTTTAAGGGGTGCACAACTGGTTATATGTGTTCATTATATTATACTTTCTTTGTTTCTTAAAACTTAAAAACGTTAAGAACTGTGTTCATGTAGACTTTATTTAGTTACACGTATTTGCCACATTATTCATTTACGGATTTACCGTACAATATAAATGAGATTATTTAAAAAATACAAAAAAAGATGAAAAAAGATGCACATCGAACGAAAATAAATTTACAAATATGAATAATATGAAGCAATCTTGTACAGATTCCGTCATATTATGTCGCTTACGCGAGCGCATAACGGTAGTATAGCAAATTATAGCAACATTTCTTGAACACATCAGATAACACTGTTGAAGTGCTCATCTGTGCATGTGAGGCTCAAGGCCCAGTATTATGGTGGTATCTTTGAGTATTTCAATACTACAAAGGCCCGATAAGAACGAAATAATACAATACAAACACACTTTTTCAAAAACTGCATCAGATACTATATCAGTTATCGAAATTTAATGAATATCGATTATCGGGTGCACCCCTATTAACACATCAATACAAATTAATAGTAAGCATTACACAATAAACAAATACTAGGCATGTATACCAACGTTGATGCTATAACCCCATACAATAAAATAAATGTAATTTACATGTTATGACTAACAAACACTTATATATAGCCACTCAGATTCAAGTTATTCACAAAATGCTGTGTTCAGAATGTTTTTCCGTTGGACGATAATATACATGTATTTACCAATTAGATAATATCAATCATTGTGTGCATCCCTTTAAATTATTAATAGTAAACAAAAAACAAATACTTAGTTGCTTTATACCAACGTTGATGCTATATCCCCATACAAAAAATATGTCACTCAAATTCAAGTTATTCCCAAAGTGCTGTATTCACAATGTTCTGTTCACAATGTTCTGTATTCACAATGTTTTTTCCGAGGGACGATAGTAGCCTAGAAAGTCATTCAATTACCAATTCACTTGCCAATATTATCACTGTAATTGCAATGAAAATGTCATCGTAACGCATTTCTACTTATATACTGTCTGTAAACATTATATTATTTGGCGTCTGGGCGAAATTCATACCACTAGTAAGAATATAAACTACAGTGCCACAGGGCGATAACGCGGCGTAGCGGTGATTCGATTGACCTACGTTCTTTACCATTACAGAGAAACTTCTTTATAACGAACTCTTGGGGGTCAGATAATTATTTTGTAATAAAGAAAATTTCTTTATAAAGATAGTACATTTTATATGCATAAGAACCTAATGGGACCTGAAAAAAAGTTTGTTATATATAGATAGATCATTTTGATATAAAGACATTTAAGTTATAAAGAAGTTTCAATGTATAAAATCTACCTCAACTTTGTCGAGTACTACGGCTCTTCGATACCTACGCGATACCTATGTGTTTGCAGCAAGAAAATAGCTTGAGTTTGAGGGTTCTTATATTGAGCTCATAAAAAAGGGCGTAACAACTTGAGCTACTTGTACGAACTACCTATACCGTACTCAGTCGGCCCGATGCCGGCCGCGTACGCTGCCGCGAATGCGATGTAGCTTTGATCCATGACGCCAGAGAACAGGTGCGAGCGAGGCCCCGTAGAGTAGACGGGCACATCTTCACCGCCGTGCGTCTCATCTGGAAGAAACACGGTTGCCATGTGGGGGTAGCGCGGGTCCAGTCGCTCCGATTGTGTGACATCATTACGCCATGAACCGTTTATAGAATTCTGTAGCCGGTGATACAAAAAGCCAGGCCCATTGGCGTACATTAGTGTCTCGTATGTATTGTCATTAGGACCGTTCGCAGTTCCAAGAATGTCGTTCCCACGTGCTGGGTAGCCGTTGATTGTAAACGAATGGGAGTGGTCGGCAGTGACTATGATAGTTGTGTCAATTGGAGATGTTAGTAACACGGCAGCGGCAACCGCTTCATCCAACTCACACGTCTCTTGCAAGGCGAGGTTTGCCCAATTCTTGTGGTGTGCGTGGTCAATTCTTCCAGCCTCCACCATCAGAAAGAAGCCGTTTTCACTTCTCTGAAGAAGCCGTATTGCTTGTATCGTCATGTTAACCAGTGAAGGATGTTCCGGGCCACGTTCTGCAACGTAAGGAATGTGTCCAGGGCTGAACAGTCCCATCAAGTAGTCTGCTTTATCTATATCAGCCGCCATTAGATCGTCACTAGATTCTACATAGAGGGCATTACGTCTTCCTTTCAACCATTCGTGAACGAGATTCTTGCCGTCAGTTCGAGCACAAGAACCGTCTTCATCGTGTTCTTTGGACACACCCATCTGTCTTCGTCCCCCTCCGAGTATCACCCGCAGATTCTTGCCAGTATCGTCTTCGACCAGTTGCCGCGCAATGTCTTTGACGCAGTCCCGATAGCTAGGGGGAATTACCCCGTCACACTCCCAGTCCCGATTATTTGTATGTGCGTAGACGGCTGCGGGCGTCGCGTGTGTTATCCGCGTCGTTGTGACGACTCCCGTCGCCTTGCCAGCTGCCTGCGCCCAGTCAGCGAGGCCGGTCAAGCGTCGCGCCGGATCTCCAATAGGGTCGCATGCGTTGTAAGCGGCGCTGGGATTCAACCCAAGTGTGCCGAACTTTACCTTGACACCAGTCAGCATCGCCGTAGCAGTTGCGGCCGAATCTGGCACCTGGAACATTTATATATGATATGGATTTATGGTTTTGTCAAAAATATATACAAATATTTAGGACTAGGACATTAGAATTTTAACATTCAAGGTATACAGTAATTGAACTAACAACAATTTTAGTTCTCTTGGTACACTCTGCTAGCAGACCAAATACTATTTTCATGAACGTGCTTAAATTGGTAATCTGTACTCAATCTTATGCTTGTTAAACAAACTTGCTTGTAAACAAACTTGCTCCCAAGGAATCTCGTTCCTTGTATACCGGCGAATTTCCTGACAAAATGAAGCTAGTGCTCATCTTCAAAAAAGGGGAAAAGTCGCACTGTAGTAATTACCGTCTTATTCATTACTACCTTCCTTTGCGAAGTTTCTGGAAACATTGGTATATGCTCAGCTGAAGAACTATTTGGACGTGTACGACATACTTTCCGAAGACCATCATGGGTTTCGTGAGGGATATTCAACTACCTCAGCAATCTTCCAGATAGTAACATTCACTGTGAATGCCTTGGACGGAAAGCAGCAGGTAGATTCAATCCTATGCGATCTGTCTAGGAGGACATTCAATGTGGTAGACCATGAGGTTTTACTGGAAAAATTGCACTATTGTGGCATTTCCGGAGTTATGGGAGCCTGGATGAGATCATATCTGGAGAACAGAAAGCAGTGAGTACAACTGAACCAACATAGTAGATCAATTTGAGAGTCGGTCAGGTCTGGTGTGCCCCAGGGCTCGGTCCTGGGCCTCTTGCTATTCTCGTTACTAGTGAATGACTTAAAGCTCCTAGCTTCTCAAGTGGCAAGCAGGCCAAACTGTCAGATCGTCCAGATCGCCGATGACTCCAGCGCTACAGTGGAAGCTTGCAACACACACATGTTAGAAGACAAGCTACTGTTTACTGAAACTTAGTTGGTTTGGCATAAATAGACTAAAAAAATGTTGCAAAGTTTCATATAGTGTTGACTTCCAGGGCGTAGACATAGATAGTCACTTGAGATGGGTATCGCACATTAAAAGGCTCTCCTCGACAGACTTGCCATAGTGGACTTTTTAATCAGGCAATTGGCTCGGCAGTGCAATAAAGAGGTAGTGCGTATGGTGTACTTTGCACAGGCAAAGTTGCTATTGCAATATGGAGTTGCATGTTGGGGCGCTGCCTCGGACACTGGTACGGTGTTCCGAGCTTAGAAGTAGACAGTTTGCACCTTTCTTGGGCTAAACTCAAGGCATTCTTGTCGGCTGACCTTTAAAGATTTGTGTATTTTAACTAACATGCCTGTAAATCATGGCCATATGTTTATTTATCAAAGACAACATTGGACTGTTTAAAGGATAGTAGCGATCATGGCCATGGCACAGCACTTGCCACATATCTGGCTAATGTGGCACGAGCACTGAAGCGGGACATTGCGCACCCTCCACAACTACAGTGGGAGGCAAAACTCTCCACGCTTACCTATACCGACAACTCCATTTGGAGGATGGCGAAGACGCTGCAGAAGTCAAGCGCCCCAAACCCTCCGTTAATGACTCCACTTGGTTGGGCTCTCAGCAGTCACGACAAGGCCGAAGCTATCTCCAGGCACCTCGAGATGTGTTTTTATTCCCAATCCACCCGT
The DNA here is from genome assembly GCA_945910005.1 of Isoperla grammatica. Classification (NCBI taxonomy): domain Eukaryota; kingdom Metazoa; phylum Arthropoda; class Insecta; order Plecoptera; family Perlodidae; genus Isoperla; species Isoperla grammatica. The sequence continues at coordinate 66,973,026 of OX246738.1, forward strand.
ACCGGGAGATCCCGATCTGGACAGTCGTGTGGAAACTCTGTTCACCGGTGTTGGTCCTGCGGTCCCTTCATCAGAGAACGACATATCGCCACAAGAATTGAAGACAGCTCTAGCAAAAGTAAAGCTGAGAAAAGCTCCTGGTCCAGACGCAGTCACGCTAGCACTTATCCTCAATCTTCCTGGATCCGCCGTAGCGGTCCTGTTTTACATCTATTCGGCGTGTTCACGTGCGTCTTACTTTTCGACTCAGTGGAAGCAAACACAAATTATTTCTATCCTCAAGCCAGGCAAACCCCCCACTGATCCAGCCAGTTAGAGACCCATCAGCCTGCTCAACATCTTTGCTAAAATTCTCGAGGGTTTCCTATTGTCTCGTATCCAGAAAGTAGTCGCAGATCGCCTCATCATTCAACACTATCAATGCGGCTTCGTCCAACATACGTCCACGGAACACCAGCTCCTCCGACTTACAAACCACATTTCCGAGGGGTTCAACAGTGGTAAGGTGACAGCCAATGCTTTTCTTGACGTTGCCCGGGCCTTCGACTCAGTCTGGCACGCTGGGCTATTCCGCCTCGGGTTCCCATATAACATGGTACACATGCTCAAATCCTTTTTGTTACACCGTACCTTTGCGACGACTTGGCTAGGATCTTGTTCTGCACACAGACCCATCAGGGCAGGTGTCCTTCAAGGGTCGGTAGTGAGCCCCACCCTTTTTAATATTTTCACTTCAGACATGCCAACCATGCCCCCAGGCGTCGAGATTCATCTGTTCGCCGAGGACGATGCGGTGGTGGCCTCAGGGGCGAACTGGGACAAAGTGTCCGGGATGCTGGGTTTCTGGGAGGCCCGCACGAGGTGGCGTGGTGCAGCTAGGGTCTGGGGCGAAGCCCCAGCCGCCGCAGGCAAATACGCGTTTGCGAAGATACGCAACATTTTTTTGGGGTGCATTGAATTTTATGGCCTAAAATGCGATTTTAGGGCGCGATTAAGAGAGGCCACCCTACCAGTAGCTATACCGGGCGCCTTATTCACATTTTAAGAAAACGCTATTCGAGGTAGGCCTACGGCCATTAGTGTTACTCGCAAAATGCAAGCGTGCAATATACAGAATACCAGCAATATACAGAGAAGTATTTACATCATAGGAACTTTCTGGTGGCAGCCCGGGGGCCCGGATTTGTCCAGGGGCCCGGGATGCGATCGCCTCCCGGCATCTCTAGCCAGTCCGCGCCTGGTTGGCCTCTTCCTCGTCGGCTGAACTTGCCGTTCGCAAACTACAATCGAGCTTGAACGTCGTCCATCCTTGGTACGAGAAGTGGCGCCTCTCACTCAATGCTGATAAAACCTCTGCAACTCTCTTCTCGATGAGACGAGGTGATCTACGCCCTCCCCTAACCATTTCTGGCAGACCTATCGCTTGGTCATCTACAAATCGCTATCTGGGGGCTCTGATGGACAAGCGCCTTACATGGGGACCCCACATTGCCCACGTCCTGGAGAGTGGAGACAGCCCGCCGGAAGCTCTTTGCCCTTCACTCTCTCCTGCGATCAGAGTCCATCTCGGCCGGAGATCGTCTGCGTATCTACACGATGATAATACGCCCCCACGCTTCTCCCATACGGGAGGGTGCGGTCCAAACCCACACGCTTAAACTGCAGCGTTCCCAGAACATGGCTCTCCGGAGTATACTCCAGCTTTAGAGGTTCACCAGAGTGGCCACCCTCCACACAGCCCTAGGAACGCCTTTCGTATCTGACCTCATCGCATCTCGGGCCAGACGCTTCTACAGTGCCCTGGTATCTCATCCTTATCTCACAGTCCATCAACACCTCCTATTTACGCCAAAACCCCTTGACAGATTTCGACGCCCAATCTCCAGCACGGGTACCCCGAGGGCTCGCCCCGTGAGAATACCCAAGCGAACACCCGTCCATCCAAGAAGGGTGCCTAAGCGACCTAAGTGACCATCTGCTCGTCTCTTGAGGGCTTCCAAAGGTCCCTCAAATCGTCGTCCCCGGACAGCAAAAAAGAGGCGGGTGCCCTAATCCATCCAAGTCTATAGTAAGGGCCCTGGGCCCTGGATGGTTCAGCCCTAGACTGTGACGGCTCCCCCTCGCTTCTACTGAGCACTAATTCAGTTTTCTTCTCGTTTTCACACCGATTCCATTGTAGCAGGTTCTACCCCCACTAATCTCCACACTAATTTTTAATATCACCCTAACCCTCCGGCTTATGCGTTTTTACCTCTGTATTCCTTCATCTGCTCTAGAGGGCCCAGCCTGGGAGAGCGTTCCAGCAAAATTCAATGTTGAACTATTGCATCTAGTAATAGTCTGGCTTATGAGCGCTGCAGGTTGAAGACGAGCTCCAATGCTGTTTGTTATACAAGCGGGGCGCAAATTGTTTAATCGACTGCTGGAAGCCGTAAAGCAGCTGTGATCACACATTCTCCTCGCTGCATCCATATTCGTCTTATTCATGTCAAGATTACGTTCCCTATGGTCCGGGAGCACATAACTCACTTCGCTCACTCATTTTACAACGTACATGGCATCAAACGGCAACCCTTAAGCACAGATAAGGGATTTTAAGAAAGCTGACAAAGATGCTCAGCCGTGCACCCTCTTATGTCGGATATTGATAAACAATCGTCCAATAGCCAGTTGCGGCGTGCCCAATGCCTTCCCGTAGTTGACCTAGAAACGCATTTTTGCAAGAAAACTTTGAAAGTTTAATATAATCCGTTATGGCCGGTTCTCATGCACTTATGGCAGGTTCCTATGCCATTACGTTGGACGTTGGCCAACCGTAGCCCATAATATTCGCGACGAACGTCGAGGGGGCGGTGCCAGCGTTGGCGTAAATGGCTACGATTGGCCAACGTCCGACGTCAGCGTCCTACGTGAAAGCATGGGAAACGGGCATTAGGTATCTTTGTGAATCCAGACCTGTTTAATGGCAATGCGGACTTGCTCCACGAAAAGGAGTAAATAACGTGAGCTCGAACACCTACCTGTCTGTCGATACAGTAGGTCTTGGCGAGGCCGGCCGTGTTAAAACCCTCAAAGCTGAGGACGTAGCTCTCCCCGGTACCGCCGAAGCGCTGACCTTGAAATATGCGCGCTGCAGTCACTGTGCTGACGCCCATACCGTCGCCGACGAAAAGAATTATGTTGCGCGCGACACCATTGTCCCTTTCGTGCATTATCATTTCTTCTAGACGTTCTAGGCCAGCGTTATACCAGTATTCTGTATCCTCTTTTACATTTTGAGATGTCGCGATGCACCAGACACTCAAAAGTATCACAAGAGTAAATTCTTGAGTATTCATATTTCTGCACAGATAAGAATAACAAATGTATATTTTTTTATTTTTCCAATGTATATTGAAATATGACGAGTGCTCGAGTTCAGGTAAAGCAAATTTTATTTTGACCGAGATATGTATTTCTTTTAGATCTATGAAGTTCTGAATCGAACAATACACTGACTGTCATTTTGCTTTTGCCGACTCTTTGTTTACCGATCTGATATTTGTACTTTGTAAAAAAAAAAAAAAAAAAAAAAAACTAAAATCAGATTCCTCTATATCAGTTCAACTTTCCTTTAGAAATGACCAACATTTTTTTGAAAGGTATCTACAATTTCTTTTACGTATTTTGCAATTGTTTTATATCAGATTAAATTTGGCCATTTAATGAAGTGAAATGGTAATGATACAACCAACTTTTTGTGCCCTTTTTAAATGACACAGCGAACATAATATGATTGATCCCCATCAAATTGTCAGTGAAACATTTGCAAATACTATTCTATTTCTATTATCAGTATAGATGCCTATTAATTTTTCTTTTCGTACATATATCTTTACAAGAAATTACGCATTAATGAAACGTTATTCTATCAATAAAGTAATTGTCAAAAATATTGTAACATCTCTACCCACTTTTTTCATCTAATTACCAGTAGAGATTTTATCCTACCACACTACAATCGGCCATCATTTCTCACAAGTTGATAAAGAACGTTGTTGGACATTGCTTTTACGAATTTTTAGTAATTTCATGAAAATAAAATGATGATATGTGAGCTTTACGCTTTATATTTTTGCAACGACCAACGATGCTAAATGAGACGATGAGTGAGTGACTGAAGATAAACAAAATGTGTCACAATAATCCACAATCAAGCTATTAGGAACGGCGGTTTACTAAATAAACCCCTAATCGACTGCGACAAAAAATAAACTAACATTTGTTTCTGCTACAAAGTTTGGGGATACATATATTTTTGGTAGTTGTTGATAGATGTTATTATCCACCGGTACAAATATGGGTTTTGTACCGGCGGATGAAAAAATTCGCGCAACAAAATCTATTACTAATATATTTTTTCTTTAATTCGTAGTAAAAATGAGTTTACACTTTACACTATAAAAAATTCAGCTTTCACACTTTTTTTTTGGTACCACGCAGGTGATGTTACAATACAGTTTACAGCGTCGTATACAACGTCGAGAATAATACGCCATTGAAAGAAATTAAAAATTTGTTTTGAATATGTATTGATAATACCTTAAATTAAAAATTTGTTTTGAATATGTATTGATAATACCTTAATTTAAATGCATTGCACATCCATTTGGATTGATATTTAACTAAATGAAATTTACTCCGGTTGACAATAAGACAAGAAAATAATCATACAACCAGGAACTCCTAACTAGCCCGAAGACGAAGTAGTGTTGATAAAGAAGTTATCTTTACCATAGCATTGATTTAAATGTCGACGATTGTATAATGAACACATACCAATCTATGCACCTGAACTGCACTCATACAGGACTAACCGAAGTTAATAAACATACGAGTCACTCACCTTGCTTCGTTCCCTCACAAATGATTCCAACTGTGTCAACTGTTCATACCAACTCCTTTTAATACATATCTAGCCTGATATATATATTTAAAAAAATAAAATAGTTTATTAATAGGCGACGGCACGTTCTAAAAATTGTTTAGTCAACTCATCACAAACAAGAAAGAAAACAATTTTATAAGACAATAGGCAAAATCTTGTCTTCCACAGTTACCTAGTTAAACAAATTCTGAAATTAGCTGAGCTTTAGAAACTGAATAAAATATGCTCATATAAATAGAGATACACGGGCAGATTATGAATACACTTGAGCGCAATCCGTTTTTCCACGTTCAATCACCACCGACCTAGTGTTTTTCAAAAGATGCCTTAGCGGCGCTACCGACTTTGAAATGCGCGCGCGCATCACCCATGGTCGAGTGTTGAGAGGCGACGATAGTAGCCACCCCCGCTTCCAACCCCCTCCGGCAAACGGAGTGCTCGGCCGGCGTGCGTTCCCATTCCGTGTTGTGCATCCATGGAACAGCCTGTCGACCACCCAGTAAGCCACTTCCTTTCACTGTGCAAGAAGCACTTGTGGCAAACTTTTGACGTGTTAGTTTAGTTTAGTTGACGTGTTAATAGTGTCTAGTGTTTAGCAGGCTCTTCGCGGCACAAGATTTCCTAGGATTTCAAGTGTTTTAGCGAAATGTTTGCTAGCGTCGACGCCGTTTCTGGTCAAGATACCTAATTTTTTTTTTTTTTTTACCCATGTTGTTTTAAATATATCCCTTGTAATTTCATTTTCTGGTGACAATAATATACAATTAATAATAATAATAATAATAATAATAATAATAATAATAATAATAATAACAACAACAATAAAAATAATAATAATAATAATAATACTAAAAATAATAATAATAATAATAATAATAATAATAATAATAATAATAATAATAATAATAATAATAATAATAATAATAAATAATAATAATAATAGTAATAATAATAATAATAATAATAATACTAATAATATTAATGATAATTAATAATAATGATGATAATAATAATAATAATAATAATAATAATAATAATAATAATAATAATAATAATAATAATAATAATAATAATAATAATAATAATAAAAATAATAATAATAATAATAATAATAATAATAATAATAATAATAATAATAATAATAATAATAATAATAATAATAATAATAATAATAATAATAATAATAATGATAATAATAATAATCAGAGACCCAACCCAAGTCTTGAAACAGTTACGAAAATAACTACAATGCAATTTGACTATGATAATATTTGGAACTAATTTAGTTTCGTATTTAAAAACACACACTTGACTTTTTAATAACTCATTTAAATGTTTGTAGAGATTCGCGACACTATTATAAACAACGTTAATTCTCGGCGTTTTACTACTGGGACTATCTTACTGCATTCGCTCGTTGTTGATGCAAGAAACAAACAGTAAGCTGACGGCCAGAACGTAAAACATAATGTTTATTTACCAACAGTTATTGTTAATAAATTGCAAATATGGAGAAAATAGCATTCGCTCGCGCCTCGTGGTCGACTCGATCAGAATCTTAAGTCGACAAAATGAAATTAATACGCAAGTGTCAGTGTAATATAATCAGTGGCGTATTCACGGGGGGGGAGGGGGGGGACAAAACCCCCCCCTTTTGCAAAGGAAACATGGAAAATGACCGTTTACATTTCATTTCAATAGACAGCATTTCAATAGACAGTATCAATAGACAGTATTTCAATAGACAGTTAGATGTTTTACTTTATAATTATTGTTTATTGTTGTAATTAAAAGCAAAAGCAATACGAAAAATATGCAAATTATTGATTGAGGTTCCTTTTATTAGCGGTGCTAAGGAAAAAATGTGTTGCCAGAAACTCAGTAATCTTGTTTCAGTTGGCCGCTGTAAAACGCACAGATTTGCACTAAAATTACCTTGACGAGATTTTTTTCGGGGGGCAAGCCCCCCGGAACTCCAATTATGTTTCGGCATCCACTCTCTATATGGGTTGAAAACCCCCCCCTTACCCAATTCCTGGATACGCCACTGAATATAATGTAGTTGAGTGTGTAATAAATATAGATGCAGTCATTTAATTTAGCTATATAGAAGGTTGGATGGATATTTTCAAGATGTTCTAGTCGAGAGACCGAAGGCAGATTTTCAGTAAGACCAAGAAGTTTCAATGTTTCTTGCAAGTTTTTAATTTCTAGACAAAAACCGGTTTTTGGTCATATCTGATCATGCTTTACGAAATAGAAAAGTGTGAAAACCATGCTCAATTTGGCTCCGTAAGAATTAAATGAGAAGTTATTTGTAATATACGGTAGTATTGATACCTTGAGAACGCGGATACATATTGAAAACGTGGAATTCCTATCAGAGATTTGGTTTTGAATTCGCTAGACAATGAATTAAAAATCTCTCAAATATTGACATTGTTACGATTTTATATCTGTAATTCATTCATAATAAATAATTTCAATAAGAACAGAAATAACAATTTAAATATTTGAATGTTTGCGGATTCAAAACCAAACCTCTGATAGGAACTCCACGTTTTCAATATGTATCCACGTTCTTAACCGTATTACAAATAACTTCCAAATAGTATTTAATTCTTACAGAGACAAATTGAGAGAAAAAAACGTGTAGTGGGGACTTTAGTGCGTCACAACGTTGGCCATGCATGTGGCATTGGGTAATGAGGCGAGCGAACTGCACACAAATAACACTGTATAGTGTATTTTGCTAACCTAAGATGTTGTGTTGACGTTCTTAACACGCGTACGACAGAAACATACCAATTAAACAACTAAAAACTATCTCAATGACACATGGGCAGAAACACTGTGACACCAGTTTGCATAAAATTAAGTTTGTTTTATAATAAGTGGATCGACAAATATCCATATTTTAGAATATTGATCATCTTGAACTATATATATACAAGACCCAATGTGTCAATAGAAGATGCGATTCATAAAATAATAATTAATTCTAAGAATACTTGTTATAGGGTGCACACCAGCTTTACCTGATGTGCTCCTCTTTAAGTGACTAACTAACATATAGGGATGTTAGGGTATTTGGGTAGTTGGGAAGGAATGTCCGAGGGCTGTTAGGAATCAATATCCAGCATTCGCCTTTACGAATGAGGAAAACCTCGGAAAAACCTTCAGTGAGGATTGCCGGTGGCCGGAATCGAACCGGCCATCTCCCAAATTAGAGTATCGCGGCTGACCGCTAAACTACCTGGACCACACGAACAAATACCACCAATGAATTGTTTTGCGAATGGTGTCCAATTTACGTACTCTGCTATGGTGCTATAAAGTGTGATTGTGAGTGCGTGCTTCTATATATAAGCTTCTAATTTATGACGTTGAACCATAAAATTCATACCTTAATTTTTATTTGTGGACCGAGATATGAAAGGTAAAGAGATAATATAGAAGGCATGATCGAGATCTAAATTACACAAGTTGTCTACTTCTGTGTTATGTGTGTACTTTTCCGTGTAACGATGAGTGGTGTGTAATATCTTTCTTTCTCTGCTGCGAAACCAATCTTTACAAGCATCCCGGTAATATATATACAACAAATAACCGAATATCACCATTATGTACCAACGCCAAGAGATTAGACGGGTTCAAAGTGGTGATGCAGTGTGCACATAAAATTGTACCTGTGTATTTGTTCCCACCACCATCAGGTATTAGAAACTTCTTCGTGTGACCTGGGTATGGGTTTACAAGAGTTTCAAAGATAGACCAGCAAAATACAAAGGACCTCTTGTGAATCCATACAATGTCGTATGAATTGCGTCATTGGGAAATTCATTGCGGCAAATTGAAACATACACAGACACTTGTCCACCATGTTGTCCCTACAAGAGACTATTTTACTGAAATACTCTTTGTGCTTCCTTGACAGTTCTTAATTGTGCTTTTAAGGCTTCCAATTTTCATTAGTTGTACATCAATTCACATACGAGTCATATTGTATAATCTCAAATGGTCTTGTATACTTCCTAGCTTCAACCGTCTTCGAGATTTACCAACGAAATCAGACCAAATGCTAACCTCACAGTACAACGGCCCGCAATTACACCCGCATACACAGTTAACAATAAATCAGTGCACATAACACAAAGTTAGGTTTATTTTATATATCGAGCTCTTCATCTTGCCTCAAAACTGTACATATACAAGATATCACAATCGCATCGCCATACACAGCCATTGATTGCTATTTAAAAGTACCATCTGGCTTCTTACAACACATGCTACCTTTTTCTCTTTTTCTTTTCTCACCATGAATGTATACAATCGAGTTCTCGTAACGATCAAGGACTATACATGCATATTATATTGTAATTTAATTAGTATGACAAATTGCATTGTCATTAATACTTCGGTTTCATAATAGTTATTTTAGTGTATAACAAATATTTACATAGGTCTACATGCATACCATACAAATAAACCCAGCTTTTAGATGATCTCTGTGTAGTAGGCCAACATAATGTGTGGATCATTGCTGGTAACTACAGACTCATCAAAAGTTGGTTTGGTATGCGTATATAAATAGGTACAAGTACCTCCTACCTATTTATCTCGAAGGTATGCATAATCTTGATACAGATTCAGATTATTTTAGGAAAGAAGACAGTAATAAATAAATACATAAACTAATACAAATAGAATCTCAACAAAATGATAACGAATAAAGGGCTGACGCCTGGCATCAGATTTTGTCCAGCTGATCTTTCCACTGTTGGTGGGTCTGGCCCGATGCCGGCCGCGAACGCCGCCGCGTGTGCGATGTAGTTCTGCTCGAAGACGCCAGAGAGCAGGTGCGAGCGCGGCCCCGTAGAGTAGACGGCAACATCCTCCCCGGCGTGCGTCTCGTCAGCGAGGTACACTGTTGCCACGTGGGGGTAGCGCGGGTTCTGTCGCTCGACATCCGTGACGTCATCGCGCCATGTACCTGTTGCAGATGTGTTCAGCCGGTGATACAAGTAGCCCGGACCGTTGGCGTACGTTATGGTCTCGTACCGTGGTTCCTTCGGTTTGTTCGCATATCCAAGGATGTCGTCTCCACGTTTTGGGTAGCCGTTGATTGTGAACGCGTGGGAGTGGTCGGCGGTGACTATGATCAGAGTGTCGCTTGGATCTGTTATCGAAACGGCAGTGGCAACCGTTTCATCCAACTCACACGCCTCTTGCAGAGCGAGTTTTGGCAAATTCTTGTGGTGTGCGTGGTCAATTCTTCCAGCCTCCACCATCAGAAAGAAGCCGTTTTCACTTCTCTGAAGAAGCCGTATTGCTTGTACCGTCATGTTAACCAGTGAAGGATGTTCCGGGCCACGTTCTGCAACGTAAGGAACGTGTCCAGGGCTGAACAGTCCCAACAAGTAGTCTGTCTTTTTTAAGTCAGCTGCCATCAAACTCTCTCTGGAATCTACATAGAGGGCATTGGATTTTCCTTTCATCCATTCGTCGACGAGATTCTTGCCGTCAGTTCGAGCACAAGAACTGTCTTTATCGTTTCCCTTGGACACACCCATCTGTCTTCGTCCCCCTCCGAGTACCACCCGCAGATTCTTGCCAGTATCGTCTTCGACCAGTTGCCGCGCAATGTCTTTGACGCAGTCCCGATAGTCAGGGGGAACTTGCCCGTCACACTCCCAGTCCCGATTATTTGTATGTGCGTAGACGGCTGCGGGCGTCGCGTGTGTTATCCGCGTCGTTGTGACGACTCCCGTCGCCTTGCCAGCTGCCTGCGCCCAGTGAGCGAGGCCGGTCAAGCGTCGCGCCGGATCTCCAATAGGGTCGCATGCGTTGTAAGCGGCGCTGGGATCCAAGCCAATTGTGTTGTACTTTACCTTGATGCCAGTCAGCATTGCCGTAGCCGTTGCGGCCGAGTCCGGCACCTGAAAAACAAAAACAAGTTACTGCACTAAAATAGAATGGTTCGGTCATTAACGAAGCAATGCTTGCTCAATGCTCATTACACACGATTTGACTTGACTCACCAACAAAATCTGAAGCAGACACTACATAAATACTTCGTGAATGTTTTACTAATGCACTGATGACTTGTTTATGGGTCGTAAGCATAGGCGTGCGCACGGCCCAGGCCTATTCGGCCCAGGCCGGACCTAATGTGTCAACTTGGCGGTCGGGCCGCGCTGAACTCCAATTCCTTTAGACCCGGCCTGGGCCGAGAGCAGTTTAACTTTAAACTTAGCTTTAAATAAGTCTTTAAATTAAAATTTACTGTCAGTAGTGCGTTTTTACGCAAAGGTACACTTCGCTAGGGGCTGCGCAAATAATTTATAATTTATCTTTTATTTAAATGAAACGAAACAAAGCTCTATAGGGGCCACAAGATCCTATGACAGCGGAAAGCGTCGCGTCTTAAAATCGCGTTTTAGGCCATAAAAGTTGGTGCATCAACCGAAATTTTTTTCGCCTACGGCGAAATTGTCTCCGGCGGCTGGGGCTTCGCCCCAGACCCCAGCTATGCCACGCCACCTTGTGCCGGGTCTAATGTTGGACGCTGCGCACGCCTATGGTCGTAAGTGAAACTGTACCGCAGGTTATGGTGCAAGCTCCAAACAAATCCTGTATTGTATGACAGAGACGTTGTAATCTTGCATGTGATTATTTTCAATAAAGTATTAAAAGCAAATTCTGATCCGAAGTGTCTGTGGAACTTTATTTGTAATACAAGTAGGAAGAGCAGGGTTGTGCAAATGTGCACACAATAGACCATTACATCGAACAAGGAACTTGCGTCTGGCCTGTTATCTCTTTTCGTAGCACTTTGAATCTGTGTTCCAACCTATGTGAACTGCCAAACCCTCCCCCGCTACTTCAAGAGGGGTATCGTTCAACTGTTTAGTACAAGGGAGCAAGTTGCAACAACCGTTGGCAATCTTAAGACCGGCCAATCTCCAGGATGTGACGGCGTACCACTACTAGTGTCTTTGATCAAGTACTGAGCCGCTGAGTTATCCGTTCCCCCGACTATTCTTTTCAATCGAATTATTATTATATATCATCGTGTGGAACGTACCCAGAGAGGTGGGAATGTGAAAATGTAACACCTGTGTCAAAATGGTGACGGAAATTGCACCTGTAACATAGGCCAATATCTCTAGTTAGTTCCCATTTATTAAAAAAAAAATGTGTGCAATTTTTGTTTGACAATATTTTCTCATGTTATGGCTTTTATTCGTAATCGTCAACATGGGTTCATGCCTCGTACATCAACTGTTACTACTGTTGGCTATTGTAATTTGTACACAATCTCTCAAAAAATATTGATACGGTCGGGTGTAGACCTGGTACTAATTATGCCGACGTTTCAAAGTCTTTCGATTCTGTGGGTCGATCATACTCTTCTTATTTACAAACTTAGGCATTTTGGCATATGTAGCACTGTAATCGATTTATTGTCAAGCTACCCAACTGGTCGTAAGCAGGGTTGTTGTGGTTTATAATGGACTTAGTTCCCTTGCTCAGGACTAAGGAGGTAACGTTCGGGTTCCCCAAGGCTCTATTTAAGGGCCATTGCTGTTCAATATCTTTGTTTGCGAAATTCAAAAAATTGTGTTGTCGCGATGTCTTCTGTACGCTGATGACGTCAAACTGTCTGCTCAAGTTTACAACTTCAAATGTCGTTCCTACAGGTTATGTCACTGGTGATTGAGTTTACTTTATAGTATGCTTGGTGTGCCACTTGGAATCTAAATAAAAATATGCGTGCACATATAAAAAAAGAACATAAATTAGGTTTAGCCGGCGAAGTGGCCGTGGTCGAATCATGTCTTGGACATGGATGGGTCGTGGAGTTTCCTATCTTCATGCTCTCATCTCTATTAAAGTATGCCCAATATGTGGGGCGTAAACAGAGACGGACAATACCAAAAAAAGTATTTGAAATAAAACATACTTTAGAACACAGTATTTTCAAATACAAGATAGTCATACATGGCCAATGTTGTATTTCAAATACAAAAAAACAAATGTATTTTGAAACAACTAAAAATACATTACTGGAAATCATGGTTTCAGGGTAGTGAGTAAATCAGGAAACACGAATTGCAACACAATTTACTTGAATAATTTTTTTCTAAATACGTACTCCAGATGTGACGCATAGCTTTGACGCAAGGAGGCTGCGTCATGTGGACGGATTTACTAAAAATAAATTTTGATTAAACAAATTGGTGGAGAAACGGGAGGAAGAGGAGGGTGAGGAAGATTATTATTTATGAAAAAATATCTACTTCTACTACTTCCACTATTTCTTTCTGCGTCTACTTTTTGGGGCTTGTTAGATTTAGAGTCACGTGCATACAATGTATTTTGAGTATTTTAGAAATACAAATATACCGTAAAGTTGAGTATTTTCAAATACAAAATACAAACACTTTGCAACACAGTATTTGAAATACAAAATACAATTGCATATCAAATACGTTTTAATTATTATTATAAGTATCTACAATAGAAGTGCATTAAGCCTTGTTCTACTGAATGTAAAATGTATGTGGCTATGCGTTAATGTAACCCTTGATTTTAAAAAAATATATCTAATAATAAAATGTATAATATAAATATGTCAGGTATTTTAGATACTACGCAAAGCACAATATCACCATCAGAAGATGGTTTGAGTTTGACTGTAACAGCAATGTCTAGACAGAGTATATTACTGACTTTCATTTGACGACTATAAACAGAGTACGTATGCATTCTTTTGATTTTGCGCAAAACACGGTACCACAGATAAGGGATTGTAGGGGACGGTACTCAATTTAAAACAAAATATTAAACCATAGATAACGGATATTAAACCTTACAACCGTTTATTGTGTTTCAGAAATGCGTATGGTACACATTTGTACTCATCCTTCATATTGGCGTGATTCAATTCAAAATTGTTGGGTAGTTAGTTATAATATGTCTCATTAAATAATATGACAGTCACAACCAATTGGTTTCGTAAATGTATTATTAGAATGAAAAAGGATGAGGATAATAATCCAAACGCTTTTTCTTCAAATTATTGTTTTTAAACAATTGAAACATAATGTTAGCGAAAAGACTATATCAAATTTCAGTTTATTATAATATGCCGGTCAATAAATTGGAAAAACAAAACATTGAATCTGCTTGTTAAAATGAGCTTGCTTGAGGAAAAAATGCATACTTATCTGTTGAACAATAATCTGCTAAATATTAATATATTTTCGAAGTGTGGCTTAAATGAATAATTTCACATGCATATTTTTGGTGTGTAACTGAATCACAGTAATTGGTTAGTTTCTAATAAACGTAACGCTACACTTAGTTTCGGAGTTTACGTTTCACCAAATACTATACACGTAAGCCTAATAAGAAAGAATGCTCAATAGTATTTAAACACAGTCGCATATAAACTATTACATTTTCCAACATTCATTATTAAAACCAATTGAATTCTTACATGCGACGATTCAGTGTTTGTGTACTTCCGTCAATGTATTGTATTGATATTTAATTACATGTACAAATAAAAAGGTAATGAATTTTAAATCACGACAACACAACTTTAAAGAAAACAGCTCTGAGGGAAAATATCCACGATGCGATTCAGCTGCCCACCTGGAATTGATTAACAATATTTAAATTTTATCAATGGAGGTTTGACGATTCATAAAATAAATTGTCTTCGTTTCTCCTTCAATAACATTGAATGCAAGCACGCATGTTTGGAGCATGGTCAAGACAACGCATGGCTTCTTGTTTTTCACTGAATTCTCAGCGCATACCCGGGCGCAAAGCCATCTCTCGACTGTATATTATAGTGATGATAGAGAGTTCAAGCGAGGGCACGCTATTTAAACACAAACAGTTATAGAATTAAGGAGTGGGACGTTAGTGTTTTGGTGCTCATTAATTAATTAGCAGTTGCAAGAACAGGTTCATTTATTTAGGCGAAACTTGTGAATGATTCTGTGAAAGTTATACAACGATTGACATTCACAAAACTTCGCACAACCACTATGACAGCTTAACCATAATAAGATACATTTTAGAATAATATGCCGTTTGCGATATCCTTCACAAGCGTATGATATTACGTAACTGCATGGTCACATTATTAAATGGCATTTCGTTTCGAAGGATCACAAATCTGCAACCAGAATGCGTTTGTTTTCGTAAAAACGTTCGCATAGAACTCTTCACTTGCTGTTCTGCTACATTTTCTAACTAGATCAATCACGAGAAAATACGTAATATTTTGAATTCTTTTAAATGAATCGCGACAAAAAATCTGTCTAATTGGTAGGATCACACTTACGCTCCCATACATTTGGGTAGCTCCGTCTTGAATAATCATTTTGGTTTGGATCACTGAATGCAAATGTATATTATATTCTTCCATAAATAAATGCGTGCAAAATTGTTTCATCTAAAAATATTGTCCCATAATGACTATGGTTTTGAAATGCAAAGTGAACAGGTTTAGCAACCCTTGAATCAGACGTATTATTAGGCCGAGTTACCAATAGCATAGTAATGCTATCCAGAATAAGAAACACGTATTATATTATCGTAACTTGGATCACCAACACTGATTAAAGCTCGAGAAGACAGACACTATTTCTGGAACAACTAAGTTCTTGCGAGAGTAATGATATTCAATCATCTCTGCTCACATTACGTAACAATTCAATTACACTCGAATAGAAAAACTATATTATGTACAAAACAACGAATAAGAAAATTTATTTATATTGTCCTCGAGCTTCTTTAGCTGTCTATAAAAGGGGGGTCGCATACTATCAATATCACCATCTCACTCATCTTCTTCCTCTTCTTCGTCACTTTTGATAATACCCAATCGTTTTGCAACAGATTTTACGTTATTAATAACTTCCTCTTGAACCAAGTTGAAGCTCATTGCTAATAGCGCTATTCCAAACAGCAAATACAACGAGCATAGCGCTATCCTCATCTTGACGTCATCGCTCTGTTTGACCCCCTGCGCCGGAACAAGGTCACCGAACCCGATCGTCGTCAACGTGATGAAGCAGAAATAGATGGAGTCGAGGAAGTCCCACTGCTCCCACGTGCTGAACATGAACGCCCCACAGAAGATGTAGTTGACGACGAGGAACACGCACAGCCAGATGGGCACCGGCTTCGTCCTAGATCGCTGTCCGCTGCTGGAGTCGTCGTAGTCCAGGTCCATCCCCGTGTCCCACTCCGGGTAGTCTCGAGGTCCGCGCGACCCCTGGCGCGATATCGCGAACCCCATGGGGGACATGATGCGCGCGCGGCACTCCCTCTGCGCCGGCCGACGCAGGGGCGAGTTCGACAGCGATGGGGGGGCGGGAGGAATGTCCAGGTGTTGCTGACGGTTGGCCGGGTCCAAGCCTGACTTGAGGCCGCTGCGGTCTCTCTGCGAGCCCTCCAGCTCGATGGCGTACTTGTTGAAGAGCACGGGCGCCCCGGGGGCGAGATCCAGGGGAGAGTCGTGCACGACGTTCGCGGGAGCCATGTTGGAGCCAGGACGTCGCCCCGCCACCAGGACAGTGTCAGAGAACCGAGAGTGCTGGGAGAAGCGCCCTCGGCTGATCCCTTGCAGATCGTCCTCGCGGTAACCACGCCCGTACTCCCCGGCGTCGGAGTACGTCATCGCCTCGCTGAGCCCGAGGGCGGAGTCGGCGGACCGCTGCGAGGCTCGGGCCGACCTCCTGAACGACGAGCCCGACCGCCAGGAGCTGCGGCCTTGACCCCCGCCTGGTTGGCGCACCGACCCGCGGACGCTCCGGCCACGCTTGAGCTGCGGCCGCTTGGGCTTCTTTGTGCACACGTAGCAGCAGACGCGCCAGTACAGGAAGCGGAAGCTGTGCGCCATGATGTCGCCGATGTTGGACAGACACAGAAGCATGAGGGGGATGCCGAGAATCGCGTAGAATATGGTGACGATCTTCCCCCAGTGCGTCTTGGGGGCGATGTGGCCGTAGCCGATGGTCGTGATGACGATGATGGAGTAGAAGAGCGCCCCCGTAAAGTTCCACTGTACCGAGTCGTCGTCCTCCCCGTCCCACCCGTCCGACTTCATCGACGTCAGCAACACCCGCTCGAACTTCTTGAGCTCCTCCTTGACGGCCATCGTCCAGTTCTCCTCGTGGAGGACCGCGCTGTACTTGGTCAGGCTCCAGATGTCGCGGGTCACATTGTTGCGGATACGGCTGATGTTTCTGCGCACGTCGATCTCGTTCTGTTTCTCGAGCGCCTCGAAGGTGTACGCGCCGGCAATGCAGTACGACACCACCATCGACACCAGCATCACGTGACTGAAGATGCACGAGCATATCTTCCACGTGTAGTAGATGAACGTGCTACACTTTGTGGGCCCCTCGTCCAGAGACTCGTCCAACATCTGTTGGCGATGCATGGTAACCTCGCGCGCGTTAACAGTCGACCGTGTTTCTTAAATTAACATCGTGCCACTTTTATACGGTTTAGTTTATACGAATGTGAGAGCATTCTCGCATTGATTCTAAGATCCGTCCAGTTGATAAACACTACCATTCTTCGGCATTTTATTCGTTCTAAACTTTAAAACACATCTCTTCATTGTAACAATATTTAATGAAGCTAGATCACACTGTGCGTAAAACAAGCATGGCTGCGTCGGACCGTTCTCTTCTATACAAGAGCACTTTACTAATAATAAACTGTACGCAGACACAACTTCACAGTAACGAGATAACTACATCAAGACACTTTATCCGCTTTTACATGCGTAACGAGTTGAGATCGCAGAAACAGCAACGCTCGCGATTGTTGGCTGCGTTCGGTCCAGATCAACTCACTCACTCACGCGCGCGATGCTTCCGCCGACGAGACTAAAAAATAGTCTAAACCTATTCCAAGAACTTGTGTTGGCTCCTCTCCTCTCCTCTCCGCCACCCCCTACTTCTTTATTCTTCAGTTCCTATTTTAACACACAAGCCCTCTTTACATTCACATAACTGGATAACTTGCCAAAGCTTCATTTCGTTGCCTGGTTCCGAAACAAACAATTTGACAGCTCTACGTCAGGGCACGCATTCTATTTACAGCCAAACTGTGGAGAAAAACATTCATTCTCGTATTTGCTCTAAGTACAGCTCTACGAGTACGGATGTAGTCTACCATTCAATAACCATTGTCTCCTCTTGGTCTAATGCTAAGAAATCATATTAGAGCAATAAGCCAACAACAACAACGACGACGACGTATTGTACTTGCATTTGCATTGGCTACTGCGGCCACGGAACAAACGTTGCTACTTGCTAGGTATATAATATGTACTTTATTTAAATGAATAAGTATATAACCCAGGGCCCAGATTCACAAAGGTGCCCAAGTGCTAAGACGTCCTAGTTTAGGCAAATCTTAGTGACATAAATCACGCATATGTCGTTCTGAAATGTCATAAAGATAAAATATAATTTAAAAAATAACTATTTGACTGATGATATTTTATTTGTGAATGTGTGTAATACCCTGAGATGATTTTTCTTGATTTATCTAGCTGGGATTTGCCTAACTTAGGACAACTTAGTGTTAGGCATCTTTGTGAATCCAGGCCCAGGTGAATATTTTCTACAAAGTACCCAGTGTAGGTGTCCAAAATATAGACCAAGTTTAAATAGTGTATTATCCGAGTTTATAGCGTCTGAACACAGTAAAATTGATGACAACAATAAAGATTTTACGGTGTTTACAAAACTATTATAATGCTGACCTCACGTCCTTTTCATACACGCTGACGCTGTTGCAAAGGCAATCAGCAGAATTAAGTCGCCACTGTATTTGGGGTTTCCGAAAGTAGAAAATGAAGTTGGTATCATTGACTCAGAGCCCAGCTAGGTGTTTTGCGTTGAGATATACATTCGATATACATATACCATGTGTCTTCTTTCATTCGTGGATTCATTGCAATAAATGCACAGCTGTGTCACCGTCTCGACGCGGTTTAACTAAACACATCCATTTGTATAAGAATGTTTCAAGGAATACAACACTGTCGCACTCTCTCATTAGCTGAACAAGGCAATAGTAGTGTAGTTCTAGTGTTCTACACCAGTCTGCACTAGGGAGAATCACAGCGGGGAAAACAAACGAGTCTCGCGACCATGGATTTTACATCATGAAAACCATGATGCATTTTTGTCGGCCGAAAACGGGAAACGTTACCGAACTTTGCATAGCATTTGTGTTCCCAACTTAAACGTATATCATATTAAAAACACTGCCCTAAACGCCAATGAACGAGTAACGGTGACTGGCCACTGTGTTCGGGGTGGGTATAGTAAGCTGTTTCTATCTAGCTCCGTGACACATTTCCGAAATGTGTTGGTAACTCAGAATGTTTTGGTAACTCGGAGGTGTGGCGTGGCAAAAGTCTGCAAATTCCGCAAAAAGAAGGAATGCAGGGTGGTAGCTACCGCCGCCCCCCCCCCCCATCCCACTCCCACCCCACATACACCGGCCCACAGACAGGACAAGTAAAATGCAAAACTTCCCACACCAAAAACACCAAGGTTTTTTTATTTTTAGAATATAGTTTGGTTTTGGGATTTTCATCAATTATAAAGTTGGACAGTTTTTTTTATAATTATGAGCTCATTTCGGTTTCGTACCTAAACCGCTAATAGACAATTATTACGGTTCTTTTTCGAAATGTAGGCATATGTATTCCGGTTCGGGTTTTGTCAATCCACCAATAAGGGTTTCAGATTCAGGAACAACTGCGGTTTTACGGCTTCGGATTCGGGTTCAGGTTCGAGTCCGTACCTACATGCAAGTGTAACTACTTGTACTCGTTTATACTCGTCTGTGATGTTCTGTCGCCATAGTAAGAACATTCTCAGAAGAGACGGTCGCTCAACGCGTTCTATTTCAACGGAGTTCGCAGCGTTATTTCCAGATACCTGAACCTGCTTGTTACTCTCGTGATGCGTGGGGTGGGGTGGGCTAGCCCAAGAGTGCTTAGATGCGCCTTGATAACGTCTGCCAACACACGTACAGTTAGTGTCACTACAATACTGGAGGCAGAGAACCAGATGCAACTAGATTTAGATAGGCAGACCTATTTGTTACATGCGTTATTTCACTAGATTTTTCATAGTGCCGGGTACTAACTAAAATTAAATGAAATCAAAATAAATGACATCTTCAAATTGAATATAAGAAAACAAAATTCGTCATCTTTAACCTACAAATCCGTCCATAGCAGTAGCCAAAACAACATATTATTATACTGGTTTAAAACGTAATTACGTATTATTTCAAGTATGCGCCTTACATAATTGGAAATATACAATAATAGGTAACATAAACAGTGATTTTTGTAGAAATTTTATATATATAGGCCTATATATAAAAAAAAAACTATAGTTAGTTTTGGAAACAAATACGGCAAGGTAGGCCCTACTTCCATAGCCTACCTGTTTGTCAACGTTGTAGGTCTTGGCTAGGCCGAGCGTGGGAAACCTCTCAAAGCTGAGCGAGTACTCCTCCCCGTGACCCCCGTGACGTTGACCTTGGAAGATGCGCGCGGCCGTGACGGAGTTGATGCCCATACCGTCGCCGATGAAGAGGATGACGTTGCGCGCCTGATTCACGTTGTTGGTGTGGCTTAGCACGCGCACGAGACGCTCATGGCCGCTGCGCCGCCAGAACTCAGCGTCCTCCAGCTGGGGCGTCGCGACGCTCAGGACGCACAGAAACACCGCCACAAACACAGACCCTCGACGGGTGTTCATGTTTCTGCACAGAAGGTAAAACCAAATTATGTAGTGTTTTCACGTGGCGCCACAGCGGCCTTTTGGAAGAGCGGGTGGGTATACCTGTGATTTTTAAATTACATACAAAACCACTATTTAGAATTAAAAAATAATTAAATCTAAGAATTACAAATCACCAAAATAAATAGTTTTAAATAAAAATTACGAGTTGTTTCGAAGTTCAAATGTTTCTTCATGACAACACACGGAAACCAAAGAGCTTACTCCCAGAACCTTGAAGAGTAAATCTAGACGTTTTTGACAAGTATACTCAGATTTGAGCAACCAGCACCATAGCAACCAGAGCCAACAAGTGTGTGATTTGCTTGATTCTTACTATTAATCTCATTTCTAAAAAATTCATTTCCTTCATCAAGCTTATATTTTTTGTCCATATTTACAATAACAGTGTGATTATATATACAAAGAGCTTTTGTCAACGTCGATTTAGTTCGGACACAAACAATGTTTAAACAGCGACTAAAATGTAGTATAAAGCTGAACATTTTTAGGAAAGTTTAGAAGCAATAAAAAATAATATGTACATTAATCTTACGTTTTGTACGTAAAACAACAGTTTAGATTTATATATTTTGGTCCAAACTTAACCGAGATGTGTGGATTTTTGTGCACGTAGTTGAGTAGTACGAAAGTACTGCACGCCGGGCGCTCAGAATGATTTTCTGGCCGCCCAATCCGTGGCAGCAGAACTATTTCATGTCGCCGCGAATCATATAAATATAAGCCATGCATTCCTCCCCTTAACCTCCTATACTGTCTTTTCCCTCTTCTCCAAACACCCCCCGACATCATTATGATCACATTGTCGAGTTAAAACCAATGTCTTTGGTCGCCGCATTTATGATGATCACCAAGATATCCGCATGATACATTTACTATATTTTACAACGAACATTATAAATATACGCGGGTGGTGGTTATCTTGATGATATTTTCGAGCAAATACCTTAATAGTAACCACCACCACCCTTCCCCCCGCATAGTTTTATCTGTGGTTTTATGGTTTGTGAAAACTATCATACATTATTTTATTGCCATTTTACCATGAGGAAAATAAATTATGTAGTTTTCACGAACTTTATAAGTGAGAACTATGCGTGTGGCAACATGGGGATAGTGATAGTTGACATGACGATGGAGGAGAGGAAGGCCAAGGAAGATAGTGGATATAAGCAGTGGTGTGAATATCTACGAACTTGTAACTATATAGATACATTTTGTGTACCTTTGTACCTATACCTAGATAGATAGATACAATTTATTGTCCCTGTTAACTATAAAACGATCCCTTTTATAATGCATGCACCTATAGCACGTTTTTATACAAATATAAATAAGTGCTTGTTTCAAATAATTTAAATCTTTAAAATGCTGCCGCTCTTAAATTCCTATTCAAAAATGCATCTTCGATACGAGCTTGCTAGAATGCTACGTAGCCTACATTAATTTTCTTATTTTCACTTCTTAATACCCTATTTGAATCCCCGCTTATCTTATATACTAATTCTAGATAATAATTCTATGTATCCGCATTTTCGTTTTAAACAGTACGCTACGCTACAAGATAATTTTCGAAGTAACTTGTATCTTTACCTAGATATAGTCTATCCGGGGAAGGTACACTGAAAATCTTATCTTCTAGAGATTATAAGCAATTGTATTAAAATTTTGATACATTATATATTTTCACAAAAAATTAGTTTTGGAGAGAATTTTTTTTTTTTCATTTTTCAAAATTGTGCAAACAAATTCGTCAAAATTGTTTACAGCTAGGGAAATTGCTACTTCTTCCTCATTTTTCATTTAATTTTTTTTTTACATTGAGATAAGACCACATAGAACACAAATTGGATGAGACTTTCTTCATAAATGTCTTATATTTCTTTCTGTATACCTTTACATTCACACATATTCAAAGTTTTAGATTCTAATATTTATTTTATATGTATTATTTTTTTTAAACCGATCCATAGGGCCTACATGGTATCCAACATATGAGATCCATGTTTTGAGCCCCCTACTGTATTAAACACATATACAAAAAACCAGATGTCTGGGTACAGACACAATTAAGGAGTAGGGATTAATTGTAAATTGATAAATGTAGCAAAAAAATTAAGAAGTTACAGGCCGTTGAATGCGTGAATTCACGCAGTTCAAGCATGCAGAAACACAACAATAATTTATTTGGCATATAGTAATAGTGCGAACTTAAAATTAAACTGCTGTAAGAGATAACTGATAAAATATAATATTTAATTAAAAAAAAAAAAATTGAACATCAGTGAAATGTTGTCTTAAGTCTTTACCTATAGACAACCCTGAACACAATTAAGGGACGTGAAGAAAATAAGTAAGCCTATTTGTGAAAATAGTGTCATATTTTGGCTATGATGCTATCGATATTGTACTCGGTGATGAGTGAAGAGTACGCCACATGACATCCACGCCCAAGCCAGGATTCGAACCTGGACGCACGAATCATAGTTCACTTCTTACTGGTTTTGGACTCTATTGTAAATCATGTTATAGGTTAAAGATTGGCTGGACTATTATTAGCAAGAGTATTTCGCAGGCAGTCGTTTCCGGCTCCTCCCGTAGTAAATGTGGCACAGTTTGACACGTGAGTTGGCTGAGTCACGAGTCCTACTCCTGTCTGACAGTCCCCGCACATCAACTATATAAGACCCAGTGCAAGCGGTAAACTGAAGCAATATCCTTCTTCTTAATCATCTTGAAATTCGTGTAAATCGAGCAGAAATTAAAACGCTTAGATGAATTGGGTAGTCTCACTATAAAAACCGCAACTATAGTATCTTGAGAACGCAATACAATACTAAAAAGGGCGATAGGCCCGAATTGTAGTTTTGCAAGAACTAAACAACATGATTAAAAAGTTTCAAATAATTTTATTGTTACCGGGTAGTTCTTATTACCAATAACAACAGTAATGTTTAAAATACTTGTCATTTTTTATTTAATCTAGTTTTTAATTACTACGAAACCACAATTGAATCATTCATTTATCATTGTGTTGCGTTGCGTAGATATTACTAAGACCCATTAATACCAAACAAAAATGCAAAAAATTTGCAAAAAAGAGGCCAAGCCCAAAACGGAGAAGACAAACAGTTACAAACCAAAGAGGGTACACGCACAAAAAACGACAATTTCAAAAGAGGCTCAAAATTTAAAGGGGTGATATCTAAAATTGTGGCCAAGTCAATTATTTTATTTCCAATTTATAAATATAGTAATTATAATTAAATAAACAAATATATAAATGTTTACATCACTTAATAATTGATAGATAACAATTACCGATGGACCATTATAATATTAAATGTAACAAGTTACACAAGATACAAATAACGACGCTTCACAGAAGATACAATAACAGTTATTTAGCGATAGGGTGTAGATGATCAGTAAATAAAATACTTATTAAAAAACTATTTCGATTAATTCAAAAATTTATTAATTTGATATTCAATTACAGAAATAACATTACAAACAAAATTGTTAATAAAAAAAACATACAAAATGTTGGAGAATAAAGAAAGTTTAAATCACAGAAAAAAATAACATATTGTCTTAGTCTGGGTACTTCGTTCTTTTTTGAAGCGTTGCATCACCAAAGATTAGGCATCACTTACCTTGCACAGGATGGACTGCCTCGCAAGAACGGACGTCTACAGTCTACACCATATCAACAGGTACTGCTCCGCTAGTTATAAGTATAACGTGTACATGCCACCACTTATGACCTAATCCTTATCACAACACCATCATATTTCAGCACGTCTATTGCTCGTGACGTGACTTTAACATGCGACGGGCATGACGTGTAATGGTGGTGTGGTGTGCATGCTTAGCTGATTACGATGCAAACAATGTTATATTGGGCCTGCCGAATGCCGCCGCCTTTATGACATAGCAACTTGTGATACATTGTGGTGTATAGGCAAGCTTTAAAGTCGTTATCATCTTATTTGACCTATTACTTCCGTATAATCATAAAACTTTCAAAAACAATAATGCTGGAGTTGGACAATAAAAGATGCGAATAAATACACTGTTAAATTGGAATCTTTGATATTTACTTGTGACATATTTTATTTTTGGAAATGCATGATATTTCGTGTCGTCATTCAAAGCTGCTTTGATTTTCTGGGGTAAGAAGAACTAGGCTCTATTTTTATATGTTGTAATAAATAGAGTTACTGGAATCAGCAATCTAAAGTAAAATATTCCAGACCACTTGTAAAGAAGCAGATGATGTTGCAGTACCTTTAAATGTGTTATTGTTACCTGTTATATTACGTAAAAGCTCAAGGTTATCAGTCTCAAACAAATGGCAATGCATTATATTCAGTTTATATTATAAATTAGGCATGAGTAAGTTTTACGTTTTAGTAATCCAATACCAATGCCGGGAACTAATGGAGTTGGACAATAAAAGATGCGAATAAATACACTGTTAAATTGGAATCTTTGATATTTACTTGTGACATATTTTATTTTTGGAAATGCATGATATTTCGTGTCGTCATTCAAAGCTGCTTTGATTTTATGGGGTAAGAAGAACTAGGCTCTATTTTTATATGTTGTAATAAATAGAGTTACTGGAATCAGCAATCTAAAGTAAAATATTCCAGACCACTTGTAAAGAAGCAGATGATGTTGCAGTACCTTTAAATGTGTTATTGTTACCTGTTATATTACGTAAAAGCTCAAGGTTATCAGTCTCAAACAAATGGCAATGCATTATATTCAGTTTATATTATAAATTAGGCATGAGTAAGTTTTACGTTTTAGTAATCCAATACCAATGCCGGGAACTAATTTCCGTGAAGCCACAAAACACTAACGTAGCATAATAATGTAACACACGCATAAAAACTGTTTCGACCCGGAATAAAATGTAAATCCCATACACGAATATAAAGCTATAACCAAGTTTCTTACTTAAAATAATGTTTGGATCATCCATCGTATTCCTTCCTCAGCCCGAGGAGAGGGAGTGAAAAGCATACTACTAAAATCCACTGGTATTTTAAGTAAGTGGCCTTGGTTATATTTTTATATTCGTGTGTGGTTTTAACATATTATATTTATGTGTAGACCTTATGGTTATAGGTCTAATAATAATAAAAACTAATAAAATGAAAAATAATTTATTGTATATTTATGAGTAGGAAGGTTGACTCACAAAAGCTAGAAATTCCATTGGTCAATATTTCGTGGCAATTAATTTTATCAACTACTTTAAAAGATGACAATAACACTCATAACAGATCACAAGATCCGATCTATACCTACCATCTTACACAAGAAATACAAAATGTCTAACTTATAGTGGAAGGCTTCCCTAATGTACGGGATATCCGGGTCGACCCACAGTCCATTGGAAATCCAGGTTGCTCCTCAACCATGGTTTTATAATTGTTATTTTCTATATTATATTTTATTTTTTATTTTCTTATTTTCTTTTATATTTTTTCTTAATTTTTTTATCTATGTTTTTATTTAAACAAATCCCTTACAACAACGGATGCTGCTTTTTTAAGATGCGACTCTATGAATGCGGATTTACTTCGTCGGAGGCTAGAACATATAGGTTGCGTCAAAGCCCTGATTTCGGTCGAGTCCCCATGAACGCATTCACTGCAGACCTTGTGTAGACCTCTGAGGAAAGAATAATAAAGTTTGAGTTGCCTTTAATTTTCACAGTCTTTCAGACAGTTTAGGTTTGAGTCTAGGAAACCCCAAATAAACTGATGTGGCAATTAATCAAATTGATGTAACAGCTGTCCGTAACTCACGGGTAGATATTTCCCAACGAAAACAAAACAACGGTGACAGTCAGATTGCTATCTGAAACAAAATACTAACACCGGCACTTTTGGTATGCGAGGGACATTGATGTGAATCAACTTATAAATGGTTTCTGATTCACTTGGCACCGTCTTCCGCAGACGAATATGTTGCCAAAAGTACCATCGACCGCCTTCAAGCACCATTACCAGTCGGTAAGGCAACACAACACAGTGAGCCAACTCTGTCCGCCGTGATTAGGGACTAAACCTCAAAACTCAGCCGCAAACGAGATGTCAAGAGACAAAAGAGTTCACTTGATTAATGTGGTGCCTTGTGTGGTGTATGTATGCGAAGCACAACTAGACTGTAATCAGAGTTGGGCAGTATTAAAAATACCTGTATCTGTAATACTGTTGCGTATCTTGTGTTTCAAAATACTCGACTTTGCTGTACCTTTGTGTTTTCAAAATATATTCTATGCATATTATGATAAATCCAAATAACTTAAGGTTAAAAAATAATATTTATATAAGGATTTTCTTTGAAGTGGCCCGCGCCGTTAGCGGTGGCTCGTGTGATTGGGGCTTAGGTCCTAACCGTACCTATAAGGACGTGGGTTCAAATCCCGCATAAGGCATGGGGCTTATGTAACTGTTCAACATCTTGATATCACTCCTCATCGTCTCGAATAGCATGATTGCTTTAATAGAGACGTAAAATAACAAGAAACAAAAATATTTACACTGACTTATAAGTAACTTTACACGAGTACAAAAGAACGACTAAGTACTTACACTAGTGTAAAGTGTAGGACAGGCGAACAAAGCTCTTTGAATTACCATCGACCCTTACTTATCGGCAAAGTTTGCACTCTCATTAAAATAAAATTATTTTACGCCCAATATAAACATATATTACATTACCTTGAGAGGTACGTACTTATTTTAATTGTAAAACAAAACGTGGCGACCATCAAACTGTATAGCTTATTTTTAGATTAACTCCAAAATAAAAATAACTGTTACTACACAACCAGCCCAGTGTTATTACTGTGCGAGTTAAATAATTCATGTCATAAATACTTTCCAATAACAGACTTGGTTGTCCCATAAATAGTTCCCTCCAGTTTCTGCATACGAATTGTTCGTTGCGCCGTTATTTGCTGTAGTCGGCTACAAGTACAAAAGTTCTTCACAGTGACTGTGAAACGTGTTCCAAATCTTCTGCAGCTTTCTTCCAAAGCTTTTAGCTTAACTTCGCCTAATAAAGACCATTTATTATTATTATTATTATTATTATTATTATTATTATTATTATTATTATTATTATTATTATTATTATGATTATTATTATTATTATTATTATTTTTATTATTATTATTATTATTATTATTATTATTATTATTATTATTATTATTATTATTATTATTATTATTACATAAGTTAATAAATCTAAAATAATGCAATGGACATGAGGCTTATCAAGATTCGAAACGGACAAGATTCATTTATACATTTGAAAGTAAACTAATTGGTTGTTTTAACGACGTCTTATGACGTCAGGGGCTGTTTTGGAGGAAATCGACAGTGATAAGAGTTAATAAAATATAAATAAAACTGAAAAATACGAAAGCACAGTAACTAAGAATAATTAATTGAAGTGCATCCGTTTAACTTGATTTTTTTGCACTTATATCTTCAGTTTTTGTCTTGAGCACTCGACAACCATAAAAATTGTATTAGAAACTGTGCAAAGGCACACGTTGCACGGACGCTAATGCATTTATACTACTATGGATTTTATGAGTGTTATAATTCTGAGAACCATGATCTCTTAATTGTGTTATATTGCTACAATGTTGCGCCATTTTATGTTTGGTTGAGAGATTTCTGGATTCCTCCCACACCTTTGCCAATGAATCCCATTGCATGGGTGGGATTAAGTGCGCTGATAAAAGTCCGAGTCAGGTAGTTATGTGCCAACAGAACCTACAAGGCCAAGTAACTCGATCTTTCAGGCAGAACATACAGTAAAAAAATCATCAATCATCTTTCAAACAGCGAGAGTAAAGTACAAAACTGTTAATCGCATTACCGCGAACACAATAGTCATAAAGGCGTGTTTATGAACGTTGTATAGATCTAACTCATACAGAATCAACTGAACATGATTGCTGTACTGTAATGAGCTCGTTTAGACATTGAACCGGCAGAATTGAGTAATTCTAAACAACGGTCGAGCTCATGGGGTGCACGCACAAAGAAAGCTGGTTACCCGGTTACTTGTAACCAGCGCGGGCAAACGGAACGCTGGCAAGCTGAAACCTGCTTCTATTGTGGTGCATATAGCCATTGGGTTTGAGCACTTGAAAGCATAGCATGGGAACATTCATGACGTAGTTCAGCGCAGGTAACCAGCCAGCTTCCTTTGTGCGCGGCCGCGAACAAACGACATGAGGCCAGTCTCTAAGGGTGCGCGCACAAAGAAAGCTGGTTACCTGCGCTTGTTGCCAGCTCTGAACTACGTCATGAATGCTTTAAAGTGCAGCTATGCACAACAGAAGCAGGTTCCAGTTTGCCAGCGTTCCGTTTTCCTCAATGAAATAAACCCGTTTTCCCTGCGTCGATTACCAGTGAGCGGGTAACCAGCTTTCTCAATGCGTGCACCCTTAGGGGCCATTCGTTTGCCCGCCCCAAGGTCCGTAAATCCCCTGGCGGGGGCTCGTCGAGCTCCCAGGTTTACCGAATCTCTGCCAGGGGATCGACGGACCTTGGCCCGCCCAACACGCCATGCTTTGTTTGACTTGAGCCACGCCGCGTGCAAGTTTAAAGTATAAGTATATGAACTCAGTGAACTATCATGTTTGTAAGCAATTCTCTTACCTTAGCAAGTGATAAAAGTTGAAACCAGTTGATGTTGTTCTCACTGTGGGGATAACCATATAATGGTCTAGGCAAGGTTTTATCTAATCACAACCGATTATTATAGGCTATACACGTTTTTAACACGACGTTACATAGATCCACAAACAACTTATTGACAAACCACAAACTAATACTTTATTATATTTACGGAAACCGTATAAAAACAAAATACAAGCAATAAGATTAGGAAAACGTTAGCTAAAAAATGTTATTATATCCAAGGTAGGTAGGAATATGTGTTCACAATAATACCGGCTCGGTAACAACAGCTGTGCTAATCACGTAATGCTATGTGTAAAAATAAATATGACATGTTACAGTGACGAAGAAAACTATATTGCCGACCACCTCTGCACTGGGTACATTTCAAGGACAGCTATACCGAGCGTGTCACGTAACAACAACAGAGCGAGTGTGCAAGCAGGAAAAAACTACCTGTCGGTTCTGCGCAGCGAGTACAACATAAATGTATTGATGGTTGGCAATCTCTTGTGCTGTGCATCGTCGTAACCAAAGATAGTAAGATATACCCTGTGGTCGTAACAATGACGTGTTATGCCCTGGGCATTAGCAAGTACATTCACTTCGCTAACATGCGCTATTCAAAATACGATTATTCACACACCACAAACAGTCCCGAATGCCAGAGAGCAGTGGGTACATAGTCCAGAGTCTAGAGATTGAAAAAAAAAACGAACTACCACGACCACTAATGACGTAACAGAAGATTTTTTATATGGATCGATTCCCAAAAATTCCCCACATAACATTGTAAGAAGTTCTCTGCAATACAATTAGGCTTGGGGCATCACACCTAAATGCAATTCATCCGAATTATTATCATATTATAAAAGCCAAAAAACATTCGAGTATCATACCAAAATGTCCAAGATCCTCGAAATCCCCTGGCAGGGCCTCGTCGAACTACAGAACCGTGCGTGTGCAACTAGAAGTAATTCAGTTGTAGAGTATGCAGCTACGAGACAATTTGATCAGAACATATCCATTGTATAAACAAATCTAAATCATACTCGTGTTTTGATCTTGTGTTTCAACATCTTCAACATCCCAAAATCGGTTCAGTGCCGAAAATCGAACATTTACGGGGGGGGGGTTGATAACTGGGAACCTGAATGGAGTGTTGTTATATCTTGCTCTCCCCTGGAAAAAACCCTGACGACAGTTAACTAAGTAATTAACTAAGTAAGTAATTAGTAAAATTATTATTAATAAATAATAATAATTAATAATTAATTAAGTAAGTAACCCTGTATCCACAAGCTGAAGAGCAGTAAACTCTTATTTTTTGCATGAATATTTACTTACAGTGTTCTGGCAGTCAATATTTTGAGAAGATGAGGTGGTGCCTGGAGTTTATCGGTTATGATCGAAATAGGATACAGCCTCATTCCATTATCTCCCAACCACAGAGCAACGCATACATACACACGAGACCACCAGTCTAAAAGCTCCTTTACAATGTCGAGCTTTCCGTTGAACTTATTGAACTATTGATAACTAAACTTATTGATGGGTTCAAGTTGAAGCAAAACATTGAATACCCATTTAGATAGGAAGACGAATCAGGATCAGGATAATGCATGGGCAGGAGGAATAAATAAAACATGGCACTGGGTTAAACACGTTTTACTTACATATGTAAATGAGATTCAGAATTGTGTATCTTTTAACAATTGTTATATACCTTTGTCAGTCAACTAACATTTATTGGTGTCAAGTATGAGTCTTATAACATGAACACAACATTAATTAATTAAATAAAGATAATTAATTAAAGCTTTTTGTCAGATCCTTTTGCTTGTACACAAGTAGGTTTTAACTACAATATTATACACTTTAAGACCAACCTGACTGTGATAAATATTAAATATTAATAATGAGTTAATTATTAATAATAACTAATTAGCAAATAAATTATATTCTGCTACATAGTGCTCACCCCAGACATATTAGGCTTCTAGTTACTTTGAACTTGTACTGTGTATTATTTACCTTTTACACAATGCCCACAACTCATAATACAGTAATTTTACAGTAAGCAAGGGACTAGTAAGTAGTAACCATAGAGATACACTTTATTACCCATCAGCAAGACACTTTTTCTGTTACAAACAGTCATCTTGTCTTTTCCCTAAGCAACCAGTTATGGTATTTGCTTCCACTTTCACAGGAAATACACTTGTACTTGCAGCAGCAACATTTCTGCTATAGGTGTTGGAAGAAAGTCATTGTATAGCCTTATTCGTGTAGAAGAACAATAGCACACACAGTGCACACACAGCAAACACTGGGGCCTAATATCATCAATAGTAGTTAGGAACAGACTTCCTGATATTACATACTAGGCCTATACAAGTTTATCTCCATGGCCTAATAGATCTTGGGGCTTAGTAACAAGAATTGAGGTTAACATTTCTTTGTCATAACAATAATAGATAAAGAACATTTCGGTGTATGGGTATTAACAACTTGCCAGTATTATATTCAACAAATTAACACATATATGTATATGTACTAATTAACTTATAAGAACACTTGAGGACATCAAATAAGAAAGTTACCAATGTCCACAAAACAGTAGAACTACTACAGATTATTGTACATGCCAATGAAATTATAAATGGTAAGACTGAGAATTTGATCCTAACCCATAATTGATTAGTACTGTATGTATAAATGAAAAATACTGACGAGTTGTACTTTAACAGTTGAAGAGGTCAAGAAAGGACATTTTGTACTTCTAATCTAATTTATAAACATTAAAACTAATCTAGCTAATCTTTGACTTGATATCTCATTCTAAATGATGCCCTCTAGTAAATTATAGTAGAATCCTCTTTTGTGTCCTTGTAGGCCTATGCATTATTCTAATTACATGGCACATTGGTGTTCGTTTTTCTCAACTTCTCAAATTAGAAAATCGCTTCAAAGACACCTTTACTCTACATATTACTGGTAGGCCATCATGAATTTCAAATGTCAAAATGGTAGAACAATAACCACCAGTAATTAGTAATTCACAAACTTCATATCAAAACCTGTGCACTTGCAGGCAGAAGTGATAACGTACTGTACAACAATAAAAATTGCAGAAAGACAGGATTCTAGAACTATTGTGTGATTTGATCAAAGTTCCTAGAAGACAACCCACACAGAGGGCATACAGTCTACACTAAAACAGAGTTTACAGTACAAACAATTTCCAAGGGAAAATGAAATGAAATAACATAGCCTGATTGGAAGTGTAAACAAAAATGAAAACGGCACAACCTTTTTAGTTTTATTTTCCGAATATACTTCAATTGGTGGCAGTGCCGAGCAGTAACATAACATTGTATTATTAATATTAATGTGCATTATACTATATAGTAATATATTTTTAATTCTGGTAAGTGATTGAAGATCATATGGCAGATTATAACTTAAATGGGCTTGCTGTTTGTATCTACATCAATAACGAGATATGTTTCACATGTTGAACTACAATTACTGTGTTATTTTATGCACACTATAGTCCCAGAAAAACAAATATCTAAAATACGTATTGCTTTTCAATTTGAATATATTTTTTTAATGCATTATAATAACATAGTACCTGTACAAACAAATAGAAAGCTAAAGCTAAAATGCAGATCTTTAATTACGTAATAAGAAATAAATATATTTCCCATGTTTTAGGCCCTACTCTTCATTGAGGTGTATTATTGGATCTACATGATGCAGGGTGCTTAATAATGGTAGTTTAATTTCTTTCTATTTAGCTGAAAAGGCTTGTTTTATTAGAGAGAATAATTCCAATTACACTTGTTGCTACCTAACAGGAAATAGCTTTTGAAATTATGGCCTTGACCCAAACCACACAAGTTGTTCTGCTTTATACAAGCATTCCCAGTGTAAAACCACATAAAAAAAAATTAAATTATTATTCTTGACAAGTTTCCAACCAGCAAATGCTCAGTGCTTTTACAAAAACATTCAGAACAAAAGAATTCTTAATTATTGCAATATTATATAGGTTAGCCATTGGCCCATTATTTTGCATTTATTGAAGCTTGGTACTACTGTATTAGTACTGCAAAAATGAAGCAGTTTACCATACACAAATCTTCTACACTTAAGTTTTACAAAAATACTGGTAAGGCACTTATTTATTAGATCTCAGTCAATACCAACAGATAGGCATCAATGCATCATTCATAACAACGACCGAATTAATAACGAGAATCACATTTGTTACGGAAGAGTTTTTTTTTTTAATAACATATTTCCAATACAAGCCATATCAATCAAAGTTTTACTCTTTTGCTACATTTTATGTAAAGGTACTACACTAACAAAGTAGTCTTGCCCACAAGGTAGGGAGGGGCCTATATTACTTTAAAGTTTAAGCCAGCTAACTTTTGACATTGGGTGAATTTCCCTAATTAATATTGCAATAGAATAGACTAGCTATCTAGAAAATTACCTACAAAATACGATATTAATCAATTCACACAGTAAACTACATTTCTAGAGGCCAAACTTGTATTTAATAGGTAATAATGTGATGTTTTAGATCCACTGGATTAAGAGATTTGTATAGGCCTCTAGTGAAGCAGTCATTATTATTACGTAAAAGTAGGCTACACCCTGCTAACAAAAGAGAAAACTCTTTCAATGTAAGAAAGATTCTGTGAATTATAAGATTCATTACTAGGCCTATAATAAGAGGCTTTAGGTGATGCCACCTCAAAGTTTATATTTTCTTAAAGAACAGCCTAGCACTTTTAAATGTTATTTGAAATATACTTTACAACCACATAGCACACAACTTTGTTAACATGAGTACAAATAAGCCAGGTCAATGATATTTTAATTTATTATTTTAATTTTTAATATGATACTGAAAGCCAAAATAGAACGAGTCTGTAATATGGCTTGATGGAAAAAAATATACCTAATGCAGTCATTGTGCTTTTCACAGAAAACCTAGTTACATATTCTTACATAATACTAAGCCGAGTTTTGTGATTCATGCATAGGATAGGCACTGATATTTTAGAAAATGTTAAGTTTGAGGTGGAACATCACATCACACCAAATTTCAATTAAATATAGTGTAACGACAGCATGGGTTTACTTTTTCATGCTGCTTCATATATATTCAAGTACTTCACAGTGCTTACTCCAATGTTACCATTCCACTGGATGCATATTGCATACTGACTACTGAGTAGGCTACATATTAGAAACAAATTTGTACAGGGAGTTTTGAGTTGGAGGGGAAGTCGAGCTAGCAACGAGATAGCATAGTTTTTTAATAGAATCGTGTTTTGGTGCAAAATAACATTTAATTAATAGAGAAAGGAAATTGTATAGTAAATAATTAATAAGTTAGAGGGGTTTATGACAGGTTTCACTACTTTTTTAACCATTCACTTATTCAAAAGCTAAGCTCCATCACCTTCCTTTCTAGTT
This sequence comes from Isoperla grammatica, assembly GCA_945910005.1. Classification (NCBI taxonomy): domain Eukaryota; kingdom Metazoa; phylum Arthropoda; class Insecta; order Plecoptera; family Perlodidae; genus Isoperla; species Isoperla grammatica. The sequence goes on from OX246738.1 coordinate 67,008,047, forward strand.
TGTTCATCTATCATTACAATTGTATACACATATTAAAGTAAAACACAACCACTTGGTAGGTAATATTAATGGTAAAGTACCTAAAGAAGATCTAAATGACTCCAGACAAATGAATATTACTGTACTTGTTTTGTTTGTTGTACAAGCACTTCAGATCAGATGCAAATCAGATCTAATTAGTATTTACATATGAGTATCAAATTTTTTTTGCCAGGTCTTGATTTGAGTTGATTATTGTCTTTGGTGTTTAACGACATATTCGAAAACTAGGTCATATGATGCCGGGAGGCGTAATTCAAGATGAATACAAAAACAATTGCCTAGAGTAGATTATCCACCCCATGCTACAAAAAACGTTTCTTCGGTATTAAGATTAGGTTAAGGTAATCACACTATGTAGATCGTATTTTTAAAGAATGAAGACTAAACTAACTTACTTATTTTATTATATAATATTCCCAAATACCAATTTATAATAACATGCGTGGCCTCCCTTTGTATGGAAACAAAAGAAAAAATCAAATAGTAGGCAAAGAAGCTTGCAATGAACACAAGATGAAATGGATTGACAAAGAAGTTAGGCTTATTACTAAATACTAAGGAATACAATGACAAGTGTATAAGTGATCAACAATCACCAACAAATCTGGATTAACTTTCATACAATATTGGTACACACTTTATCATTCAAACTAAAGTTTAAAGTTCAAACTAAAAATATTTTCACTTATTGTTTTCAAAGTTTCAACAACAAGTTGTAGTGGAGCTAATACTTTCCAAAATGGCAATGGTCACTCTGTGAATGCTTGAGGGCCAACCACATTCTAAACGATAATAAAGATAAGGCACTACTATTACCTTATATCTGTACGATAAATAAAGAAGCTGATGGACTGAATTAATGAGGGTTTCCTAACTAATATGGCGAATAAATCGATCTGGTGTGAAATTACGTTAATGTGGCAGCTTGAAGTTGCAGCCCGAGCATGATGCAATACTCTTACCTTCACCTAGTTTAACTGTGTCTCTGTCAGAGCCTGAAGAGTTGGAGTTGACATCATGCCGCCTCTGAAATAATCAAATGGTATCGTGTTTGTATATTGTATTTTTTTCCTTCTTGTGCCAAGATGGCTTTTTAGCCAGTCTTTTGTCTAACTATCCAATATAAAACGGCTTCCTTTTCTGGCCTGCTCATGTCATTGGGCAGGGAGTCGATAAAAATCTTGAGGGCAGCACATCTAAAAAGATGTGCCCTGTCTTGTACATCAGAGCTGCACAATTTGTACGTTGCCGGTTCTTTGCTGATGTGAATTGTAAATTGTAACCAATATCTCCAATAAATGTCATATAGGGGCGTAGTCATTCTGTATTCTGCTTGGACACCTCTTCTTTGTAATGATGAGGATCACTATGAGCATGAGAACTGGGCATAAGAGTGTTTTTTTAGTTAAAAAATGATTAATGAGAGAAAATTGGGTTGACTTCATTTGTAGGCTAGAACTATTGATACTTGATAGGTTGTGTTGTGTGTGTGTCTCATCATTTCCCACTTTTTGCTAATTAATAAAGTGGCATTAATGTTAAATAGGTATGTCGTTTTCGAACAGACCATAATGCACGGGTGATAATGTAACCCAAAATAAATAGTAAATACTGACCTTTAACTCAGTTGCAAGACAAATGAAAGCATCTTCCACATGCGTGTTTTCTTTGGCCGACGCTTCAAGCACAAATAAGATCTCCGGTATGTATTCACACATGGCCTCGGCCTCTGCAAACTCTACTTCCCGTAGACTCTCCAGATCACACTTGTTACCTGCAAAGAGTCAGTAAAATAATTGCTACGTAACAGAGCAAAGCAAGCAGTAACAGCAAATCACGGAATAGGGAAGACATCACACAAATATTGCTCAAAATACTTTTATGTATGAAGTCTACTGTTCTAGATTTTGTTCTGTTCTAACTTCTAAGTTCTAAGTCTACTACTAGTTATTTATTCATAACATGTAATAGTAGACCTATATATGCATACATCATTCATATGGTAATTAATTAATTATTAAATGTTTATAAAGCTTGTTCCTATTTACGTCATCGATGTTAGTTCTGTTTTTACTCACGAGATCGCAGCACGGGGGACGGTACAAACATTGCAGTCTGACAAGTGACAGATGCTAAATATCTTCTAATGTTTCAAGATTTCTATGCTACCCAACCACTTCAAATTCATTCCTGTGACAAAGTAGCTAGACCTATAAGCTTAGGTAAATATAATAAACATATGCCTCAGTCAGAATTGGGGTAGGGAGATTATTTAAAATATGCTGTCACCTCAATCAAACGTAAACATTCCTACGCCATCTTTCAATGTTTGTACCGCCACCTAGACGCTAGCGCTGGGCGTATGTGATTGTTGAACTAGCTTGGAACAAGCCCTATATGTTTACCGTCCATTGTTATCAGATCATTAAATGAATACTAGTATGCCTACTATGTACATGGAATATGTGGTTCAATATGAATGAACACAAATTAGACCTTTAAATAAACTAATAATAAACATGACATGAACAATAATATGGCTTACCAACAAGAACTAATATCACCTTGGAAGCTGTGTACCTCCGCACTTCCTCAATCCACCGTTGCAAACTCAGGAATGATGAACGTTTAGTGATGTCATACACTGAAACCAAATTGTACAACTTTGATCATTCTGGACAGTATACAAATAAGCAAACAATTACTATAGGGTAGGCCTAATTTGACTAAACTTGAATTAACTTGGTTACATAAGAACTAGATCAGTTGCATGGGAGAAATACATTCCTTTACTCCACATATAAAAATAAACCAACGTAAAACTTGTAAGCTATTTTCTCGGTCAGACTTCCACCCACGTAATGTGCAACAATTCGGGAAACACTTGGAAAACTGTTGTCTGTGTTGTTCCCATAGGCCTACCATTGAATCTAATATAAACCCAATCAATGGAGCATTACCTCGAACATTTTTTTTGAACTGCTCCATTAAAGAAAAGGTGATGTGCCCTACATCTTTATTTAAGTAGGCATATAGATCTACCACAGATAACTAATTGTAGCATATACTTTGTGTCTGTGGGTCTAGTAATTCTAAGGCAGTATTCAAACTCTGATAGTTAAGGAAGTGGCTAGTTTGTAGGCTACAGAAGATGGTCAGAATAACAATAACTCAATAAGAGTGAGTTCTGTAGACTGCCTGGCTGTGGCAATGTAGATACAACCAACGCAGCCACAGATATATTGTCAGCTGGCCAAGTCGTGCCTAATTAAGTCAGGCTGGATCACATCTGAACGCACTCATAAGTAAGTCACATTGCAAAAAACATTCACCTATGATAACTCCATTAGCAGATCGATAGTAGCTTTGCGTTATTGTACGGAATCTTTCTTGGCCAGCCGTATCCCAAATTTGTAGCTGAAACAATACATCAACTGGGATTAAACAGGCATCAACAATGATCAAGAATAGCAACAGGAATAATATTCTTGAGGGAAAGCAGTAAAAATACGATTTTGAATGTAAAAAATTGCTTAATTTACACCTGGATTACTCTGAATTAATGTTGTAATTTTTTACCTTATAAGTTTAGATGCCCTCAACAGTGTGGTTACATGGTGCTTAGGGCTATGTCATGTAGGCTAAACGTTTAAACGTGAAAATGTCCACGACAAAAAATATAGGCCTAAGTGTACAAACATTCATAGGCCTACACATTTAACAGTGTCAAAACCCAATTCACAGATTTTTCCGATGTAATAGCTCTTCGACGAGCCGACGAGGCATAGCTTAGTATGTGGAGTCAAAAGCCTGTGGACAGTTCGACACAATGGTGGGGAATATAATCAACAATTAATATTATAATAAATCAAGCGTGTTATTTCATTGAACATGTTTTTTCGCAACATTACAGCTCGCTTTTTTGTTATCATTTTGTGAACTGGAGGAGTGTTACGTTTAAATGTCTATATACGAAAAATTCGGAAAAATAAACGCTTACAAAATTAACTGTTTTCTTTCAGCCCTAATGGTGCTAGATCTAGCTGGCTGGCAAGGATTACCTTGACTATTAATTCACTTGGACAGTAAGTAGACACCCAACGCCAAGAACCCATGTCTTGAAACAAAACGTATAAAAATTATAGTTGTTGTGGGTGGTAACAAGTGTGAACGAGGCACGCGAAAGACGTTTTGAGGCCATGTGACCCCCCCCCCCCCCCCAAAAAAAACGTCTAAAACATTTCAACGTTTTGAGCTCAAGACTTGGGTCCCAGTGGCTGTTCTACTGCACCGTACCGCCATAAGGGTGATGTAAATAGCCAGGATCAGGCACCAACATCACACTAGTACTAGGAATGGGACGTTTAACGGCTTAAACGTGGGGTGGGAATGATTTAAACGTTTACATTTTGAACGCCACTTTTAAACGTTTGTAGAGGGAAACTTTCCACTGATGTTCACCGCTCAACATCCCGTGAGCGACTGGCTTGCTCCAGCTCGACCTTGAACACACCGGGCAAACTCGTCGCTCTGCTCCCGACCAAGAGTCTCAGTCATGAAACTATAGTTTTTCACACCATGAATTTTAATTTCTCACTAGCTTTCGGAATGTTTCGGTAATTTACTGCATCGGTCATTTCACGGCAGGGGAAGGAGCGACTTAAACGTTTAAACGAGAACTTGAAACATGTTTAAACGTTTAGGCCATTAAACGTATTTGCCCATCCCTACATACTAGGCCTAGACAAAGCCTAGCTACCTCATTTGAAGATGTGGGTAGCATCACTGCACTAGGCCTAGGCCTACAGACTTATTGTATAGCGTAGTCTCTAGTAGGCCTAGGCCTACTTTTGTATTTGACAACACACTAGGCCTAGGCATACACAACTATATTCTTGTTTATTGTGACTAGGCCCTAGGGTCTCGGTTAGCCTTAGGTAGGCTAGGCCTAGGCCCTAGTCTAGGCCTATATGTGATTGCACAGTACTGTACCTTGGCCTAGGCTAGCCTAGGCCTAGGCCTAGCCTATACCATCATCTTATGGACTGGGTAGGGCCCTAGCCCCTATCTTGAAAGATAAACGTAATACGCAATAGGCTTAATACAGAAAACCCTGGCCCTAAACCTTAGTACCATATGTGAACACTTAACCTGTTTTTCTATAGGGCCTAGGCATAGGCATAGGCCTAGGTAGGCCTAGCTAGGTTATGCTCTCCATCTTCACACTTACGGGCTCGGCCTAGGCCCTAGGCCTAGGCCTAGAGACAATCGGTTAACGATATGCCTAGGGATATCAAACCAATTTTATTAATAAAACACCCACAATTACCTTAACCTTTTTCCCATCAACCATCACAGTTTTCATTGAGAAATCAACACCTATTGTGTTTCCGTGTCTCTCGACAAAGGTGCCCGATTTAAATCTCTGCACAACGCAAGTTTTTCCTGCGCCACAGTCACCAATCAGAACTATTTTGAAAAGAAAGTCAAAACTGTCATCTCCACTGTTCGAGGTGCTTGAGCTAGCATTAGACATAATAATAACGATATACAAAATAAATAAAAACTAAAAATGAAGATCGTTACACACGCTAAGTTGACAAGGTGATTTGAGGTTATAACGCCATGTTGTGTTGAAATCACTGCCTTCTGGAAACGAGATAAACCACAGCTTCCCAGAAGAATTTTTCTGCGCCAAATACCAAAGATTACAAACTAGTTTGTAATCTTTGCAAATACGAAAAATTATTTAGCACTCGTCCATTGGGCGAGCGAGATTTCTAGTTTACCAGTACAGAAAGAAAAACGCTAGACCTGAAATAATTTCTGAATTTAAAATAAGCAAGTTTAATATTTTTGAGTATATTGATATTTCGAAGCCATATGTAGGCCTATGTGGAAGCTGGCATAGTTATGAGAAATAAATTAGATTAAAAAATGTGTAGCTGCAAACTTACCTAGGCCTATATCCGAGAAGGTAATAAATGTAATGGAAAGGGCATCATAGAGGATAGTAATTAACGACACTTTTTGATTATCGCTTGAGTACATTCCATTTTAATTGCAATTAATCCATTACAAATCTACAACATAATTTATTGTGTTTCCCAATACATACATGCGCAGACCCTCACAATGACACGCACACACACACGCACACACACGCGCACACACACGCGCACACACACGCGCACACTCCACAACACGGAATACTTTATACAGCAAGGATAAAATATTAAACTGGTACCTTAGGATTTGGGTGTAAAGTAGAATATAGAAAATTATGTAAGTTTTCGTTACAGTTATGGACATTACTAAATTAATCAAGTGTGGATCTTTGTCAAGTGAGGAAATCAATTTACATTGTTCCGGTATTAACACTTATTTAAATGCTCGACAGAAGGGCCAGCTTGGAAAAGATCCTGAGTGGCTTATATGTATGTATGAAAGCCCAAAATTCATAGGAGAAAAAGAAAATAATTATTCCTGATAGTTCTACGAGCAGTCATATTGAGGTGTCAGTTTTTTATTCTATGGTCCTTGATCAATCATACTTAACTTACATAGGGAGCTAATTGTTAAAAATAAGTGTAGATTGATACATCTTTTCAGTTTAGGTTAGACTATACAATTAATTACCATGATCAAATCTACAAGAAAACACCGACGTACATTTTTTTGCATCACTGTACATAAATAACATACAAAACTAATCTACAGGGCCACGTTTCATAAAATGATATGTTTCATAAACAAGCTTTATGATTTATATTGTGTCAAGTTTTGCTGTCTTCGAACAGTTTTGTGATATCGTTCTGCCCTGACAAGCATGGTGAGGTAAGATCAAAATGCTGAGATGTTGTGAACGTTGCTTTCTAGTGAAACAATATTCAATAGATATTTTAAACTACGTTTTCAACTACACTACGGTGCCGTTTTCACCCTTATTGGACAAACAGTTAAAGGACCACAGGGAGTGTATTAACTTGATTGGGAGTTTCTTCTAAAGAGCACACCAAATGAAATATTTAGTTTGGTTTAGAGAATAAGGTGCAAATAAGTCGACGCTTAATGAAAATTTGTTGTGTTCATTGTTCACACTGACGAACTAACACACGTTGCATCTAGATACATAATGTATTTCTTAGAAAGATAATACCTATCAGATAAATAATTTTCAATCCCCCTAGTTAACAGAGAGGGAGTACACTTTTCATTTTCCAGCTCATCTACCTTCAGTTTCCCGCTGTTGCCATATTTGCGCTCGTCAAATAACTTATCGCACCTTGCTCATGATTTATAATTTTTAAAATAACCTTGACATGATAGGCTTATTTATAAGAAACACTTTCTGTTTACTATAATCTCATGTTTCGTACAATTCCCTTATGACACTTTAAAAACAAAGTTCAGTTTTAGTAATAAATGTCTGGATTACTGAATACATTTCTAAGATCTGACATTTTAAGACACACGACGTTTATTGAATATCAAAATTCATAAATATCAGCAACGTTTGATGATAAGTGTACCATGAAAGTGTTTAAATATAAATAAAGTAATGGGAGGAATATAATTTAATATTTTAAGAGCACATGTGTGATATGCAGCATTTGGGCTAAAAGTTCTCAACAAATATTGCTAGGTTAATTTCACAATATTTTTTACTTATAATAATTGCTTTATTTACCCATTCACCCATTGTGTATTTTAGAATCGTTCCACGTTGAAAAGGGTAAAATAAATCAAGAGCATTTGATTTTGTTTTCATACAAAAAGCAAAATATATTAGAATATTTTTTCACTTATGTCAAAACCTAGAAATGCATTTGACATTTATTCCCCCAAAACGGCGACTAATATACAACACACATCAATCGTGTGTTATTGTGATGTTTTTAAAGTACGTACACATTAAACAGATTTTTTAATATTATACTGACTTGACAAAATTAGTATCGTATCGGACACCGCAATGCAGCAGCTACAGAGGCATCAAATTATTGTTAATAAATTATCAGCAAGCGTTATGTTAGATAACAGTTTCATATTATTTCTTTGCGCTTGACATGTTGAATGGGAATTTGATTTGAATTGGATGATACAAAATTGTAAATATTTAAAAGAAAGCATTTGCAAGGCGTACACGCGAATTTGTTCAGGGCATCAACAACAATTTGTTGATTAACAATCGGCTTTAATAATACGTATAATTGTTGCAGTTATTTTCTCTTAATGACACAGAAGGTTTGAATAACTACCTTAACGAGCTCGCAGTGCCCTTCCACAATCATAGTATTCGTTTCAGCGCATGGCAATGCGGGATGTTTTTCCACATTTATTTCTAGACTTGAGGTTAGTGTCGAATAATAACTAAGCACAATTATTTATCTGTACAAAATCACATTTATGTCTCTAAGTTAAGAGTTCAGAGTGAGGTGGTTCCAACTGACGTGCGAGCAGCCGCTGAATATGCAAACAATTTACATCGCCAATCATTTTACCTATATTCCATTCTTTTGAATAGGTCGCACCTTAGATATTGACTTGGTAGCATGATAATATATTACTTACGGTTGCCTTGTAATATACTAAACACAACAAAATAACCACTATCACTAAGGCAAGGTCATCAATATGTATACCACCTTTATCATGTGCTACCTTCATACCACTGTTCTTTGGTTTAATGGGCTTTAGCCTTATCATTCTAGATTTCTTATTCAGGCAATCCTTGGCAGCTTCTCGTGATTAATTGCATTGGTGGAGAGATCAGAAGTGTGAAGTAAGCCGCATCGTAGTCGTTTCTAGACGACGATGCGATCAGACGTGTGAAGATAGCTGCATCGCTCATTATGATGAGAAGACAAGGCGATCAGACGAGTGAAGCTAGCCGCATCGCTCGACATTTCTAGAAGACGACGCCATCTTCAACAACTGTACATGGTAGTCTGTGTCTAGGATGAGATCTGATATGCAGCCAACAATTCCTTGGTTGTAGCCGGTTTTATGTATAACATCCTCCATGCCACCTGAAGCAAAACAACAGTGTTCCGCATAAATGATAGTTTGTGTTTTGAATTGAGAAAACATTAAAGGTAAATCGCCTTGTGATAGGAAAAGTCGGGTTTCAATAGAATGTTGTTTGAAGGCAGATTTTACCGTACCGAAATGTTTTATCTAAAAAATCCATCAAACGTTAACAATATAATATTAATTGGGGGTTGATTCATATTTATTTTTGAACCCGGCTTCATGCAATGTGTGAGATAAAATAGATATCAACACACATTTTTAAAAGAATTTTAATTTTTTGTACGATTTAAGCAACCAGCAAACAGATAAAATTTGTTGAATAGGCAACACGCGTACGATTTTTTTAGATACAAAAAGTATATTAATGCAAGTCCTAAGTAAAAAAGAAATTTTTAAATAGGTTTAATGTGGTCGTATTTATTGAAGTTTAAACTCGGGGTCTGAAACGCGTACAGGTGGCTGTGACGCAATGATTGTGTAGACGTGGTGGAACAGACCAATCGCTGAAGCGGTGAGCGTACGCAGAACAAAACTATGACGTCAAATCCACTCTACATGGCGGCGGCTCGTTTTTCGCGCCCTTTCATTTATCGTTACTAAACCAATTATTTTGAGGCATAGACTGATCCGTTTTTCAAAATTCAAAGATACAAAATTATTAAATGAGAGACAAGGTATTTAAAAATCGATTAAAATTTTCATACGCCTGTTCCCTATTAATGTTATGGTGTGTTTTTCCATGCAGCAAAACGACAAATGAAGGGATTTGTTTGATTTATTACTGTAGTGTATATATTTTTATAAATAAATTATTAGATTGAACATTCATTTTCAAAACATATGCACACTTTTTCTTTTACTTTAGGAAAATTACAGACGAAAACTGACACTGGAGGAACCTAGAAATATTGTTAGTCTGTTATCTATTATAGCAATTCATTTGTTAACAATAATAAAAAGTAGGTTTTAGGTGATATATTGCATTTTGTAGATTGCAGAACAATTGAAAATTGTATTTGACAGTATTGAAATGCAACTTTCAAACAACATACCGATGTACAGTCCGGTGTTTGTATTGAGTTGTCGCAGTCTGCCGGGCGATCTTTGGACGACAGCCGGACCACTGTCAACCATTACAGAACCGTCTTGGTCATTCCTGCAAAACAATCAGTTCAGTGTCATCTGAAGGTGCGGATGATGATCTTGAAGTCGTATCCGGTAAGAAGTGCTACGGTACGTGCTATTAAAGAAACGCTATTTTTCTTCTTGTAGCGTGTAGTATTCTCTCATGTAGCATGTAGTCGAATGTGTACGATACAATCGTAACGAAAAATGGGTGTCTGATTAGTAATATAGCCATATTTTAGAGGAATTTCTAAAATTCATATGTTTAAGCCCCGTGCTCAACTGAAAAGAAATATCGCGTAGTTCTACTCTAGTTTAGGGTCGGATTTATAAAGTATATTATTAGATTATAATGGATTTATAAAGGGTTTAATCGGAAGGGAAAAAAGTCAAAAAACGTCAAGCTTTACAGGCAGGTAAAAGAAAAGATTACGTGGTGCATCTCAGAATAACAACAGCGCGAAATCAACGTTTTTTTTTCCAGTAATATCTCGATAACGCTATACAATATTAACATAGTGATATATTGGTGCATTGTGATCTTGTAACAATTAAAAAAGTAGATTCTAAACGTTGCATAATCTATCTTTATCGTTACCAGGTAGCTAGTAATTAATTGTTAATTATTTTACATACCAATAATAACAGTAACGATTAAAATATTTGTTATTTTTAATCTAGTTTTAGTTCTTACAAAACCACAATGCGCGCATTTATCTTTCTTTTTTTAAATAGTGTACAGCGTTCTCAAAATATTACTAAAATTCGTTAATTTCGAGCGGTTTTTATAAACCACCCATTGCCCCCAGACTCAAATATAACGATAATCAGTCCAGTGTCATTCCTTGCAGCCTAGTGACCTGATGTAAACCAAGCTAAGAGTAAAAAAAAATTTAATTTCATTCTTTTTACGTTTTATTACATGTAATTGACTCTTGTTTTGTACGAAACTTATATTCATTATTATATACCTTGTAATTATCGCTATAAAATGTGCTCATAATATATTGTATTCTCATCTTCATCTCTCACATTACGCTACAGTTTAGTTTAGTAGTAAGTTACATTGTTTTACCCCTCTACCAAAATTTCATACTAGTGTTAAGTTTGTGATGGTCCAACCCCTAGTTGGAGGGGGAAGGGGCGGGCTGCCGGCCACGGGGTGGTGCGGGCCGCTGGACGGAGAGTGGCAGTCGAGTGCCGGACCACGCGGTGGTAGCTTCCGTGCCTCACTTGTAGTTAAAAACAATACAAGCTCGCTCTATGCTTTCGCACAGTGTTTAATAGTAATATCTCACCCAAAAACCCACTCCCTGGCCAGTGGCCATATTACAAGTTCTTACCATTGTAAAGAGCGTAAGCTCATTTTGGTAAATCAAAAATAATAAAAAATACAAAAAAAAGAGAGAGAAGTAGAAGGCACCGGAAGTAGAAGGCACCAAACACACCTGACGGCCTTGATTCGGTGCCACAGTCCATCGTCGACGCGGGACAGGTTGTACGCGATGTCAACCTCTCCGCTGCCCAGGTCGAACCGGAAGTGGATGAGACCATCGGCAACGCCCAACTCCAGGAAGTCACTGGCAGCGTCGCGACGCCCGCTCCATAGCAAGAGGCCAGACGACGAGCTCGTCCGGAACCGCATGTTAATGTTGACCTTGAAGCTCACGATCCTAATATACATAACAATGAGCAAAGTAGATTTTATTCTACAACTGTGGTTTCATTGGGGTATGTAAATTACCTTTTGTTTACGTATGTTGGCATTTGCATGTGTGCCTCTGAATTGGTCTACATTCTTTCGGGGTTTACTAAAAAGTTATTCAGTACTGAAAAATTAAAAATATTCACTAGCCATACCACACAACTATACTGTTCGATGATATTGATAGTCCTAAAATAGTACGTTTTAGGCCTACATTTTTTTTGTACCAATTTAATTAATGTATTCCAAGTTGTTATTTGTGTATTACTGTAGTTTGTGTAACATTCCTCTACGTTTATAACACAAAATTTTGTGTGTATTAAGGAAATATCTTCTAAAAATCAGCAAATATTCTTAATACAGCTGACTTTGTATCAAAATGAGAGTGATGAATTCATATTTTATTGCAAATTTGACTGTAAGTTTTAAAAACATTATACTAAAGCTGGTATTCTACACCACGTACAACTATAAAACATTACTTGACTAGGCTACTTATAAGAGTTCACCAATCATTGTCAATCAATAGACTGGCACCTCCACCATGACGGCATCACTACCCATGCACATTAGCACCACACCTCAGCAAGGGATGTTAGTACGTGACCTCATATCGAAACTTTACCATCCAACATAACTAATAGGCGAAATCATAAATACATTCTATTCAATTCGTCGGTTAACTTTTCCCCCCATCAATCAGAAACTTTGAAATATGGCGTCTTCATAATACCGCCCTAATATTTTTAGTATCGCCTAGAGGTCCATACTTATACTTAGAACCATTAGACCTTCTCCTCCCAGAAATATGAACTTAATCATAGTTAACTAATTACTCAAATTATTTTACAACTAATTTCCAGTCATTTGACTGCAACCAACTGGATGAGATGCCACGTTCAGTAGAAACCCCGAAAACCCGTTTAAGGCAAGTAGACAAGATTACAGTGGTTTTATGGTAAAATAATTGAAAACATAGAATTATGAAATTAATTTAATGAAGTAGTTTTGATAATGATTCAAAATATGCGAGATTTACTTCTTAAGCTCGGTTTACACATTTATTTTAGATCTAAGGTTTAAAAGAATCCGATCAAGCCAAAAGCATTGTAGCACACCTACGTAGTTAATTTTTTTATCTGTGTTTATACTGTTCACATACTTTCCTATGTTTTAAGATTTAAGGAAACCATAGCAACGTTAGCTCTCATATCTAAAATTCTTAGCCCAGCCAATAAGAGGCAACGTTTTATAAATCCGGTTAATGGTAGCGATCGTAAGTAAAACAGTTAGGAAAATAAAACCTTCAATTTCAAATCTTAAATGAGTATGTAAACCAAGAGTCAGCCGTGGGACTTGTACAAATGACGTATGTGGGCGTCCTCACCTCCTGATAGTGTCTGTGTCCGTGTAGTGTAGATAGCTGTCGCCTAGGAAGCGTGGCGGAGACATCGGCTGATCGCACTGCTCCCCGTGGCGACAGATGCAAGTGTAGTGGTCACGCTCAGGCACGCAGTGAGCTAGTTCACCGCAAGGTCGCGCCACGCACGCGTGCGGACAATTGTTCACGTTCACACCGCCCAACGCTGCAGACACTATTTGAAGCGGCTCGTGGTTGATCATTACCTGGCAATTGAAAATAGTGATTAGCTCGCACTAATGCGTCTTTGTTATAAATAAATATTTAAAATAAGAACAAAGTATCTTTATTTCTAAATATTTCAGTAATAATCATCCCCACTTACATGATGCCCTGTGAGATTTAACGTTCTTTATTCCACTATTAAAATTTCAAAATTTAAAATCTTAGTGTTGAAATTATGCAGAAAAGATTTATAAGCACATTTCTGTTTACAGATAATATTTATTGAAGTATGCAAAATGTATGGAGGTTTGGTAAAATTACGTTCCAACTCTGGTTGTATCCAAACACAATACATGTTTCATCCTGTTTCAAAGTTTCCCTAGTATAGCACTTGATAGATCCAGCCAGTATAGTTATCAAATTATGATTTAAATTCTTGTTTCAAAGATATTAACGAAAATCGTCAAATTCGTACACTTTGAAAGCATTCTTTAATCGTGTAGGCCTACAATTCTACAAACGTTAAATGGGTAACTAATAGTTACAAAAATATTTTAAAAAATGTCAGAAATAAGCTTACAACAAATAATAGCCATCGTCTTTAATATGAATACCCCGTGGTTATCAACTCATACCCACATAACACGGTTCAATATTTTCGTCAAAGTTATTGATTCATTAAAACTAGCTATATTATTATTGCAGTTTTCTAAGCAAACTTATATTGATTTGCTTTTGCTCTTGAAATTTATGTTTGACGCTGTTATTTCGAAAGTAGCCAAACTCTGATTTCACTGGCTGTGAAAGGCTGGTCCGTCCGCTAGTTGTCTCTTGTTACAAGTAAATCAAACGTGGTTCATTAGTCCATACACGCTTGTACTATAATAGCATGGATATTAGCACTCAAAACCCATGGCTAAATCTTGTCATATGAACCTTAGGCCATGGTTTCGAATAACATGACAAAAGTAACAATATCAAATTGTATTACGGTTATTATCGTGAATAGATGTTCACATTTTATACGTGGATATAGCGAGACAACAGTATACACATCAGTAACCAATCGTACAATTTTTTCCTACGTTATCATTCGCTATTCCCACGATTGCTAGATAAAAAATTAAAACAGTCTCATCTTCTCTGACTAGAGATTAAGCATCTAGCTTTAATTGCGTGTTCGAGCAAAACGGTAATGAGAAAATTAGAGCGTGTCGTCTTTCCCATTTTACGTTATGGTAATAAGCACGGGGTAACTATCTGAAAGAATAAAGTACTCGGATTACAATTAAAAAGTAATTAATTCATAGATGGTTAATTTTCTTTCTCAAGATGAGTTGACGCTAAAATACTTTTGAATTAAGTAAAAGTAATCATCACGTCAAACTGTGTTCGTCCAAAAGCAGCCCGTATAATGGAGCCTTGAAATAACAAAAAAGGTTATTCTAGAGTTGATCTTGTATAGTCACACGTATTGCTTAAAATCTGGAAAATAGTACATTGCCTTCATACTGTTTATAACATAGACATGGATACTCATTATTAAATACTCATACTACTAACAGCCGTAGTATAAAGAGAACAGTATCAAAACTCGATCAATCTTGTCTGCAAGAAACATGTGAGGGAAGATCACATTTTCTAAGTGTGATCAGGTTGAGTGGCGTTGTACCAAATTGTGGACTTTGAATTGCACTTAGTAAATGAGTAATGTCACGCTTACAGTTAACTACAATCAACCATCATTATTTACTGTTGTTATAATTTTTGTAGCCTTGACATTGTTTGTAAAACAACCATATACATAATTAAATTATGAGAAAGCTAGCTGTTTAAATATCTCCATAATATGGACTAGGAACTACGGGGTAACCACACCACGACTACCTTGGCGAACTTATACTTGCGCTGTATTCCCATGATATGAACCCAGTTACCTTCTGAATACACCCCACGAAGGATGTGCGTACTCGCACTTTCGGCGAGACCATATCAAAGTTGGGCACCCCGCCGATGTAGAGGTTGTGAGGTAGCGAGAGTTGGGTGAAGGCCCCTGGAGACATGGTCTGCATGGAAGGTTGGTCATCAACCTGCAGCAGCGCTAGGCGGCCAGTCCGCGAAACTCGGACCTCGTGCCATTCACCCAAGCGAATGGCCTCGCTACTCCTAAGATAAGAATGTCTTTATTTAGCTTTCGTTACATAGTACAAAATACATCATTAACATCAGTTATTTACATTTTTATGTATTTTTTAACATATAGTCTTAAATATAGTTACTGATTTTTCCTGACTTACCTCTTTAGGAAGGCTATTAAACATTATGAGCCCTCCACATAATAAGGTTTTATGGGAGCTGTTTTTTTTTCACTCCTAAAAATTGAAACCATCATTGTTCCAGGGAGTACATTATTTTTTAATTTATTATAAATGTTAGACTAAAACACAATATTGTGCCCCACAGTAAGCCAGTTTAGTGCTTTAATCATATCTTTAATTCTGGTATGTCTACCACATTTTAAAACAGTCCTCATTGCCTTATTTTGAAGACATTGTAGAGTATATTTGTCTTTTTCCATTACTCGAACATTAAAGTGCTGCAATATTGGAAATGAGATACAATTATAGTTTTATATACTAAATCTATAGACCAAGGTGAAAGGTTTTGTCACGCACTACCATTACAGTCGAGTGTTACATTTCATTTCCCACACTTACAGTTAGGCATATGTCACCATATATTTTGGGCCGGATTAAAGTACACCGTGCGCCTCTATATGGGAACCCGCAACTGACGTCACGTCCAGACTTCAACAATGGAGCAAATGAATTGAACTGATGGACAAATAACCGTCTATCAAAATAATAAAATTGGAATTTTATGAATTAGGCCTAACACAATGGTATCAATACTAAGGGAAAACTACTCGCCAGTTCTCTTCATTATGGACAACGACGATGTGAAAGTTTTGTATGTTTTTTGTTTGGTTTTAATGTTTGTTTTTACAATCAGAACCTTTTATTTTGTGACAGCCTGTTGTTGTTTGTTCATCGACGGTTAAATTGATTTTGTTTCATTGTTATATTTTGGTGTTGCTAGTAGCCCAAGGTTCGATTTCAACAAACTTTTTAATCTTGGAAATGTTGCCATGGTTTCAACGTGCTTACGTTAAACATGCTTTAAAAACCATGTTTCCCCAATGTTTAAGACGCCTTAGGTATATGCAGTTGCTTATCTTTAGAATATTTAATTATTGGATTTAAAATTTTTTTAAATTCTGAAAAATGTTTTACCTCACCTTTTTAGCTAGGTCAAAATGCCAATATTGATATTAAAATCCTTATCAAGGCACTCAATATCACGCAAAATATAGGATCTCAAAATAATTGATTATTTATTATGAAAATTCAAAGTTCGACCTTTCGCGCGCATAACGGATACGGCTTTTTGGAGAGGATTATCTTTAGGGATTTTCAGTGCTTGGCTGTTTACGGCACGAGGACTTATGCCCGAGAAAATCTTTTAAAATCTGCTCTAGATAAAGGCGCATGTGTTCCCGATAAAAAGAGTGTCTTGACGCAGACACAGGTATTGATCTTAACTGTGTTGGCAGCCACGACTGGAAAGACAAATTAAATAATATTCCTGTATTTTTAAATCGAATTAATGAAACTTCCCAATTATATTTTATCCGTATTAAAGAAAATTGAAAAAATTATATACCTAATTTGCTACTGCTAAGAACGTGGGAGGGACCGCAAGATGTTTTGTACCGCGCGTTGCAGTTGTTCATAACACGACCAGTCGAATCGATCGCTTTGTACGATACATATATACTTCTCATAGCTGATTATTACTCCAGTCAACAACCGATGAACCGCAATGTTACACTGCAGCAGTTTGTGGTGTCCTGCAGTGTTCGGGGCTCCCATCTCAGACGGCATCACAGTCGCACCGTAGCACGGACGTCTGTCTACGCCTACACTGATTGCTTCTAATGAAACCGAATGAATATTTTCTAATATTTTCGCAGGCTGATAGATTAACTGAAGTGTGAAAGGTAGTGTAACATTAATGGGATAATATCGTCAAAGGTAATATTGGGTGGTCGAGGCTATACAGTTGTTGGAATGTTTAAATTGAGTTGAGAATCTTGTGACATTATAAAATATATATAAGTTATTATGCATTTATAAGTTCTTTTTAGTTTAGTACCAATAGGCCTTCTCATAAGTACTTTTGTTTTTAGTGACATTTATCTTCATTTTTAAATCGTAGAGTTGAAGAAACTACAATCATACAAAACAATGCGTATAGGGGACGTTTCAGTTTCCTGACAATTTTAAAGCCCCAACGAAGAAGTAATAGAATTATCCCAATTTTACGGGAGATTATTTAATTTTTTTGTATCATCTACATAATTTGGACAACATGGTTTGTGAAGTTCTAATATTTATTAGGTATTGTGAGTATTGGGTTTGTTGATATTTTAAAGAAATCGTAATTTAGGGGTAGAGGACACCAAAATGTGTATCTAATCTGTACATTCACGGAATTAATAAATTTAACATTTTATTCTCAATTTGTGTACTGTCTAGCTAATAACGTAACAAATATCTTGTTTATGTGTCTGCCACATCGGTCTTAATATAGACTAAATACAGTTTTCTTGTATCAAATAATTATTTTAAAAAGTTTAATACTAGTTTATTTTAAACTTTGTATTTGTTCTGTAATAATAACAACAAACGCCAAGGTGTAAAAATTTAACTTTGTGGCACAGAGTTTTCGCTATGAGAATAGCGATAGAATCAACACTTATAGGTAGCAGCTTGTGGAATCCAAATACAGTTTGTTATTATTATTTATTATTTATAAGTATACGTTTCTTTGTAATGACTTTGACTGTACATTTAAGTCTCAATTTGATCCTCTTTCCATGTAAGATCTACACGTTGAATAAACAAGCATAGAGAGTTTTACTCTATTGAAATTTGCATTTAAAACAGCAACAAAGAGTTAAGCTGCCTAGCTTGTCAAAGACCCTCAAGTAGTTTTGTATTTGAGTCACGAGTTTGAACGCTCGGCAGACCGGCGTAGCCTACCTGATAGTCGCCGCTCCAGTGCCCAAGTCAAAGGTGAACTCGATGTGGCCGTCGATCATGTAGACGGCCATGAAGTCGCCGACGCCGTCCGAGCGTCGTCCGTTGTAGAGCACGACGCCGTCCGTCGCACTGGGCTTGAGCACGAGCAGTAGGTCGAGCCACGAGAGCGCAGTAAACCCCAGGCCTGGGTAGCGGAGGAAGCTCGACCCGTTGAATGAAGGGATCTGAAACACACGTGTTGCACAATCAACTAGCCACGAGATTCTTATCCACAACGTGTGTTAATACTCTTGGGACAAATAAATGCAATGCACAAAATAAAATGTCCATCAGTTCCATAGATATGATAATATTAATATGTATTAGACACACTGCATTGATACTCCACTTTGAATTCGACGAAATTAGAATTTAAATTATTTTCATATGTGCATTCTTTAAAACACTATAAAACTCTTGATCTTTAATTTGAAAAGAATAAAACCAGGTGCTCATTGTTAAGTAATAATTATTCATTTGGTAATTCCTTTCAGTATAATACACACTGCCCTTCCAATGTATACAATAATATAAGTTTGAGATATTATATTGCTACTCACTTTAATTAAACACTATAACGTTTATCTTAACGTTAAAATGTAGGCAAACATTATTACATCTTCAGACAGTATTTGCCTACTTGTTTTATATGATGCTTTCTAAGTAAAACGCTCTCTGTGAAAGGATGTAATTTAGATCCTAGTTTGCGCTCCAATAATTTGATCTTAACTGTTGGTATTGTGGTAACGTTTTTGTTAATGAATGCAAGAGAGAAGTTAATGAATAGTCCGAAGTCCAATAGTTTTGCAAACTGTAGCATGAAATGAAGAGCGTTTCACTATACTAAACCAGCTCGGTTGTGGCTCGCTTTATCACAAAAAGTGATGGGTATATCCTGAGCATTCTCGGCGCGTTACTCGCCTCAAAACCAATGTGGGAATGAGAGTCAGAATACTAGGAATTGATTTAGGCTCGTTGCCAAAAGCACTGATATTAAAGTCGTTTATTCTCAGTGCGAGTATGAGATGTGACCGGCGCACGCTGACGTGGGATTTGGAGGACGAGAAGACAAGGAGAGCTCAGGAAAGCTCAGGAAACGAGTGAGGTGCTCTCGAAACAATAGACATTTCGTTCTAAAAGCTAAGTCTGAAACAGTCTTAGCAAGAGACGTGTGTCAAGTTAATATACAATAATTAGCTGTGTTGAGTGGAACGAAGGTAATAAGGCAAAAATATAGTTCAGCAGTCGGCTTAATTGCAAGATACGAATATATATATATATTATGTCTAATAATTATTATTTTGTATTTTACAAAATTGTCAAATTGTGCTCCAGGTATAATCTTACGGAGAACATCCCCGGAAATATTTTCTTGCTCAGAGAATATTCTACAGACAATATTCTCAGCTTACTCATCTGTAGGTATGTATGGTAATACAGGGATATTGTGTGCTAGTATTCAAGCAATCAATAGAGAAAAAAAAACAGTTGACAAAGCATAATTAAGTACAAATATGTGTAACACTTACCACTACAATAATTTGAATTAGTTTAGAGACAGAATTTTGGATATTATAGCACATATTATTTGTGTACGCCTCAGTTTAGTGCGGTTTAGTGCGCCTCGGTTAAGTATTTATTATTATATTATGTGTATATATATATACATACTTAAAAAAAACTATAAATCTATACGCGAAAGCAAAAGAAAAACGTGAACATCACTGTTAATGCAATACGTGTCCCGTTTATAAATGCTAGCATGTTTGATTCCAACCTTGTTACCCGCAACTGTCATATGTGTCGGGAGGGGGGTGGGGGGGGGGGGGGGCGGTACTCATGCATGAAGAGTGAACTAGCGTCCAATAAAAACTCAGTACTCTCGTACCGAACTGACCTTCACAATTGCTTCACTCAAACTCGCCACGCCGAGACTCAAACATTCCAATAACTTTACCAAATAACGAACAGATAGACCAAGCCCACATATTTCAGTGTGAATATAAACTCTCAATACAAAATGAAACTTTTCTCTTTCCTGAAGCGCAAACAAGGAATTATGGGGTTTTATTACTTTCACTGTTTGCCGTATAGACAAAATTGCAGTAATAAACTGTGCCGAATATAACATAAACGCAATAAATAACTTTGATCTTCTACGAACATAAAGTTGTATGTTAATATCACACACGTCCATCCAGCCTACACATTATGAGAAAGTGAGTCATACAAGTACATCTAATTGAAAAATACGTCCCAAGAACAAATAGTAAAACATTCAATTAAGTTGTCCTATAAAAGAAACAACTATGAGCTTTAAAGTTTCAACAGCAAAAGGTATGTGATTTGTTTGTGGTTGCGATGGAGTGTGTTCTTATTGAAAATATAATATGATAAAACAACTCCATAGCAACAAATCTTGTACTTAACTTGACACTTGACTCTGCACTAGACATACCGAAATACAGCAAGTAACTCACCTGCAGGTCTAAACGTGTCTCGCATAGATCACCCGTGAAGCCCAGCGGACACAAACAGACAGCTGTGTCTTCTGAGGTGAGACACTTGCCACCGTGCTGACACGGCTCCTTGCTGCAGCGGTCAGCACTGCATTCCTCTGTAACAGTTGCCAGGCATAAGTTGCAGACTGTATCAGCGGTAGCGAATCTGTCCATACAACTCGATCGGCGCTTTGTCTGTTCGTCTGTTCGTCTGTTCGTGTGTGTGTGCGCCAAATTTTGTTCGTCGCGCACAGGTCAAACGGCTCAACGGACTTGGCTAAAATTTTCAGTCAACACCCGTTATCACTAAACTCGATGTTGTTAATATAATCAGCCAAATCCGTCAAGATGCCAACCTACTAAAAATTAATTACTGAAACGAATTGTTCGTCGCGCACAGGCCAAACGGCTTAATATAACCAACAAAATTCGTCAAGATGCCAACCTACAAAAAATGAATTATTAAAAAAATCCCGTATTATTTTTTTAAAATTAAAACTGATGGACAGATTTTAATAATTGTTTTTTTTTTTTATTTATGTCCACACTATAACAAGGTCGACACCGGATACAAGTTTTGGAATTTAAACTTCAACCGCCATTTTGTAAAAAAACATTTAGTTTTCTAATTACGGGAATTCATATTGTTTGATGTATTGAAAAAAATCGCTCATCTAGCAACGCGGAGCGTTTTTCTAGTAGATTACATAGCCAGACCTGGAATGACAACTGGGAGCAAGTTAGATGTACTAGGACCTATATCAAAGTAACAAAAATGCATGTAAAACCACAATAAATGATAGAGTTTATCCAGGCGTGTAACCGTGCAAGTTTCAAGCCAAAAGTTGTAGTAACCTTAGAGCAGTAACAACAGACACACTCTGTGTGTTGTGTGTTGAATTTTAATCCCGACGATCAGGGGCTAATTCTCAGTTGGGAGTATTTCTCGATTTTAGGAAACTGCATTGATGTGTCTTTGGAGCCTAGGCTCCATTCTTATGGATAAAGCTTATCTTACTTGAGTTGTTATCAAATATATTGACACAGAGATGCAATGCATGTAATAACAAATTGCTAAGACATTATAATCGTTTTAAAAGTTTGCTGGTTAATAAATTTAATATAACTGAGGTTTTTCGTTGGGAAAAATATACTAGTTTTAAAAAAAGTTCTATCGTTTTGGCTCGAAATTAAACTGCGCGTAAATTGGACTGGAAAACAAAATTCAGAACAACTTTGCAAACGGAATGTTTTATTTCTTCTCTGAGACCCAATATTTTGCGTACTAACATTTTGAACTCAATTAATGTTGTGAAAAATATTACCTTATTGTTTACCCAATGCATCGACAAAATTATAATTCATAAAAGCGTATTTAAATTGAATTCAAGAAACAATTCTGTATTAATTGAAAGTGACAAATCGATCATCCACTCAGTCATAATATGCTCTGTAAGTTAGCAGTTATTGTTCAAGAAAGTAGTTTACATATTTGTCGTTATCGTTTCAAATTATGTTCAATTGCTCAATGTTTTGTTCTTGCTAACAGTAACGTTATCGTGGTGTGCAGAACCAGAGATTATCTTCGACAAACAAAGAAGAAACGAATGAGGGTGTTTTCCTCCGTTATACGCACAGGACACACAAGGAAGAGTGAATCCTGTGCGTAGAACGCAGGAAAACACCCTCATTTCTCGGAGCCGAGTTGCTCCCAGAATATCTTATCTGTACAACTAATTAAGTTAATACTTTATTAGTTAATTTCTATTTAACATTTGCTATTCTTATCATGTAGTAAATAAGACAAGTATTAATTTGAGATTGAGCTAAAACTTGTATAAGTTATATAAAGTTTTGCGGTTTGAGGCAAGCTTGGAAAACTTGCAAGTCACGTCAGCAGACACTTACAGTGCGCATGTTTATAGTTTGAAAGCTTTGATGTGTTTTATCTTTGATTATGTCGCTGAAAATATTCTAGCACACGATAGATTTGTTCTGAATGTAAGATTTAAAAAAACAAATGAAGCATTTATATTTGTAATTGTATCATATTTGTATCATTATTGCTGTGGTATTCAAGACATAAATACGCAGAAGAAAGTTTCATTTTAATGGAATTGAGATGCTACAGGAATAAAAAATAAAAATAAAAATCAGAATAAACCAGATTCTTGTAGGTTATATTAGAGATAGAGAAAAATGAAACTGCTATTCGTGATCCTCTCTGGGTTTACCTGTAACTGGCTTTGAGAGACCCATATTGACCGGATTATAACTTTATTTCATTCTCTAAAGAACATTATCAAAGAGAACGAGCAGCAGGTTTTGTTTTCTTCAGAGTGGCCTGTAACGGACAAGCCCCTGGCAGAGTAATAATTCAATTTCCTGACTCTGACATCCAAATAACTTGAAAGGGACTCAAAAGTCGAGTTCTACTCTCGACGTCACAGTACTTTACTAACCAAATTTTAACGTAGACGGAAAAAATCTTGAAATCTCTTTGTTGGCTGAACTTTGAGAAGATCGTCTTTTTCATAACGAGCAAAGAAAGCAGTTTATTTATTCATAGAACACTGGTTTCACATCCCAGACAGACAGAGAAATACAAAAATTAACGGACAATTGATATAGATGGACGTAGTTACTAGAACCAATATTCAGCATTATATGAGACGGATATTAATCTAATAATAAAAAGTTTTTTGTTTTTTGAGCGGAAACTGACATGTAAAATAATTAAATAACAAACTTCTGTCATACACATAAAATTGATTCTTGACACCAAATAACAATTTTATGTTTTTACTTTTATTTTTGTGTTAATTTTGAATTCTAAGTTAATTGACCCACAATGTTTATCCAAAATGTAGCATAGGTTTTCAGTTTTCTAAATTTAAGTGAAATCTTTAGATTCAGTATTACAATTTGCTAATACTTGGTGCGTTGAGCTGATTGGGTATCGCTCGCATAAGCATATTAATGCACGTGAGCAGTTTTAACAATCGTCTTGTACTTGAATTTGGTCTAGTCATTTTCTTAGATTACTCAAGTGAATTTGGTAATTTAAAAATCGATTTTTTAAGGAATAAATACGCCATACTGTTTATAATTAAAACTTTTGAAAGTACGATATTTAATAAACAGTTGGTGTGCGATTAGAGAGTAAACTTCAAAGAAAATATATTTGTTTTGCGAAGGGGTAGTAACTCAATACTTTGAATTAACTTTCACAATATTTTAATTATAATTTCTCTATCTCAAATGTTACAAAAATGTTAGAAAACTGGCAAACATTCTTTGAGTATTCCCTTCCATAATGAGGTATTTTTTAATTCGTTTATGTCGTAATATACTACCAACGAATAAAAACGTACATTACACAAAGCATTGCTTATTGGACCGAGCGTGAATGTGAGGTTGGTACTAAAAAAACGAAAACTTAACAAATAAATATACAAAGTTTTAATGAAACATAAACACTCGTTTAAAATGGAGGTTATATCCTTTTTCACTCCACTCTCCAAGCAAATAAAAACTATTACGCCAGCAGATGTGGAGAACAATTCTGTTTTATGACCACTATAATACTGAAACTATGATACAGATTATGTGCGCTAAAAAAGAGCTAGATTAGTTTAGGGTATGCATATCAAGTTATCGAAATACCGAGGTATCGTGAAAATTATTTAGCGATTTAACTTGCACATACAAACGTGCTGAAATGTAAAAACAATAAATATAAACAATGGTGACCATGAAAAACCACAAATGCTAATTCCAAAAATCGTTCTGATAAGCCTCGATCACGTGACCAAATTTATCTGTTATTCTGGAGCTTTATGAGAGGTAGGAAAACAGTGTGGCTAATTATTAACTATGCGGTACTTAAGTGCTTATCGCAGAGAAATCCGTAATGGATATGTAAATGAATGCGGAAAAACTTCGCCAACCTTAAGCGAGCGTATCCTTACACACTATTTTAGAGCAAGTGGCTTTAAGCGCATCCGCCATTGTTTATCTTCTGCACAAACTGGACAATTTCAAGAAACGAAATTAAAATATGTTAATTTTTTATGTTAATGCGGTTTTGTTGCTGTGTTTTCGTTGGGAAGCCACGAGCTCATCCTCTGAATACGTTGGTATTGTTTGTTCAGTTAAAAAACATTGTATTAGTATCACTTGCTCTTAAGCTAATGCAAATTTTTTCTTTGCAAAAACTATAATTTCCGCAAGAGGAAAATATACTCACATTTAGTAAACCGATGTTTATTTTAGGTTTCATACTGGTTACTACTTTGCATTTGTCTAATTAACTGCAATCTTGTGATTTCAATGTACTAACACGAGTTACAAACATTCAAAATATTAATCGTAGGAAAGAAATGTAAGAACACGATGCATTAAAGATATGTTAAGTGTACACATATTTTTGCAGGGCAGTTTTATCCCTAAAAAACATACACAAATCCAAAATACAATCCCTATATTACAATGGCACATTTCAGCTTCAATCATGTACGAAAACTATAATGTAATTTATTTTAACTTAATAAGGTATATTAATAGTAGTCAGCCCGAACGACCAATAAAAGTATATTGATTCATACATTTGGATAAAATTACACATTGGCTTATACATAGAAAGGGCAAAAATGTTCCAAACAAAACTTTACCATATTAAAATAAAAAAAACATATGATAGATATACAACAACAAATATAATGCAATCAATTTATAAAAAAAATCGTTAATGTATTAAGCCCATGTATAATAAACAAATAAGCATATCATGGTACAAGGGATGGGGGGGGGGGGATTTACCCCATTCCTCCGCCCTCTTCCTACACGCCCGGCAATGTTTCATTATTAACTATGATGTATAATAGTCTATATGGACTTTTCACGTAAAATTATTATCAAAGAAGTTTCGCCAGTGCTACTGTCACACGCCTTTGTCATCGTACTCGATGGTGGGCGTTGAAAGCTCCACGTGTGACCACAGCAACGTGCACTGCCTTTGAGCATGGCCAGACAGGCAGATTACAAGCACTGTTGTTTGTTGCGCCACACCCACTGCAGCTCGCATCTCGCCCACTACGATGTCATCAATTTCAATAGAACTACCTGTCTATCCGCCAACTGATTTTCCAATATCTCCCTTCCTACTTCCACACGAAATCACTACCGTCTCATCGAAAGTAGTTACGTTAGCGGATGGGTTTACAATCAAAACAAAATGAACACGAAATCACTGTATTAATCATAGTTTTAATGTGATGTCACAGCGACTATATTGGTATAGCAAAAACGAAAGTCTACCTGTAAAATATTCACGTGATATTGTATGAGTTTTGCTATTTTATTTAAAAACTTGCACATTTATAAATCCATATATTTCGTGCTACCCAGTAAAAAGATTTCATTCAAAAATGGAAGTGTGATAGAAAAATAATGATATTGTGGAATGGTTAAAGTAAATAATACCACATGTTGTGTAATGTACAAGCTATAAGGGTGAAAAGTAAGATTTGTGCACAAAATAGTTGGCAACTCTGCGCTTGTGACGTCATGGCGGGTATCACGTGATACGTATGATGTGCAGATATTTGGCAACTCTGCGCTCGTGACGTCATGGCGGGTATCACGTGGTACGTATGATGTGAAGATATTTGGCAACTCTGCGCTCGTGACGTCATGGCGGGTATCACGTGATACGTATGATGTGAAGATATTTGGCAACTCTGCGCTCGTGACGTCATGGCGGGTATCACGTGATACGTATGATGTGAAGATATTTGGCAACTCTGCGCTCGTGACGTCATGGCGGGTATCACGTGGTACGTATGATGTGAAGATATTTGGCAACTCTGCGCTCGTGACGTCATGGCGGGTATCACGTGATACGTATGATGTGAAGATATTTGGCAACTCTGCGCTCGTGACGTCATGGCGGGTATCACGTGATACGTATGATGTGAAGATATTTGGCAACTCTGCGCTCGTGACGTCATGGCGGGTATCACGTGGTACGTATGATGTGAAGATATTTGGCAACTCTGCGCTCGTGACGTCATGGCGGGTATCACGTGATACGTATGATGTGAAGATATTTGGCAACTCTGCGCTCGTGACGTCATGGCGGGTATCACTTGGTACGTATGATGTGAAGATATTTGGCAACTCTGCGCTCGTGACGTCATGGCGGGTATCACGTGGTACGTATGATGTGAAGATATTTGGCAACTCTGCGCTCGTGACGTCATGGCGGGTATCACGTGATACGTATGATGTAAAGATATTTGGCAACTCTGCGCTCGTGACGTCATGGCGGGTATCACGTGATACGTATGATGTAAAGATATTTGGCAACTCTGCGCTCGTGACGTCATGGCGGGTATCACGTGATACGTATGATGTGAAGATATTTGGCAACTCTGCGCTCGTGACGTCATGGCGGGTATCACGTAGTACGTATGATGTGAAGATATTTGGCAACTCTGCGCTCGTGACGTCATGGCGGGTATCACGTGATACGTATGATGTGAAGATATTTGGCAACTCTGCGCTCGTGACGTCATGGCGGGTATCACGTGATACGTATGATGTGAAGATATTTGGCAACTCTGCGCTCGTGACGTCATGGCGGGTATCACGTGATACGTATGATGTGAAGATATTTGGCAACTCTGCGCTCGTGACGTCATGGCGGGTATCACGTGATACGTATGATGTGAAGATATTTGGCAACTCTGCGCTCGTGACGTCATGGCGGGTATCACGTGATACGTATGATGTGAAGATATTTGGCAACTCTGCGCTCGTGACGTCATGGCGGGTATCACGTGGTACGTATGATGTGAAGATATTTGGCAACTCTGCGCTCGTGACGTCATGGCGGGTATCACGTGATACGTATGATGTGAAGATATTTGGCAACTCTGCGCTCGTGACGTCATGGCGGGTATCACGTGATACGTACGGTATGATGTGAAGATATTTGGCAACTCTGCGCTCGTGACGTCATGGCGGGTATCACGTGATACGTATGATGTGAAGATATTTGGCAACTCTGCGCTCGTGACGTCATGGCGGGTATCACGTGGTACGTATGATGTGAAGATATTTGGCAACTCTGCGCTCGTGACGTCATGGCGGGTATCACGTGATACGTACGGTATGATGTGAAGATATTTGGCAACTCTGCGCTCGTGACGTCATGGCGGGTATCACGTGATACGTATGATGTGAAGATATTTGGCAACTCTGCGCTCGTGACGTCATGGCGGGTATCACGTGATACGTATGATGTGAAGATATTTGGCAACTCTGCGCTCGTGACGTCATGGCGGGTATCACGTGGTACGTATGATGTGAAGATATTTGGCAACTCTGCGCTCGTGACGTCATGGCGGGTATCATGTGGTACGTATGATGTGAAGATATTTGGCAACTCTGCGCTCGTGACGTCATGGCGGGTATCACGTGGTACGTATGATGTGAAGATATTTGGCAACTCTGCGCTCGTGACGTCATGGCGGGTATCACGTGATACGTATGATGTGAAGATATTTGGCAACTCTGCGCTCGTGACGTCATGGCGGGTATCACGTGATACGTATGATGTGAAGATATTTGGCAACTCTGCGCTTGTGACGTCATGGCGGGTATCACGTGGTACGTATGATGTGAAGATATTTGGCAACTCTGCGCTCGTGACGTCATGGCGGGTATCACGTGATACGTATGATGTGAAGATATTTGGCAACTCTGCGCTCGTGACGTCATGGCGGGTATCACGTGGTTCGTATGATGTGAAGATATTTGGCAACTCTGCGCTCGTGACGTCATGGCGGGTATCACGTGGTACGTATGATGTGAAGATATTTGGCAACTCTGCGCTCGTGACGTCATGGCGGGTATCACGTGATACGTACGGTATGATGTGAAGATATTTGGCAACTCTGCGCTCGTGACGTCATGGCGGGTATCACGTGATACGTATGATGTGAAGATATTTGGCAACTCTGCGCTCGTGACGTCATGGCGGGTATCACGTGATACGTATGATGTGAAGATATTTGGCAACTCTGCGCTCGTGACGTCATGGCGGGTATCACGTGATACGTATGATGTGAAGATATTTGGCAACTCTACGCTCGTGACGTCATGGCGGGTATCACGTGATACGTATGATGTGAAGATATTTGGCAACTCTGCGCTTGTGACGTCATGGCGGGTATCACGTGGTTCGTATGATGTGAAGATATTTGGCAACTCTGCGCTCGTGACGTCATGGCGGGTATCACGTGGTACGTATGATGTGAAGATATTTGGCAACTCTGCTCTCGTGACGTCATGGCGGGTATCACGTGATACGTATGATGTGAAGATATTTGGCAACTCTGCGCTCGTGACGTCATGGCGGGTATCACGTGATACGTATGATGTGAAGATATTTGGCAACTCTGCGCTCGTGACGTATTGGCGGGTATCACGTGGTACGTATGATGTGAAGATATTTGGCAACTCTGCGCTCGTGACGTCATGGCGGGTATCACGTGATACGTATGATGTGAAGATATTTGGCAACTCTGCGCTCGTGACGTCATGGCGGGTATCACGTGGTACGTATGATGTGAAGATATTTGGCAACTCTGCGCTCGTGACGTCATGGCGGGTATCACGTGATACGTATGATGTGAAGATATTTGGCAACTCTGCGCTCGTGACGTCATGGCGGGTATCACGTGGTACGTATGATGTGAAGATATTTGGCAACTCTGCGCTCGTGACGTCATGGCGGGTATCACGTGGTACGTATGATGTGAAGATATTTGGCAACTCTGCGCTCGTGACGTCATGGCGGGTATACGTGGTACGTATGATGTGAAGATATTTGGCAACTCTGCGCTCGTGACGTCATGGCGGGTATCACGTGGTACGTATGATGTGAAGATATTTGGCAACTCTGCGCTCGTAACGTCATGGCGGGTATCACGTGGTACGTATGATGTGAAGATATTTGGCAACTCTGCGCTCGTGACGTCATGGCGGGTATCAAGTGATACGTATGATGTAAAGATATTTGGCAACTCTGCGCTCGTGACGTCATGGCTGGTATCACGTGGTACGTATGATGTGAAGATATTTGGCAACTCTGCGCTCGTGACGTCATGGCGGGTATCACGTGATACGTATGATGTGAAGATATTTGGCAACTCTGCGCTCGTGACGTCATGGCGGGTATCACGTGGTACGTATGATGTGAAGAAATTTGGCAACTCTGCGCTCGTGACGTCATGGCGGGTATCACGTGGTACGTATGATGTGAAGATATTTGGCAACTCTGCGCTCGTGACGTCATGGCGGGTATCACGTGGTACGTATGATGTGAAGATATTTGGCAACTCTGCGCTCGTGACGTCATGGCGGGTATCACGTGGTACGTATGATGTGAAGATATTTGGCAACTCTGCGCTCGTGACGTCATGGCGGCCGGCGGGTATCACGTGATACGTATGATGTGAAGATATTTGGCAACTCTGCGCTCGTGACGTCATGGCGGGTATCACGTGGTACGTATGATGTGAAGATATTTGGCAACTCTGCGCTCGTGACGTCATAGCGGGTATCACGTGGTACGTATGATGTGAAGATATTTGGCAACTCTGCGCTCGTGACGTCATGGCGGGTATCACGTGATACGTATGATGTGAAGATATTTGGCAACTCTGCGCTCGTGACGTCATGGCGGGTATCACGTGATACGTATGATGTGAAGATATTTGGCAACTCTGCGCTCGTGACGTCATGGCGGGTATCACGTGGTACGTATGATGTGAAGATATTTGGCAACTCTGCGCTCGTGACGTCATGGCGGGTATCACGTGGTACGTATGATGTGAAGATATTTGGCAACTCTGCGCTCGTGACGTCATGGCGGGTATCACGTGATACGTATGATGTGAAGATATTTGGCAACTCTGCGCTCGTGACGTCATGGCGGGTATCACGTGATACGTATGATGTGAAGATATTTGGCAACTTTGCGCTCGTGACGTCATGGCGGGTATCACGTGGTACGTATGATGTGAAGATATTTGGCAACTCTGCGCTCGTGACGTCATGGCGGGTATCACGTGGTACGTATGATGTGAAGATATTTGGCAACTCTGCGCTCGTGACGTCATGGCGGGTATCACGTGATACGTACGGTATGATGTGAAGATATTTGGCAACTCTGCGCTCGTGACGTCATGGCGGGTATCACGTGGTACGTATGATGTGAAGATATTTGGCAACTCTGCGCTCGTGACGTCATGGCGGGTATCATGTGGTACGTATGATGTGAAGATATTTGGCAACTCTGCGCTCGTGACGTCATGGCGGGTATCACGTGATACGTATGATGTGAAGATATCTGGCAACTCTGCGCTCGTGACGTCATGGCGGGTATCACGTGGTACGTATGATGTGAAGATATTTGGCAACTCTGCGCTCGTGACGTCATGGCGGGTATCACGTGGTACGTATGATGTGAAGATATTTGGCAACTCTGCGCTCGTGACGTCATGGCGGGTATCACGTGATACGTATGATGTGAAGATATTTGGCAACTCTGCGCTCGTGACGTCATGGCGGGTATCACGTGATACGTATGATGTGAAGATATTTGGCAACTCTGCGCTCGTGACGTCATGGCGGGTATCACGTGGTACGTATGATGTGAAGATATTTGGCAACTCTGCGCTTGTGACGTCATGGCGGGTATCACGTGATACGTATGATGTGAAGATATTTGGCAACTCTGCGCTCGTGACGTCATGGCGGGTACCACGTGATACGTATGATGTGAAGATATTTGGCAACTCTGCGCTCGTGACGTCATGGCTGGTATCACGTGATACGTATGATGTGAAGATATTTTGCAACTCTGCGCTCGTGACGTCATGGCGGGTATCACGTGATACGTATGATGTGAAGATATTTGGCAACTCTGCGCTCGTGACGTCATGGCGGGTATCACGTGATACGTATGATGTGAAGATATTTGGCAACTCTGCGCTCGTGACGTCATGGCGGGTATCACGTGATACGTATGATGTGAAGATATTTGGCAACTCTGCGCTTGTGACGTCATGGCGGGTATCACGTGATACGTATGATGTGAAGATATTTGGCAACTCTGCGCTCGTGACGTCATGGCGGGTATCACGTGGTACGTATGTTGTGAAGATATTTGGCAACTCTGCGCTCGTGACGTCATGGCGGGTATCACGTAGTACGTATGATGTAAATAACTACTCATGTAATGAACAGTATACATTTTACACCGGAGTTAAATGTATAATATTTCAATCTTGTGGTTTGTGAACTTTTGTTGTATTTACTTGTTTTGAAACTCCCTCTATTATATCATCTGGCAAGCCAATGTGACGCCTTCTTTCAATGAGGATAATCCACACAAAGCGTTTTCAAACTGTTTCTTCGCACATTTCATAAGATATTATTTAGCGCGTATTGACTTGAGAAGTTGTTAAATCTAATGTAATATGGCCCGGGTAACCACAATAAACGACGACAGATAATCTCTTGTTTTATTTGGATTTAATGTTTTATGAACAACTCCGTGTATTAATTAATTTGTTTCATCTTTCTTTTTATTTACGTTATTTAAGATTGTGAGACGGGGGGGGGGGGGGGGGAGAAGTGTCAGAATTTGTAGAGGTAGCAATAAAAACTCACACATACCTCCAGGGACTAGTGAGCGGTTGGCGGGCAAATAAGAAACGAAAGAGAGAAGAGTATGAGTGAGAGAGCTTACGTTTACCTGGTCCGAGTAACTAGATCAGTAGGCTTCTCTCGGAGAGAGAGAGAGAGAAATATTGATATTGATGTTGGCTTAAAAGCGGTGTTCGTAGGGCTATTAAGCACGTTTGAGTTGAGTATAGCCAGTAAGAGAGAGTAAGAGAGAGAGAGAGAGAGAAAGCAACGATCGAGTTACTCGGATTAGGTAAACGAAACGTATTCCCAACAAAATAGAAAAAACGCTGCTGACTTTTGAAGTTTTATGAGAAATGTACACCAATGTTAAAAATTGTACAGTTAAAGTATTGTTTATCTCTCGTTTTAAATGCCACATTTAAAAAGCAAACGCAAACTTTGGGGTTTAAAATTGAATTTTATAACGCAGATCTGTGCCAATTGATAATGTACAATACGGTTTAAAATATACGGCACACATGTAAAGTTTTGATCTGGAATGCTATGATCAAGTCGGCCTATAAGAACTTCGGTAATGTTTTGTCATCAATCTATGACGTGTTTACGGTCTCGGCCAACCCGAGCAGGTATTTGAATTTGCCACGTCCGCTGGTTGGCTACCGCTTACCCAACCGTGACAGAAGCATTACCGAAGTTGTTGTACGACGACTATATCAAATTGCTGGACGAGACACCATACATCAAACTTCAACTAAGATAATTATTTCCAAGTTTCGAACATCTTCGTCACCACTTTGCTTGTAGGTGTTTACTGGTTACAGAATGTAGCGAAAAGATGAAAACAAGCAGGAAGAGCCAAAAGAGAGAGAGAGAGAGAGAGAGAGAGAGAGAGAGAGAGAGAGAGAGAGAGAGAGAGAGAGAGAGAGAGAGAGAGAGAGAGAGAGAGAGAGAGAGAGAGAGAGAGAGAGAGAGAGAGAGAGACGTGATAATGAGGTCAATAAGTTCATTTCACACAATTCACTTCAGTATAATGATATTGCAACCATTGTTTGACCTTTTTCCTCCGTTCCCGATGCTGGAGTCACAGATTTGTAGGATTTAGTCAACCTACTATTGCTTCATCCACGCCCGCTCAGTTGAATTGCGGACCACTAATTAGTCAATATCGTAATCGTATATAATATAACCATAATAATATATCGTTGAAGATACACCTGAACCAACTTAACTCATTCTGACTGTAAAGAAATGAGTCAATATTATCCTTCCTATATTTGGTTTGCAAAAAAGAGACCAATCACCAAAACTAGCCAGTCCAGTCTTATCACTATCAGTTATCAGCTCACTGATTCTAGATAAATCCCGAAGAAAAGAATTAAAGTCCAATCAAGCACAAAGTAATTGACTTTCAACATAATATATTTAAGGAGATGTCAATATGATAATGAAATTAAAAAACACAACGTGTTGTTTCGCCATGACGTCTGTTGTGTTTTTAATTGTATTAACATTAACCTAGGACACGAAAGTCTTCGTACTTTAATATAATAACAAAACGATATCGAATCAAATATATTTGACAATGAGATAATTCAGTTTTCAAATCCTCTTTCACTGAAACAAAATGACCTCATTACCAAATTCTGATTGGCAAACAATATTAAAAAACCAATTGGCCAATTGCCAACGTGCCACATATAGAGTTATCGAACCAGTGACCTTCCGAATTAGAGTCTCGCGTGTACCGCTGACGCACCTCTATCGGTTAGCTCATTGTTAATGGGAGTCTTTCAGTCAAAATTTCTCACCAGAGTGCAGCATAGAACAACCCGGTTTTAAAATAGTAAACAAACGCGGATTGTAACGGGAACGAGCGTGATGACAGGTAGTTTAAATTTACAACATATATTTGGTAACGAGCATAATCTCCTCAAATATAATAAACAGTAATATGTAATTAATAAGTTTTAACGCCTTGTGTTGGCCCTAATCATTATAGGGCTACATTATTCAAGTTAATCACAGCCTTTAGCTCTCGACTTTTCAACCACTATCTAGCTGACAGATGACATTGCCTGTGTGTTGCAAGAAGCACCTAATTTAGTTATTTTATTTGAACTTTAATTTAAATGCATTGTTTGCTGAGGCTCCGATTTTATACAGTCATATTTATACAACAATATTATTTTAAGACAAATTCATCAATAAAAACAAAGGCTAACAGACCGTAACTAACAGCTACGGACGACCTACCCTTGTCTCTCTGCATTTGTCGTATCCTAAAGGCACAGGGAACACATATTACTACTCTGAAAGATCTCTTTGTAATGTTTTCAGTGTCAACGTTGCTTGACATCGGTAATAAAGTTTCATAAATAATATTACAAACTAAATCAGCCGAACACGGGTCCTAAATATTATAGAAAAACGCCACCATGTTTCCCCCATGTGAAATTAACTTCTGTCAAACACGATCACGGCAATAAAGACAACTGACCATCAACTGACGAAGAAACACGTCAAGTATCCTAGCAACAGACAGAAGTCACCGCTTTAGTATTCTAAGTCACAGCCTATCAAAGCCAGTATTTTCTAACACCGCCTTGCCGATCAGTGTATTTTCATTTTGACAGGTGGACCGCATTTTTCGGTGCTGCGCTCTGGTGGTTGAGCTTTAAAAGATCCCCATTCAGCAGCGAGAAATGAACAGCGTTGTGTTTGAACTATAACCTGTAAAATCATCCTTATGCCCGATTCCACCAAGTGCTAAACTTAAGTTTAAAAATTTTAAACGTCGTTTAGATCGAAAATGCATTCCACCACAACTAAACTCGAGTTTATCTCGAGTTTAAAATAAACCCCACCTCCGGTCCGGTTTAGATCTTTAACTACGACTCACCGCCAACACGATGCTCGAAGTTTCGAATTTTCAAATATAACAAGCCGTGATACTAATGTTTTGATTTCGTCATTGCCTGTCAGTGTGTGTGCGACAAAGTTGGTTATGTTGATGTGTCTGCCTTTTGTCATCGTTCTATTTTGTATACTAACCCTATAATGGCAGGCTATACGTCTGATGTGGTGTTTCATAGGCTATCATATAGCCATGGCCAGCCTAGACCTAGACCCTAGCCCTTGCGCAACATTCCCTAGGCCACCCTAGGCCTTGGCCCTGGCCCTTGCTCATAGGCTAAGCGTTCAGTTCACCCGCAATTCTCTCCCATATTTCCTCCTTCTCTTTACACGAAACAGAATCGGTTTTTTTATTTTCGATTATTCCATGGTATTGCTCAACAATTTGTAATAACATATTTTGTCACTTTCGGAGTAATTACTCCCACGCGAACGTTGTTGCTTTTTCTCCATCTTTCTTCAGGTTATGTTTGGCCAAGCTCCTCACCGCTACAGTCCGCCATGAAAATGAATCACGTGATTGGAACAACCAATCACAGACATCCTTACAAAATAAACTTGGCATAGCTAACTGAAGGAGAATAAAACGTGGTGGAATCGGCCATGGTTTAAACTTGAGTTTAAAAATAAGCTTAGCTTCGTTAAACTCGAGTTTAAATCCATTTGGTGGAATCGGGCATTAAACATATAACATGATAACAAGTCGCAGTAATGTAACCTAATGCAATATCAAAGTTGTTGTATAACTATTAATACTAGTAGTATTACTAATTGTGTTGTCGCCCTGGAAGACTAGGGGTTGTTTACTATGAATGATCTCTCTGATGTCGCTAAGATTTACTCCATGAATGAATGAGTGATCACAAGTGTGCAGTGACCGCTTGACGTAGGTAACCGCGATTAACTGGTAACCGGCCGTCGCGTGTCTGTGGTTGAGACGCAGACAACTTGAGAGCAGAACGAGTGGAGACTCAGCTAATAAGTAGTTAACCGCGGTTAACTGGTAACCGGCCGTCGCGTGTCTGTGGTTGAGACGCAGACAACTTGAGAGCAGAACGAGTGGAGACTCAGCTAATAAGTAGTTAACCGCGGTTAACTGGTCACCGGCCGTCGCGTGTCTGTGGTTGAGACGCAGACAACTTGAGAGCAGAGCGAGTGGAGACTCAGCTAATAAGTAGTTATCCGCGTTTAACTGGTCACCGGCCGTCGCGTATCTGTGGTTGAGACGCAGACAACTTGAGAGCAGAGCGAGTGGAGACTCAGCTAATAAGTAGTTAACCGCGGTTAACTGGTCACCGGCCGTCGCGTGTCTGTGGTTGAGACGCAGACAACTTGAGAGCAGAGCGAGAGGAGACTCAGCTAATAAGTAGTTAACCGCGGTTAACTGGTAACCGGCCGTCGCGTGTCTGTGGTTGAGACGCAGACAACTTGAGAGCAGAACGAGTGGAGACTCAGCTAATAAGTAGTTAACCGCGGTTAACTGGTAACCGGCCGTCGCGTGTCTGTGGTTGAGACGCCGACAACTTGAGAGCAGAGCGAGTGGAGACTCAGCTAATAAGTAGTTAACCGCGGTTAACTGGTCACCGGCCGTCGCGTGTCTGTGGTTGAGATGCAGACAACTTGAGAGCAGAACGAGTGGAGACTCAGCTAATAAGTAGTTAACCGCGGTTAACTGGTCACCGGCCGTCGCGTGTCTGTGGTTGAGATGCAGACAACTTGAGAGCAGAGCGAGTGGAGACTCAGCTAATAAGTAGTTAACCGCGGTTAACTGGTCACCGGCCGTCGCGTGTCTGTGGTTGATACGCAGACAACTTGAGAGCAGAGCGAGTGGAGACTCAGCTAATAAGTAGTTAACCGCGGTTAACTGGTCACCGGCCGTCGCGTGTCTGTGGTTGAGACGCAGACAACTTGAGAGCAGAACGAGTGGAGACTCAGCTAATAAGTAGTTAACCGCGGTTAACTGGTAACCGGCCGTCGCGTGTCTGTGGTTGATACGCAGACAACTTGAGAGCAGAGCGAGTGGAGACTCAGCTAATAAGTAGTTAACCGCGGTTAACTGGTCACCGGCCGTCGCGTGTCTGTGGTTGATACGCAGACAGCTTGAGAGCAGAACGAGTGGAGACTCAGCTAATAAGTAGTTATCCGCGTTTAACTGGTCACCGGCCGTCGCGTGTCTGTGGTTGAGGCGCAGACAACTTGAGAGCAGAACGAGTGGAGACTCAGCTAATAAGTAGTTAACCGCGGTTAACTGGTCACCGGCCATCGCGTGTCTGTGGTTGAGACGCAGACAACTTGAGAGCAGAACGAGTGGAGACTCAGCTAATAAGTAGTTAACCGCGGTTAACTGGTCACCGGCCGTCGCGTGTCTGTGGTTGAGACGCAGACTACTTGAGAGCAGAACGAGTGGAAACTCAGCTAATAAGTAGTTTACCGCGGTTAACTGGTCACCGGCCGTCGCGTGTCTGTGGTTGAGACGCAGACAACTTGAGAGCAGAACGAGTGGAGACTCAGCTAATAAGTAGTTAACCGCGGTTAACTGGTCACCGGCCATCGCGTGTCTGTGGTTGAGACGCAGACAACTTGAGAGCAGAACGAGTGGAGACTCAGCTAATAAGTAGTTAACCGCGGTTAACTGGTCACCGGCCGTCGCGTGTCTGTGGTTGAGACGCAGACTACTTGAGAGCAGAACGAGTGGAAACTCAGCTAATAAGTAGTTTACCGCGGTTAACTGGTCACCGGCCGTCGCGTGTCTGTGGTTGAGACGCAGACAACTTGAGAGCAGAACGAGTGGAGACTCAGCTAATAAGTAGTTAACCGCGGTTAACTGGTCACCGGCCGTCGCGTGTCTGTGGTTGAGACGCAGACAACTTGAGAGCAGAACGAGTGGAGACTCAGCTAATAAGTAGTTAACTGCGGTTAACTGGTCACCGGCCGTCGCGTGTCTGTGGTTGAGATGCAGACAACTTGAGAGCAGAGCGAGTGGAAACGGCTACAAAATAAATAGCGCTGCTAAGCAACCTCCTTTCAGTGCCATTGATAAATTAAAAATATAACAATAATGATCAATTGATAGTTGTTTTCTTGTCACCAGAATGATTTGAGTGGCCAAAAATCGATTTGATGAAAGGTATCGTATATTACTTATGTTTTATTAATTTGTTTTATTAATTATGTGTTTAATTTTAAGCATAAGTTTATGTGTAATTATAAGTATATGTTTTATTAATTAATTAATAATTCATTAATTCATTCATTTACTTATTTGTTTATATTTAAGTACAATAAAACATTCTGAATGACGTAGTGTTCAAGCATGCGAGATCATAAACGTGGTAACCATTTGCATATTGTTGTGTTTGACCTAACTGGCAAAATTTAAAATTAAAAACAATTACTTTAATTACAAATTACTGTCAGAGATCGTTACGTTGATTAATTAAAATTATATTGACACAAACAACAACATTTGAATTACAATCAACAGTGAATCATTCATTGACATGATTGTGTACTGAGTTCATAAAAACCATATTTATTGTTTATTCTGCAAAACAAACACGACTTTTTACATATATCGTTGCTCTTGTAGGGAATTATTACAAACGATAATTAAATTTTGCATGCGGAATAAATCCACATTATTTTCTAAAAAAATCTTGTGACTGTATTTTAATTTGTAAAGGGCGAAATGCAGAGTCAAGCAAGAAAGCTCGTACTTAATCAAGTATGTCTTGAAGATATTTTGTCGTACTTGATTTAACAGTCTATCCTCTATGATTTGCTATATTTTTATTTTTAGCTCCATGAAACATTAGCAGTTAACAATGTTCATAAACGATATTAGCTTAGTGACATATGGGTACTATAACCTGACAAAACCGACTCGTTATATGTAACATTTAGAAGTCGCTACTTCTAGTAACGGTGAGTTAAAACACATTGAATCTTTACAATAAATGTTATTTGCCGTTATCTGGGAATGGTAGGCCTATCCTCACTACACAAAATTAACGTGTGATAATAATATCTTGAGCACGATAAACGGTATCGAAAAACATAGTTATCCTTCATAACCAACATATTTTGGTTTCATAAGATGAACTAAAGACTAGATTAATGGTTATTTTTATAACCAAATAAGAATTTTCGATTTGTAAAAACATCTTGATTAGTAAAGTCCTACAAACCGAGTAAATCTAACTTTATTCAGTTACTTTTAATCACAGACATCTTGATTGACTCTACTTATTAGTGATACCCTTCCTATTACTACTTTTACTCATACTCTCATACTTTTACTCATTTCTAACAATAATAATCGATACATAATCGAATAAGCAAATTGTATCAGTACTGACTAAGTACTTGAAATCCGATATGATTAAAAAAAATGCGTACTCACTCATACGTTATTTTGACATTTCACTGCCAATGTAGATAATATCTGTTGGTTTCCTGACAATGGTTTACGGAAATATATATCATTGTTTTGATTTATTAATTTCCCATCACGGGATACGTTAATCTTCATTGTAACTATTGTACAAAGAGATAATTAAAACCCGCCATGATATTGAGTGACAAGCTGAGCCCTTAATGTGAATGCGTTTTACGAGCGAAACTCCATTGAATACTACACGAAAACAAAGCGAGATTATTTTACACAATTCACGTCAAGTTGATGCTCTACTAACATTTTGAAAGGACCCGATGATTATTTTTATTTTCATATAATTCATGTTGTACTGATTCTGTATATTATATCTTATGACGTGGTTAATATATATTCTTATAATAGTATAACAATAATATGTTTCATGACCTCGGTATAGCAGCTCGTGTGGCCAGTTGAAGCAGAATATAGCGCAGAGGCGTTGATAAGGTAGGTCTAAGGGTCAGATGCACAGTCGTATTGGATTTGTTTATGGTTGCTAAGGAGTTTGTTTTTCTTATGGAAAATAACATGTAGTAAAAAAAATCCATAGCAACCATAAACAAATCCCATACTTATAACTTGACGGTGCAACCACAGTTATCTGCGTACTTTATTTTCACTCCAAATATTGTCTAGCCTTATAAATCTAAATTGTATAATTCTAGTAATGTAATGTCGTTGAGTGTAAGTGAAACTAAGGCCCATGTAATTGTTTTCTAAGTTATTCACCGAATTTTTCGTGCGACATTTTGAAGTGAAAAACGTAGAGAACGTTGTAAATCATCAAAACGACAAAAGTTCCCGAGTTCGACGGAACTTTCTTTCACGCCGTTATCTTCTGTTTGATACTGATAAGCATCTACCTGGCCGTGGCTTAGCCGGCCTAGCCAAGCGGATCAATAGGAGACTTCCGTGCGCCAGGTAGATTCATGCAAACGGGAGTAGAGGCCAATCAAAACCCAGCACTTGGCTTTAGTTGTGACTTTGAGATGCGTTATCACGCACGATACAGTCATCTAGTTGGCCAGTCTAGTCCGCATGGACGGGGTTCGAACCCCCCACCGCATGAAGTTCGTCTCGAGCAATCAACAAGTGCACAACTGCATCGGTTATGAAATAGAAACTGATTTCAAAAATGTGAAGTACATAAGATGTCCGTATGGTGCCCTAGACTACACGATAATACAACTCCCTCGTTCGCATTCAACATAATCAGGAATCAACGTCGTGTTGCAAGCTTTAAAACTACTGTTGCAGCGTGGGCAGTTTAAAATAATAATACATTAATTACAAAATTTGTATTCGCTGTCCAAGAAACAAACTCAATGATACATATAAACTAGAACTTTGAGTATATTGTATCTACTTCAAACTACTCTGACAACGAAAAAAGAGTAAACATTTTTATAAACAATTTATTTTTATGGAAAAATTACCGAAATGGGGATTATTTAAATATGAGTTAGTTTTAAATATGTGCTTATATTCCAGTATCACAGAACGAATAACCACAAAGTCAGAATTTTCAGATGTCTCGGCCACTTTTAATTGTGCACTCTGCAAATTGGTGCTTGCAGTGAAATTTCACGGTAGACAACGATTTTGTGTACTTACAGCTTCTCTCGTAGCATTGCACCATTTAAAGCGGTCTTCATCTAAATGAATATCAATCGTTGTCAACCATTAGTATTTTATATTCAAGCACAGTTTGTTGATTTTGTTGTTGTGAAACAAAGCTAAAGCAAACTGAGGGTAATTAAACTATTACCCATCGTTAAAAAAAAGCGTTAAAAATGTCCTTTTTTCTTGCGCGTTATCACAAGGTTGAGAGAACAACAACTGTGTACGAGCTATCATGGAGTGTTCGACTTACAGAGTTCTGAATGTCGCCATGGTGATAGCATGAATTTTTGAGTAACGCACTCTATAAATATGAACTTAACTACGATTTCTCAGTATTCAAAATAAGGTGCGTACCAAATTATAGAATTGCTTAAAATTAAGAGACGCGTTGCTTTAACGGAATTCCGAAGTGACAGTTTC
Source organism: Isoperla grammatica (assembly GCA_945910005.1). NCBI lineage: Eukaryota > Metazoa > Arthropoda > Insecta > Plecoptera > Perlodidae > Isoperla > Isoperla grammatica. The sequence goes on from OX246738.1 coordinate 67,050,300, forward strand.
TTCTATGCTTATTAAAAGGTTTTTATTCAAAGTATGTTAAATGTGTTCTTAGCTGTCACAGAGAGGCAATAAAATATAAATATAAAATATGTATAAGTATGTGAAAAATACGTATCTACCCATTCTGACGTTTTCTCTACGCCTCAAACTAAAATCTACTCAAGTGGAAACTAAACTAAACATATCATAATATGATAATGTTATGTGCTAGAGGAGTGTCATTTATGTATAAGCTACATTATCACACACGTTTTCTTCTTTTTCCCTGCAAGTTCTCAAATCTCAGGAGTTTCCATCTAAAATATTCAAGAATATTAATATAACACAGTTTCAACTCTATACTTGAATATGTACAAGCACATGCAAAACAAATCTTTGCGAAGGAGCTTTCATGAATCTAACATTACCTACGACTACCATGAGGGAGGAATATTACTCACCGATGTCGAACCCCTTGGCCGCATCGCCGAGCGGTGATTGGCTGAACGCGTACACGTGGTCATTGACCTCGAGATGCCTCACGCACCCGCGCAGACCGTCCTCCGTGGGCAGCTTGCCTGAGAGGCCGGTGGTGTTACCCGGGCCCCCGAGGAACAGCGGCTCCCTGAAGGTAATGCGCGAGAACAACCCCTGAAACAACCAACCACACACATTACTTCGAGATAACTTCTTTGTATCTTCTTTTCGCCGGGTCAAAACGATTGAAACATGTGGGCTTAAAATATTTTCCTACAAAGCCGAAAATCTGATCGGTTATTTGTCATCTGCAAGAGCATTATGACATGACGTGGTTTCGTTTTAAATTTCTTACTTTAAGCTACCTGTACAAGATTACAGAATGGAATTAGTTTTTCGCTTTACAAAGTCACTACAAACTTTCCTCACTAGACGTATAATCAAGTTAATAAACATGTCTTACATTCTAAAGAATCTCGAGGGGTAAGGGTTCGGGAGGGGAGGGGGGGTTCACTTCTACTAACTCCTCTAGCTAGGCGAGTTTTCAATTTATCTTAGTAGTATACAATAATAAAATACATAATACCCTAGCGAGAGCTTATCCAAAGAAGATTTTTAAATACCCATTACAAAATACAACTCCACATATTTCAAACTTACAAACCATATCAAATACAATAAGGCAAGACAGCCATGTGTATAAAATATAAAAGCAAACAGTGCCTGTTATATCTTGTAACTTTCGAAAAAGTCAATTTAATTATCATTCCAGTAAACGGGTTGTTCAAGTGCTCCCCTAACTAAAAAATAAATATAACGTTCAAATAAAAATAAAACGTTCATACATTATTAACAGAGGTCATTTTGTTTAGACCATTGTTTTAGAGTTAGACCATTGTTTAATTGTTATGATGATGCACAGGTTTCGCCATCAAAGAATGATACTATATACGGATGCCATGTTTTGTTTTAGTATCTGAACAAATTATGCCTCTAGAACGCTCGCAGGAAAAAACAGTAACCTCTCCTTGCAGCCTTAATAAAAGCTATACATCCAGTTAGCCACTTCTGTGGTACCGTCTATGGAATACGATTAGCATTGTTAGAAAGCAAGACGAAAAAAATTGTATTATCCGTACACAAAGACCACTTACTTTTCAGTATTTTATTTATTGTCCTCTAACTTCGTCCGTCTTATTATTTTGTTGAAAGCAAATCGAGGGATGAAAAACTCGAGACCTAGATTAGACGCTACAAAAAGATGTCGCTATGCATTCAGGTTTTACAGCAATCGTGCATCTAATTGGATATCAGAAAAATGCCAGACATATCGATTTGTTCTATAATAGGAGCCAAGGAATGTCTGATCCACGCTATTCTAGAAGCTTGTATTGCTCGATCAAGATAATTCCACAGTTGTTGTCTCTAACCATCAATTTGCAATCAACCAAACAATTTTATTATGACCTGTTGTTTAAATTGTGTGTTTAGTTGTAAAAAATTGTAAATTTAGCGTAGCGTAACGTGTACGCAATGCAAACAAGCGTATAAGTTTCGACGCGTTACCTATAGAGATTCCTCATTGTTAGGTACAATTAATTGTGTCCAGTACACCCTACAGTAGAGATTACTACAAAATCATTTACATTCTTCCGTGCCCTCAGACGGGGCCTTCGTGATTGTACAGGCCTGCAACTGGCTCTAGATCACCGCTATGACGTCACGCAAGTAGGCGGATGGCTCGGCTCTACGCGCTATGAAAAGCATTGCGCGCTACACAACATCTCCTAATTTTATTTGTTTTCTCGATATTCCCGACCATCTGATGCATGATGTATTTAAGAACTAGACAGTATAATATTCTGCACCATCTGAAATATGTTTGCGCTTCCTGTGTAGCAAGAAATGGGATTAAAATTCCTTTCAAAGTCCATTGACATTTGCATTGTCTTCGAATGGTCCATTGACGACTTATTTACGTATCCAAGAAATAGCTATTTCCGTCTGAGCTACAATATGGGTAACTAAGGTAGGTATACAGTACAGTTTCAATTAAGTCACGTCTTTACCTAATAGTCGAGACAACATGTTACATTCGAGCCGAGTTTTGTGCGGGTGTGTACAGTGTGTGTTTGTGTGGAAAAAAGAAACATTTGAAACGTAGTGAAGTATGTAAAGTATTATCTATAATCATGTTCAGTGATTATTCGTGATATCGTGTCTCCACAGTGACAGCATAAGAAAAGCAAAAGCATAAGAAAAGTATGGAGTATTATAAATGACATAACCAATAAACCAAGCGGAAAGGCTAAAATCAAGCGAATTAACACTGATCATGGTGTGGTTCAAACTAAAGACGATCCAAATGCAGTAGCTAACACCTTTGTGGACTTTTTCACAGATATAGGCAAGCAAATGGCGGAGGAAATAACTTCCAAATCTGACCCCCAACAACGCGCAAATGCTACAAACAGTAGTAATAATATACAGATACAAAACACGATGTATTTAAATCCTGTAAGTGACACCGAAATTGTGAATTGTATCCAAGAATTAAAAAGTAATGCAGCACCTGGAATAGATCAAATTAGTGCTTCAACAATACAAGCAGTTGACATTTATATTATAAAGCCCCTAAAACATATTATAAACTTAAGTTTTACTGCAGGTACCTTCCCAGACGCTTTAAAAAACGTAGTCATCGTACCGATATATAAAAAAGGAGATCCAATGTCGGTAAATAACTATAGGCCAATATCACTTATTAGCAACCTTGCAAAAATAATGGAAAAATGCATCAAAAATAGATTGTACAATTTCCTTGAAACTCATAAAATATTATCTCCCAACCAGTTTGGTTTCCGCAACCACATTGGCACGGAGGACGCAATTCTAAACCTAACAAGTGAAATAATAAAAATACTAGACAAGAACAAAAAAGCACTTGTAATATACTTAGACCTTGCAAAAGCATTTGACACGGTATCCCACCAAATTCTAATACAAAAACTTGAGCAATATGGAATAAGAGGACTAGCTCTTGACCTTATTAAAAGCTATTTAGCAGGAAGGGAACAGTTTGTCCGTATTGATAACACTCTTAGTAAAGGTAGGAATATAGAATTTGGCGTGCCACAAGGCACAACTTTAGGACCACTACTCTTCCTCATCTACATAAATAACCTTTGTTGCTCGGAAATTAATGGAAAGATTGTCTGTTTTGCTGATGACACCGCTTTGATTTTTGAAGGATCCACATGGGAAGAAGTCCATGAAGTAGCCGAGAGAGAAATGAAACATATTAAATCAACCTTAGACATGAACCTACTCACCCTTAACGTAACTAAAACAAATTATATGACATTTTCCCCACGCATTAACGACCAACCCAAGAACTTATACTTAAAGATTCATCAACAAACATGCACCCTAGACCGTTCTGACTGTGACTGCCACACACTTACAAAGGTATACGAAGCAAAGTACCTAGGCGTTATAATAGACCAACATCTTAGATGGGACCGACATATTAACGAATTAACTAAAAAACTCCGAAACTCCCTCTACAAATATTACTCGCTAAGAAATGTTCTCAGTTTCTCAACACTGCGCTCAGTCTACTTTGCATTCACACAATCACTGATACAACACGGACTTACCAGCTGGGGGGGCGCTTGCCTTACACATCTAACACTACTTAACACTACACAAAAACATATATTAAAAATATTACTACACAAGCACTTTCTATACCCAACCCACCTAGTATTCCTTGAAGCAAAGGTTCTGTCAATAAGAAAATTATACATTAAATCTACTCTCACTTACGTCTATAAGAATTACATGAAACATCCAACAATCCCTCACACAATACAAACACGTAACAAAACAAATAACAAACTTAATATACCCAGGGTCACCAAAGGGTTTGCACAAAAACATTATCTATATCTAGGACCCAAAATATTTAATCTGCTTCCAGCGGCAATCACCGAAAAAAAGTCAAAATCGACATCCACGAAAATGATAATCTTATGGTTGTCAGAAAAAACATTTCAAGAAATTGAAGACATTGTTACCCTACAACCTAGAAAGCATTAACAACCGCATTCATACTACATAATCATATTATTTTAATCCTCTAATAAGATAACATTCTTAATAATGGCTGAATATATAAATACAGACACTTCCGGTAAAAAAACAATAATAAACCGTCCCCAACATCGTCTCGTCATGAAACCTCATCCTATTCGTAATCGTTACTAGATATAAAATATTATAATATAATAGTTTTATAGTTTACATTTAAGTTACCACTTAGTTATATAACTCACAGTATTCAATAATCCGCACACCAGATATTTGTCTACGGACTCTCAAGACATAACTTCTGTCCGTAGATATTAATATCAATGTACAAATCGTCCAATAACCATTCTGTTATGTATCATGTGGAATTATTGAATAAAAATTGAATTGAATTGAAAAAACAATCCCCTTAATATTTTGTTTTAAAATGACGTTTTATGAATATATTTTATTCCCATAAAATAAACTCTGAGGTACGGCGGACAAAATGCCTCGCAAATGTTGCGTGCCGGGCTGTAAATCGAACAAGAGTACATCAACAGGACAAACAAGTAGTCCAAAATGCTTTAAACTAGGAAAACGCTCTGCGTTGACAGATGAGCGATTTTTTTCAATGTATCAAATCAAATAAATCATTTGCATATCATATTACTCTTAAAAAAAAAAAAATACCTTTATATTAAACATATGATGTTCTTACAAGATGGCGGATCAAGTTACAACCTTATAACTTAAATATATTATTTCTTGATATGTTGCTAATAAATGCACGAAATATTATTTAAATCCGTTCAGAAGTTTTCTTTAAAGAAATTAAAACCTTCAAGTTGATGGATTTCCGCATAATTTCATTCGACCGTGGTCTACTCAATGGGCTCTAATTCATAAACGATTAAACCTATCAGTGTATCGAAAGTTTCATAATGTAGATACGGACTATATCTAAAATGTTATATTAATTAATCATACAATAACCCGCTTTTAAATCATAATAAAGGCTTTTTTATTTGTCGACCAAGTTCTTTGTTAACATTTGCATGTTTCCCGTAAAGGTCATTAAATATAACACGTCATTGTAGCCATTCTATGATTGATATCAAAATTCCAAATACATAGTAAGAAAGGTCTGACTGCGTAAGCCATTTCGGTAGCATACTATGTGCATCTAAGTTCAATGGTCCGCAAATGCGAATCATATCGGTGGAACACTGTAAACACGAAGAAAATTACTGCCGTAAATAAACAATGTTTGTTTATAACATGGCGGTTGACGCTACAATTTTGAAACTGTTGTCGAGTGTTGGTATTATTGATGTAGACTTATCTTTAAAAAATTATTTATACTGGTGTGTAAGTTTTAATATAATTAAATAAATAACAAAACATGTGTTTCAGTTGTTAATTTTTTGTAGGTTGGCATCTTACGTCATTGTAGCCATTCTATTACAGCTATTGAGATTCCAAATAATATTGAGAAAGGTATGATTGCGTACGGTATTTTTGTGTTTACTTTGTGCATCTAACTGCAATAGTTCGCAAATGCGAATCATATCGCTGGAACACTGTAAAAATGAAGAAATTATTGTAGTAAATAAACAATATTTTTTTATAACATGGCGGATGATTTTACAATTTTGAAACTTTTTTCAAATGTTGGTACCGTTGATGTCAATCTACAAGTGAAACATTATTTAAATCCGTTTGTAAGTTTTTATATAATTAAATAAATAAACAAATTTTATTTATCAGTTATTAATTTTTTGTAGGTTGGCATCTTGACGAATTTTGCTGGTTATGTTAACAGCATCGAGTTTAGTAGTCACAAACGTTGCCCGAAAATTTCAGCCAAATACGTCAAGCCGTTTGACCTGTGCGCGACGAACAAAATTTAGCGCACATACAGACACACACACACACACACACACACACACACACAGACATAGCGCCGATCGAGTTGTATGGAAAGATTCACTCCGCTTCGCTACGCTCATCTAATAATTTATTTACACCAAAATCAACCAATTTACGATATTAAATTACTAGGAAAACGCTCCGCGTTGACAGATGAGCGTTTTTTTTCAATGTATCAAATCAAATAAATCATTTGCATATCATATTACTCTTTAAAAAAAAAAATACCTTTATAGTAAACATATGATTTTTTTACAAGATGGCGGATCAAGTTACAACCTTATTACTTAAGAATATTAATTATTGATATGTTGCTAATAAATGCACGAAATATTATTTAAATCCGTTAAGAAGTTTTCTATAAAGAAATTAAAACCTTCAAGTTGATGAATTTCCGCATAATTTCATTCGACCGTGGTCTACTCAATAGGCTCTCATTCAAAAACTGTTATACTTATCAGTGTATGGAAAGTTCCATAATGTAGATACAGACTATATCTAAAAATTTAAAATTAATTAATTATACAATAACCCGCTTTTAAATCATAATAAAAGCTTTTTAATTTGTCGACCAAGTTCGTTGTTAACATTTGCATGTTTTCCGTGAAGGTCATTAAATATAACACGTCATTTTAGCCATTCTATGATAGCTATCAAAAATCCAAATACATAGTGAGAAAGATCTGACTCCCTACGCCATTCCTGCAGCATACTATGTGCATCTAACTTCAATGGTCCGCAAATGCGAATCATATCGGTGGAACACTGTAAAAATGAAGAAAATGTCTGCCGTAAATAAACAATATTTGTTTATAACATGGCGGTTAAAGCAACAATTTTGAAACTAATGTCGAGAGTTGGTAGTATTGATGTGGACCTACATATAAAAAATCATTAATATCCGTGAGTAAGTTTTAATTTAAATAAATAAATAACAAAACACGTGTTTCAGTTGTTAATTTTTTGTAGGTTGGCATCTTATGTCATTGTAGCCATTTTATGACAGCTATCGAGATTCCAAATAATAATGCATAAGTATTGTACCGTACGCTATTTTTGGTGTATACTATGTGCATCTAATTGCAAAAGTCCGTAAATGCGAATCATATCGGCGGAACACTGTAAAAATGAAGAAATTATTGTTGTAAATAAACAATATTTTTTTATAACATAGCGGATAAACGTACAATTTTGAAATTATTGTCAATTGTTGGTACGGTTTATGTTAACCTACATGATAAACATTGTTTAAATCCGTTGGTAAGTTTTCATTTAATTAAATAAATAAACAAATTTTATTTTTCAGTTATTCATTTTTTGTAGGTTGGCATCTTGACGAATTTTGCTGGTTATGTTAACAGCATCGAGTTTAGTAGTTACAAATGTTGACCGAAATTTTCAGCCAAATACGTCAAGCCGTTTGACCTGTGCGCGACGAACAAAATTTAGCGCACATACATACATACACACACACATACACACAGACAAAGCGCCGATCGAGTTGTATGGAGAGATTCACTCCGCTTCGCTACGCTCATCTAATCAGTTGTAGAATCAAACATGATATACAATAACCAATAACATCCAAATAATTAAAAAGTAAGCATGAATAATAAGAGATATCATTTACTATGATGCTATGATTCATAATTGGAATACAAAATAATCCAAGTTATCCACTTTATTTCATAACCACAAATTTCAATTATACGCTTTTTCCGAATAAATCGTATGTAAAATAGAAGTGTCATAAGCCTATGGGCTCAAAATTAGAAACGTCAATAGTTTATTTAGGTGCCAATTACGCAGTCAAATGATGTAAACGCGGAACAAATTCGGTGCCATCCGCACCGTAACTTTATCCTTTTCTTGGGACATGCATATGAGGGGGCAAAATAGTGAGTAACTTTGTTTTATAAAGGCAAATACTGTGTTGCGCGCCGTATTATTCCTATGCGCGCCATGCTACGCCGCTCGCCAGTCCGCCTATGCTCGTGACGTCACGCCAAGCAGTTGCAGGCCTGGAGAGCGAAGCGATATATCTAGACGGCCTTGCCTCAGAACACATCCCATCCTGTGGTTCGTTTCCAGTGTTCGTTTCATCCCACTAACCACGACCGTGTCACTCAAGAACAATCGCCAGTATTGGAACCAGAGCTGCTTACCCCTCAAATACAGAAAAAATGCATAATCAAACGCATCCGGAGAGACGGGTCCAGGGGCCCGGTCAACCCAAACGTTGGCTTCGGCTGAATGGTTCGCCGCCCTGGGACTGACTGGTCCCGTCTGGTCAATGTCTTCTGTCAAGTCACTACTGTGGCTTCCTCCTCTCTCGTTTTTCATTCTTATACGTCTATTCTGACGCCATTTATGGAAAGTTCCTTCATAGACAGAGCAACTACTGTCCAGTACTCAAACACCCCCCTCCTCGAAACCTTGCAAACATTTAAGTGGTACCGAGTTCTCTCCACAATGCTACAACTTCACTCCTTCAGTAAGAGCCACTGGCTCAGTATGGAAAAGAATTAATAAGCATGCGCATACGACAATAAGCGTAATGCAACCGTCCAAAGTTCCGAAGATAATATTGTGAGTGATTCGTCTATGCTGTCTTGAGCTTCATAATCATGTTGATTTCCTAATAAGTGGTTTTTGCTGTCGTTGAAGAATAGTTCAAAGGGATCCGTTTCGAGTATGAAATAGCATGCAGCCTTCGTAAGAAATAGTTTGATCATATTATGTAGATAGTTTGATAGATCAAATTTAAATGTTCTTTACACTTAATGGAATACCTACAGTACACGTGGGTCCAGAAATCTTACGCTGGAGTTTCGATGGTCTCCACAAGGTGGTTTAGAGAATATTGCGGTACACGTTATAACGTTTAAGTCATTGGTGTCATTGCCATTGCCAGCAATGTTTTATCCTTAATAATATGTGATAGTATAATATGTGTCTGTATCAAATGGAGATGTCATGAGTCATAAAACTCAACATTTCATATTTACAACCCTTAAAATACAAACATACATCACGGAAATTCTGTGTCATGTCACATTTGGCTAAATCATTTTATAATACAGCAGGGTAATAATTCATTACTGCATTTATCACATTCATGACAGAGCAATTATTTAGCTGTAAAACACTTGAGCTCAAACAAGTTATTTACCAATTGTTTAATTTAATCTTTAATTTACGATGTGGGAAATTATGTCGTTATAATGAATTGTATTCGGTAAGCCGGGCTGTTACACAACAAAGGGACACGCTGTGGTATTTGCAGCTCTTGCGAGTGTCGATTACGCAATACTCGAAGTAAATAGTAGAACACACTAATTTAATTACTTGTCCATGTTTAGTGGTGATCTTTGAACAGTCTTTCTATGATTTCACCCGGATGGTGGGGGTGCCGGGTTAAGACGTTTTTTCAAACACACATTTTGTTGTGTTTGTTGTAGTAGATGTGGAGTGGTAATATAATGGAAATTAACTTTGGGTGATAAGTTGGGTTCAAATATAAATAAGTGGTAAATAAATGACTACACTTATATAGTCTACATACTCAGTAAAAGAAATGATTTTCAGTGGGGGACATTTTTGACCTGATGCGCAATGGAGGTTGTTTTTAAAGTCATCTGTGTATGGGACTATTAATAGAATGTCCTGATGGTGGAGTCACTTCATCGTAGTTATGTGTTTTTTTTTCTATCGTATCCATCTCCCCCCCCCCCCCCCTACATCGCTCAGCGTCGGCTGGATACACGCAACCAAGAAAAATAAGACGTTAAGCTTTATATCAATCAACTGAAATAGTATAGCTCAAATTAATTTTACTCATCATTCTTGAGTTATTAATGTTTAATCATTAATTACACATTTGAGAAACAACTTAAACTCAATTTTTGTTTATGAAATGGTGTCAAAACCGCAATGGGAATAATAAGTTATTAAATATATGTTAATTTTGTTTTTAATTATTTAATGTCGTCCTGTAAAAAAAATCTTAAATTACTAAATATAGTAATCACTCTATAGTATCTTCATAATCAAGGGTTCAGCTAGTTACACAGTTCTTGGGGCACATTGCAATGTTTTAAAACGAGAATCACACGTGTGATATTACTCCTTTATTAATGTGTCAACACCAGTTGAGGACTACCCTGTCAAGATACTGAGAAGATGCTATCGGAGCTAACTTCACATACCTACAACTAACATGGCATAAGGCCTCATTCCCCACTGTCGGACATAGAGCAATGGCCTCGTGAAATGACATTATGTCCACCACATAACCACCATTTTGTTTATTTATTGTTATCCTATTCACTTATGAAAATGATTTATAAACGACGACAATAAATTCATCTTTGCAGTGTAATATGATACAATAATAAAACATCGAATGCAAATTAAGTGTAATATAATCTATTAACAAAAAAGTTAATCCATGTACATGACAAGTTAAATAAAAAAATAAAATATAGAGGTAGGTAAGAAAGAAAATAGAAAAGTAAATTGACATATTAAAGTAAGACATATAACACCCAAGCGTGTTAACTCCTCCTGGTTACAAATAGAACCAAGCAAGGAATATGCCCCAGAAACTTGTCAGTCTTTCCACAATATCGCCCACAGCTGCCGAAGAAACGTAATCGTTCATCAAAGCATGCAGTTCACCGAAACGCAAAAGTTCTCAATATGACATAATGTCTGTTATTTCCTCAAACTAGTATAGAATCCATGAAGCTCAATAACTTATACTGATCGAAATCTTACGTAACGCCGGTAAACACGATATAACTGTGTGACTACCGTATCTGGAATTCTTGGAACAATTCCGATTCTGGAATGGTTACCAAGGTAACAGTGGGCGCCCCTAGGTGTAGGGGCCGAGCCGACCATGAATTCCAGATTCGGTAGTCACACAGTTATATCGTGTTTACCGGGTCCTTACGTAATGTATACATGAAATGAAATGAAACAACTAGATATTTATGAAAATACTTCCTTTCATTGGTTGCACACTGTCATCAAGTATTGCAAAGACTGCCTGACACGTGTTTTAACCTACGATCTTGGAAAACTTCATAAACTATTTGTTCAGTTTCATCAATACGGCGACATCATCATCAATAATTTGTCCGACAAACTGGCGTGACCAATCAAAAGCATCCAAGTTCGTCGGAATACTAAATAGTAGCTCAAGTTGGATGGACTTTGAAGACTTTCCAAAAATGTAGGAAGCTTTTACTGATCATTTTGTGTTGTTGCTTAAAATTAAGCTAAATGTTGAAAGGTCTTAATACGATCTGAATGTTTGAATGCCACATAATTGATTCTTATGCCACTTAAGTTGTTTTTCTCATGTATGTGGTTTGAATGTATAATCATGCATATTTTTATCTTCGAATAATAAGTTCTTTTGCTTCTTTTGCATTATTTACTCTAATGAGTAGAAAGACTCCATCTATAAATTATCTATGTTTTGTAAATTAAAAAAATAAGTGAAGATTAATCACATAACATTTTATTTTTAATTAATTCTTCAAACGCCAACTAAGTGTTCCAGGAGAGAATGGCGAAATAACATGAAAAAAATCCTTGGTCATTAGGCCGATATTGATTTCAGTAAAAAATGTTTGCATTTAGTGGTAAGCGCATGTGATTGAAAAGTAGGCTTCAGATTGTACAGTTTAAATGTTCGTATCATATTTATGAATCCGGTTTTATCCGTTTTGGCACGCTTAGCAGTACGCATAGAACATGAGAGTGTTTGCCAAAATCTAGTCCGATGATAAAGCTATAACACATTTTCACAAATACTATAAATAAATTATAATACATAGTACATACTATGTATTAATACGTACACACTAAATATACGAAATTCTTAACGGAATGAAACCAGTAAAAATTTAAGTGCGGGCACTGGCACACTTTGTAATTCACGAATCATGCACTATTTTCATCCGATATTTAGTTCTTGTACGCATTTCGTTTCGTGCAATGATACTTATCAAACAATACAATTTAACTCTACCCAAGAAATAAATAAATAATGGCATATCTAACAATTTTGAACACAAAAATGTATTCTGAAACATATTTTTTCTAGTTCAATGCCGATTTTGATGTTTACTTAAAACAAAATATGATTTGTTTTTCTTTAAACAGAAACTAAGAGTAGAATCTGGTGGTCCGGGTGTATTCGCGGTACACACAACTGATCCTTATTTGCAATTCCAAGACATTCCCGCGAACCCTGGAATTCAGTCTTCACTCTGTCTGTCTATCTCGGTTCTCGTGCACTTTCAATTTGTCCGTCCGCGGTTGGTTGATTGTAGTTGCGGTTACCCATCTGTGCGACTCTAAGTTCTCTATTTCCCCAGATGTCTCTCACAGCCACATTGTGTTAGCTAACATTTTCTTGACAACTCTACTATGCACTCAACAGAAAAAACTTTGAAACCGCAGACACAGTATTGTACTTGTTATACTAACATTACGATGACGGGTGACGAACGAGAATTTCCATTGTACTAAATCTCGATTTAAAATGATGCTCCGATTATGTTTCGAAACTTTAGTTAACTAAGTATCATAATACATTTTATGATTATGGCCTTTGTCTGCAGCATGTCATATGTCTGCATATGTCATATGATATATGGTAGGTATATTTATAACAAATGTTATTACGGTCGTATTCACTGACGAATTATTGTAGAGAACTGTTGGCTTCCGGTAAAGTCCATTGATTTGAGTGGTCCTACTCGCAGCTTCACCAGCCACTAAAGGACGAATGCGGACACGCTCAAAGACACGCGCAACGTACGAAGAAAAGCGATTGCGAAGATCAGTTCTTGATGAGCCAGACGTATGTAAAACTAGACACCGTGATCAATGATCATGCCCCATGTGATTCTGGTGAAACGTCGAGTGCGGCTTGCACCAGTAAACTCAAACAAGCCGCGGAATGTCTTAGGCGACTATTTACTTCTACTATAAATAAAAAATGTATACTTGTTTTAATATATTATGCCAATAGATGTTGAATATATGTGAATAAGAACAAACGCATTCGTTTAATATCTGCTGACGAAATAAATTTGAAACTATATTTGTTACAGGTCCAAATGCTAAACGTGCTTGCTTATTTGCTTACTTGCTTTTTGTCTCACTTTATTGGTTATTCTGCAGCTATTGACGCTGCCTGATAGCCTGACACCAGGTGCTGGTCCATTTCGAAATGCGGGTTGGCTGACATTGTTTGCAGCATGCATGCAAGACATGCACGTAAGCGCACTTCCAGTTCCTAAAATATTTTTCTACAACACAAGCAGACTAGAATTCGTCGATTTTATAAATTCTACAGCAAATGAATGGAAACGAGAAAGGAGCCCAGCAGTATGTTCAGCTTTTGGACACACCCCTAGTTTATTCTGAGTTCCACAGATCACAGAGAGCTTTGTATTGATAACGTCTACGTAATCCTATGAGGGGTGGTGACTTTCGAACTAAAAATAATAATACAGCTTATAGTCCGGTTCAGAATCGCATTTCCGTTCGATTTGTGAGGAGACCATTTTTTTATGATTGTTTATTGTAGAGGGGCACTAGAAGATAAAAAATTGCGAGTATATGTTTTTTGAAAATTGGATTGTTGGACCCAAATTTGGATTTTGTTATTTTCATACTTTGGGCCATAACTTTTTCGAAATTGGTCTAATCAGAAAACTTTAAATTACAATAATATTTATAAATTTAACTGCAATAGGATAACAATAGTTTCATTTTGTTCATTTTTCAAATGTACAGTCAGTGACACAAGTCTAGAGACCATCTGTTTATGTCACGTTTTACAACCTGTACTGACTAACAACAATTTTTCTGAATTTGTCATTTATGATCAATATTATTCAATTAAAGTAACGTATCGATTAAGTGGTCTGCGATTTTTGTATCTTAAAAACTATGGAAAATAGCCTAAGCTGAGGAATCACGTCGATTTTGAGGCCGGGGATTTTTTCGTCGTGACTAGACGTGTTCCAGCCTAAACACGACTCGTCATTGTTGTTTGATAGTTTGGCAATATTCAATAAGGCGGTGGAAAGAGAGCAATTATGCTGTGATCTAAAAACTACACGTTAATGTTCGATTTTGTGAGAAATATCAATTTGATTTTACGAAACAAAATGTGTGAGGTAAATGAAGAATTCTTGAACATAGCGAACCAACTGTAAAATCGTCGAAAATCGTCATCTTCATGAAATCAGCCACTTTAAAAAGTCAAAGCGTAAGCATCCGGAATTAGGACCATCAAAAATCAAAAAGGATATTGTAGTAGTGGAGTCAGTGATTGATGCTCTCAACGAGTGGGACGCTGACTCCTGGGGTTTGACTAATCCACAACTAAGATCACTTTCCATAGCTAAGCCGTGTCCAGAAGATGTCATCAAGAGCTTGAGCACTGCACATCGAGAGGGACATCGAGAGGGAGATAAAATGGTCGAGAAATTCCTTGATCGTCTGACCACTGGAACTTTGTCAATATATGCAACAATCTCGAAACGAAAGAGTATAATACATTTGCTTCCAGTTCAAAGAAAGTGCAAGTCAAGAAAACAGTCGACTCCCGATCAACTGTTGACCGAGCCGCAATGAAAGAAGTGATTCTGCTTCTAATCTGTGGGCAAGATGCCCCCTTTACTCTTGATGAACTGAAGAACCACCGCATCACAGACGTATGCCTATCACTTTTTACAGCCGAGAAAAGATTCCATAAAACTGTTAAATCCAAGTTCAAAACAGTTCTCACAATGGATCAACTTAACGTCTCTCTCCCATATTATGCAATATTTGATATGGGGATGGCGTGGAATAAGGTACAACCAGCTGGCACCTGGGCCACTTTTGCGCGAAATCTTTTTATGTAATCAGTGGCAAAGCGCGGCCTTGAAATTAGGGTAGACATAGATAATTTTGTGTAATATTTCACAATGTAGAAAAAACAGTTGGTTATGAGAGGGGGGGGGGTGACGCAAAACGAACATTCGTGAATCGCCCAAGGCGAGAATCAACAATATCACTTTCGGCGGAGCACATCGTTAGTCATGGTAAGTCACTAACAGTTTACACAATAAAGTCAATAATATTTTAAAAAAAAATACGGCAAGAAATCACATGCTATTTGGACATATTGTACACTTTCGCACTGCACTACTGTACTGTGTTGTACGCAATCCACGACGCACGCACCTCGCATTGTCAAAGGATTGCCTTGAACTGGTTACTGAAGTATCCATCGTTTTACCCTCAAACATAAAAAAATGTGAAGACAAGACACATGGGGTTGAGTTGGGTCATCACATTTTACAAAAGCAGACCGTGAAGGTTTATAACTGAATGCTGTTACGGCCGTTCCCTCAAATTTCCAAGTCCCATTGTGTTATGAAACGAGTGTCTGGAATGTGCCCGCGTTCACAGCTCAGAGTTGGTGTGTGAGACAAGTCTCAAATATTCTTGAAAAACTGACGAAAATAGCGTTCTGATCATGAGCGAAAGTGACCAAACGACTGTTTGTCTCCACACGTTTTAATCATTCAACTTCAAGGGACAAAGAGAGATGGTGCGAAAGTGTTGCCGAATGTCGAGTCCTTCGCCGTCAACTAAATTCAAACGTTCGCGGGAGCCACGGAAGACAAGAAAATGTAGGAAAGAAAGCATAAACTTGTGCACAAGTGTATTAATGGTATTAATTAAATTTGTATACAGGGTAGACAACCTATCTTTGTCTCATAGGACGCTTCGCCACTGGTGTTAATATGCCCGATATCAGCCAGACAGGTACTCATATCCTGAAGAAATCTCCAGGGAATCTTTTAAATAGCTGCGCTTAGACATTCTCCGTTTTTAATGGAATCGAATACCTACTTTATTGTTGTTTTTTTTTTTTTTTTTACAAAAAGTAACACATTAACGATTTTCGTCGATTTTACTGTTGGTTCGCTATGTTCAAGAATTCTTCATTTACCTCACACATTTTGTTTAGTAAAATCAAATTGATATTTCTCACAAAATCGAACATTTACGTGTAGTTTTTAGATCACAGCATAATTGCTCTCTTTCCACCGCCTTATTGAATATTGCCAAACTATCAAACAACAATGACGAGTCGTGTTTAGGCTGGAACACGTCTAGTCACGACGAAAAAATCCCCGGCCTCAAAATCGACGTGATTCCTCAGCTTAGGCTATTTTCCATAGTTTTTAAGATACAAAAATCGCAGACCACTTAATCGATACGTTACTTTAATTGAATAATATTGATCATAAATGACAAATTCAGAAAAATTGTTGTTAGTCGGTACAGGTTGTAAAACGTGACATAAACAGATGGTCTCTAGACTTGTGACACTGACTGTACATTTGAAAAATGAACAAAATGAAACTATTGTTATCCTATTGCAGTTAAATTTATAAATATTATTGTAGTTTAAAGTTTTTTGATTAGACCAATTTCGGAGAAGTTATGGCCCAAAGTATGAAAATAACAAAATCCAAATTTGGGTCCAACAATCCAATTTTCAAAAAACATATACTCGCAATTTTTTATCTTCTAGTGCCCCTCTACAATAAACAATCATAAAAAAATGGTCTCCTCACAAATCGAACGGAAATGCGATTCTGAACTGGACTATTAGATCTCAGTACAGAAACTGGTAAGCCACTTTGAAAATTTCCCTTGGGGTTATCTGAGATGGGCTCAACAAAGTCCGTTAGACAACTTTTCCGCAATGGCCCATTTCGCTTTGAAACAAAATAACTGTAATCATCTCTTTTAGAAATATTGTACAGCGAGGAAAGTTAATGATATTTCGTTATTCGTTGTATTACGGCAATAGAGTTATTTCTTTAAAATCATTTCCTCCATCTTGTGTTGTATTTGCCATGCTTTTGTGATCAAAGCTATCTTTGATTCCATCTTTCTAATGTCATTCATTTTTTATTTCTATAGTCCTTTTTAAAAAACCCCAGTTAATGTTTTATCTTCCCTTTCTACATCAGTATTTTCGTCGTTATTGAATTATCGTAATAATTGCTACATTCATATGGTTACTGTTTGGTACACTGTTACAAAATTATTTATATAACAACACAGAAATTAGTAAAAATCCTTTGTATTTGTAATATGTGTAATATGTATGTTTTAAATTATCTTTAGTATGCTGGATCCTTGTGGTAACCCAATGTACGTTGGACAGCGGACATTAACTTTTTTTGCAATTGAGTCATATTTTACTGTCCTTCTTTGTAAATCATTTGTATAACAAAATAAGATATACAATAAATAAATGCGTACCAAACCTTCTACTAACGTATACACGTGATCAGGTATCGATAAGAGAGCGTATGCCCCCCCCCCCCCCCCCCCAAACGGCAAACGGGGCCCCGACCGACGAGTTAACACAAGCGACCCACGGAACCGCAGACATGTTTAACCACAAATGTTTATGCAGCTCGGTCAGACCAACGGAGATATTAATTAAACTTCAAAGGGGTTGATAAGGACAGAATGGAGCTGAGCAGAGAACTATTCACTGCCACCGAATAGGCTGACATCCCGTTTGACTGTTCTAACAGAGAAGTCATTACCAGGAGATTTCCTACTACTTGACCAGTGGTTTGTATCGCAGACGGTATCTAAGACCTAACCTAATTAGCAGACCTACCAAGTTGACTTACGCATTGAGGATGCAATCAACACGTCGCACATACATGTGCGTGGCCTATATAATATGGTTGAAGGGTACCTATCATTACGATTCATTAATCACGAAAGTCGACTTACGTCGCTTCCCAAACACCCATTGTAATTGATTGGCAATTCCATATATACTACCTCCATAACGCTACCTATAAGTATACAGTTGTTATTTGTGATATAAGTATTTTCCTTATGTAACGAGTTTCAAGGTTGAATACTGTTTGAAATGCCTTAATTTGATGCACATATTCGTAACATGTTAGGGACTTGAAAATTGGTATTTGGATTCATCTTTATAAATAAACAAATACCTGGTTTACTATTTAGTACACCATAATAATTGTACATAACCTAAAATCCACGTGAGCGAAGCCACGGCGGGCAACTGCTAGTACAGTATATACGTAAAATAACAATGAAAAGGTACCTAGGTATTTATTATTTGCAGAATAATTGTAGTATGAAAGAAATGAAGGACAACTATGAGAAATTAGTTTATATAAAATATTGTCATAACATAGGCCAAAACCTAAAAAAAAAGAGTATCGTTTTCTGTTATTTTGAATTCGTTTATCTCAGTAAAAACCACACATCTTATTTTACTTATTGCGCTTGTAATCACCATAGTTCTACACACGATTACGTTACAGATTAGAGTAGCAGCTGTATTGGATTTGTATTGTTAAGTTTTAGACTGTTTCAAAGTAATTCTTATACGGAGTGTCTACATAAACTCAATGGTTGTTGTATCTGTTTGCAAGCGCCTTTTCTAGTATAGTAATAAGAAAGTGTAGAATCCATGTTTCTAGTTGAAGCCATAGCATTTGTTTTTGTACATTTCACGCTTGGAAAACCCGTCAACCATGACCACGACCATTTTATTTTTCATTTAACCACGTTCTTGTACGAAGGATATAAATTTTAATAAAACAACTTTTCATGTTGTACTACAGTTCATTCTTTTCTTTGCACCATCTCTACGGGGATGAAACAATCATCGTTCGGCGCTCGCAAGAAACACCACAACTGTCCCGTGCTAGTTTACTCTCTTTGCTCTTCGCTCTTTGCTCTTTGCTCTTTGTCTGTTAGGAACACCGTTGCCACATGTTCGTGTAAACAACGCATATCGCTCATATCTACAAGCAGACTTACTTCAGTCTCTCATCCGTGCATGCACGTTCAAGTAAGCCAAGTTCTTGTTGTATAAGTAGATTACACCTCAACGATTTGCAGCTGTGTCTAAGTAGACTGGTGTAGCGTGAACGCATTCACAAGGGGGATTATTAAGTATATAAACTATTACCTCGAGATGGTTCTGCAGTGCTAATGAGAATGAGGGACTGGGTTCGGTTCCCTCAGAGCCAAACAGAAGATGCTCAAACCTGGTGAGATGCTGGAACTGAGGCTTTGTGATATGACGTGTGGTACAACAGCCAGTGTGTTTATTCGCGCCTACAGAGGACTTCTCACGTGTCCCATAGTAACAGTATCATAGCGTAAACGTTGAAACTTAACTGCCGATTGAGATGATTTTCATATTGTGTGGCTTTTAAATGCGTGAACAATTAAATTTTAATTTTACATTCAATACAACCACTGCTTCGTATTCACGTGGACTACTTTTATAGAATTATTTGAACATAAACTATCAAACTAGGTTTAAACTTGAACAATAAATGATGTTTGTATGTATTGGTTTCTCACTTCTCTTGGCTATGAAATATCATAATATGGATCGCGGACAACGGTTGTGTTCATAAATCTGAAATGGCCAAATGAGTTGTCAATGACATGGTTCATAGATGAATTATATAGTGAATACTAATAGTTATAAATTTGTATTCTGCCAAATTAGAGATTTCGTTTTCAATAGAAAAGTATTAATTTTTAATTTCAAATGTTGGAAAGTATTTCCATTCGTAAAAGTTAGCTGGACATCCCGTTTATCGTTATACGGGGAAAACAGGGCATGGACGTTAAAGTGAGGTAACCATCATGTTCAAAATATGAAGCAGTTTTCAAGTTTTTTAAAAGATGATTTCACTTTTAAGATTATATTAATAGGAACTTGTTAGAAATATCAACGCAATAAGTACATTTACACATTTTGTGTTATAAAATACAAAAATAAAGTGTAGTATTAAAGTAAAGTAAAGTGTAGTATTGTATGTATTAAAAAAAATAATGGATTTTAATCTTGATTTAAATCGGATTTTATCAAGAAATTGACGGCAATGAATTAATTTTTTTTATTAAACAGTTATATAGTAAAATTACGTCTACAATAGCAAATTGTGTTCTTCAAGATGACGGCATTTAATTTCATTTCAGCGAGAAGAACAAATGTGAAACTTTGCAACTTAATATTTAAATTAAACCATTTAATATGTAGGAGGAAAATAATTATCTTCCTACGGTTTTTAGACCAACATCTCTTTATTTTAAATACCGATATTGAAAATAAAGAAGAGTTCGTCATTGATTTTTTTGTTAATACTACGCTTTTCTTATTCAAAGAAAAAAATTGTTCTTATCTTACACTGCCAGTCGTGGATAAGGGAAAACACAGCCCATCATTTTCATTGATATATTGTTTTAATGAGTACAATATGACGCGAAACAAAATGAACTTGATCATATTGTCGCCATATTGTATTGTCATTTCATAGTTATTTTGTCCAATCTTGATATAATTTGACTTCCGATCGCTTTGTCAACTCAACTCGTACAGGTTGTTATAGAACATTCACGTATAAGTCCACTGTTCATTCTGAGCGAGTGGAACTGTCCTATAGCTGTTAATTATCTCTCTCGCCGTAGGTATAAATATTGTTAATTGCCAACTATCAAAGACATAAGGAACTTAATAACTCGACGAGAATCTCCCTGGGAACGTTTAAAACTTCCCAGCTCGAGTGGAACGCTTTGGTAATTTTGTCACAGTATATTACTGACCCTGCCGTTTTATAAACGCTGGACTTTGAAATTCCCATCACGGTGGGGTATATCGTCCTGGCGTTGCGGCGCCCAAGAGAAACATTAGCATCGACCAGTGACGCCCGAACTTCTAAAAGGCGAGACTCAACTAATGGCGCTGCTCAAGACGAAACGGGCGACTTGGGAGCAAGAAGAACCCTCAACCGGCAGCTCACGTTGTCATGAAACTGAAAGAAAATCGTAACACGCACGCACACAAATAAGAAGGAAACGCACATGGAACAATGTACTTCGAGACCATGATAGACCAAATAGAGACATGAAACCTATGCCGAAAGCAATGCTCAGTGTTGTTCATTGACCTATGAATGAGCGCTCACACGAAAAATATCAAAACATCTATTGCACATTTCCTTCGTTACGTGTATGTTGACTAAAAAGAAATGCTATACTTTCACTTGACAATAAGAAACGCTGTGTGTAAGTGACAGTATGAATCTTTCCCTTTTTGGAAAATAATAAACGAGGGAAAATAAAATCTCTCGAATGGTAAGACAAAAATTGTAGGTACCAAATCCGTCCTTCGATTCTATAAACGTTAAAGGTCCCCCTTCACTCAAATTTGGAACAACTTCTGTTGATGGTTTAGGAAATATGGTTGAGATAAAATGCAGAAATGTGGAAAAGGTACGTGAAAGATCAAACTAACATATTTATCACTTTCGAAAGTCATTCATAAATAATCTTCTAACTCTTGATCGATGGTTAATTGTATTGCATACATGCATACTGTGAATTAGAGCAAGGAGAGCAATTAGAGCAATTGCGCAAGAAAACCTACTATAAACATATTGATCTGAATTCCACTTTGAATTTTAAAGCATGCTTATGAGGTGATAACAATCTAACACTTCGACATATAAATAATAAAATGTACGTAGTGTTTGATGCCTTTAAAACATTCATACGTGAAATGCACTGGTAGATAACGTACTATATGTCATTCTTCTTGCTTGCCAACTTTTGGGTGTGGTTGTGCAGTTGCCGTCTTAAATAAATCAAGGGTTGGACATAATATTGTCATGACTACTTTCGCTCTGTTATATTTGTTGAGCTCAACTCAATATAATTTACTTATCAATAGAGAGGATAGGTGAGAAATAACGATCCGTAACTACATCGGATAAAAAGTGAGGTGAAGAAATATTGGAGTAAAAACGTGCTCTTACCTACCCTTGGTTTACCCGTGTGATGTTGTATGGATTTAGTTTGAAGTTTTGCCTTTAATGACGAGTCTTTCGCTGAAGAGATCAAACAACTCTCCCGTTTAAAACTCACAAGTTATCAAGAATGTACGGAAGTTCCACTTCTATTTTTAGAAAGATTTTATAATATGAAGTAAAACATTTTTTGTTAGAGATAAAACACGACACGCGGTAATTCGATACAAAGTTGAAAGAAAAGTGAGGAAAAGAGAGGCAGATCGAGTGGAAAATTATGTTTACTCGGTGTTTTCGTAAGAAGTACAAGTAAAATATGAAAGGTTATTATTTTGAAGACACGATAGTTGAGATCGATGAAAATGTTCTTCGGGGAAAGGGATGTAAGTAAGGAAGAAAGTTCGCGGCAGAAGAAACACGCGGTGGTCCTGTTCACACAGAAACCATATGACATACGAACAAATGTTACAGAATACGGGTTATGGGGACCATTTTGCTAATATTAATCGTTTATATAGCACGGATTTCTGTTGAAAATTCAAAATCAATAGAGGAATGTACAGATATCAAATTCCGAAACTAAAGATACCAGACAAAATACAATATTTCATTTTCCAGAAGGGTAAACACATTTTCAATAAAGGGACATTGTAGAAAGAAATCGAATACAGGAATCTAAACGACGCAATGTTGTGTTGTCACCCGTTTGATTGATTGATTGATTGATTAATTGATTGATTGATTGATTGATTGATTGATTGATTGATTGATTGATTGATTGATTGATTGATTGATTGATTGATTGATTGATTGATTGATTGATTGATTGATTGATTGATTGATTGATTGATTGATTGATTGATTGATTGATTGATTGATTGATTGATTGATTGATTGATTGATTGATTGATTGATTGATTGAT
Source organism: Isoperla grammatica (assembly GCA_945910005.1). Classification (NCBI taxonomy): domain Eukaryota; kingdom Metazoa; phylum Arthropoda; class Insecta; order Plecoptera; family Perlodidae; genus Isoperla; species Isoperla grammatica. The sequence goes on from OX246738.1 coordinate 67,073,608, forward strand.
TGATATTTGGGCTTAATTTTTGCTACTTGGCTAATCAAGACGATGATTGGGTGATAATAAAGATGAAATTGGGGGCTCTTTGGAGGAAAGGGCAAGAAGGAGGGCGCGTAAGGAAAGGGGAAAGGGGAGGAAAGGGGATTGGAGTGTGGACTGCACTTCGTCTGACTTCTCCTCTTCGACCAGTCCGGCTAGGGTGAACCTACCAGAAGCATACGCTTCCACCGGCATAGCTCTCGGGATCATCAAAGCACGCAAACCTGCCCACCACGATAAGGTAGCAGTCCCTGGGCAGGGTTCCCCATTTACAAATTGTACAAATAATCACAAATCCAAACTCACAAGTTGTTGCAAACTTTTGTTACGCAACTGTGCTCGGAATGTGCACGCAACGATTTTGTATTTTCATGTTAACCAAATTTCAGAAGGCAACAAAGTTTTCATAACTGTGAACAAATTACGAAACAAAAATATTTGTATACTCTTTTATAAATTTGTAACTACACCGTTTCAAAAGCACACCAACGAACGATCAAACCTTCCCAAAACTCTGTCGTTCAAACAAAAATACAATTAAAAGAACAAACATGTAGAAAGTTTACTACAGTCTTTGATGCATTGGGCGCAATTCTCCTAGCCGAAAATGAAACGCATACAAACAGCGATAGAGCCTACTCAGTGCCAGCTATTAATAATATGGCAGTCCAAATGTTGACCAGCTACCAACAACCCTGACTGAAGGGGTTTTCCAACGCTGTCATCAGTCATGCGATACAAATTAGGACTTCTATATTTTGAAGAGTCCCTGGACATACCTTCCAAACAATGCACGATGGTTCTTAGAATATTTGGACGGCCCCTCAAAATAGACTAGACGCATTCTGGTGGCAAGAAAATAAACTACTTTAAGGATGAGTTTATCTGTCAATTGTTCATTGTTGCTTTATTGTTAAATCATCAATGGCGCAGATAAGGGTTATCTATGTGTTAGTTTGAGTCTCCAAGTCGAATGCAAACATAAAACTTCACATGAAAACCATGCTCAAACCAGGATGCAAACCTGGAACGCACGAACTGAACGTCAACGTTATAACGTGACACATAATAATCATCTCTGATCTGCATACACTGTCTAAATTATATTTTTTCGCTTGATGAGTTTTCACCAACTACTATAAAGCTACAAACACTTTATAAAACTAGCTGCTGACACTAACCTTCGAACGACCTTCGACACGTTTCCCGTCATTGAGCTGAATCCACGCGTCCCACCGGTGACGATACAAGGTTACGTGGTTCCACTGATTGAGCAGCACTGTCTGCTCTGATCTCACCACCCCCAGGCCGGAGCCGCAGTCAAACCTGCAACAAGATACAAGGTCACGTGGTTCCACTAATTGAGCAGTACTGTCTGCTCTGATCTCATCACCCCCTGGTCGGAGCCGCAGTCAAACCTGCAAGAAGATACACGGTCACGTGGTTCCACTGATTGAGCAGTACTGTCTGCTCTGATCTCACCACCCCCAGGCCGGAGCCGCAGTCAAACCTGCAACAAGATACAAGGTCACGTGGTTCCACTGATTGAGCAGCACTGTCTGCTCTGATCTCACCACCCCCAGGCCGGAGCCGCAGTCAAACCTGCAACAAGATACACGGTTACGTGGTTCCACTGATTGAGCAGTACTGTCTGCTCTGATCTCACCACCCCCAGGCCGGAGCCGCAGTACAACGTACATGCACACATATATAGATGGTACAAATACACATTTAAAAGATTGGTTTTGAAAAACTATAAAGCCTGAACATTTATAAAATTCTATGTAGATTAGAACAAGCGGGAGAGAGTATCATTCCCGCTTATAACATGCATGTCATGAGATAAAAATCAACACTCTAGGATCTAATTACACTTCAAGATTGGCTCTTTAGTCTGGTATTGTCAAGGCATAATATTAACCAAGTATATAACACCAGTTATGCATTTCTGCATTTCTAATGAGATAAGTGTAAAACAATAGCTTGAACTATTTTGTAGGGTATACATGTACTTTAAGTGTGCTTTATTTAGGACTTAATTCGAACCCACGAACTGTCGAATAAAATGTAATCCAGAGCATTAACGTATGAAGTTATATTTTGCAATAGTTATGCTGTATATTGCTTTTATAACATTTTGTAACACTGCACATATTATTATGAAATTAATTGCTTTAAAGTATTTTTACCTTTTTATTTTATTATTTTAAATGATAGTTATCAACACTCAATTATCCAACAGCTTTATCCAAAGAAAACTAGCGTAAGCGACGGACTACCAGGTTTGAGGGTGAAATAATGCCTTATTAAGAAAAAGTATTTATGATTATGCATATTATAATTATAGCATATATTATTTTTCTCATAAATTGCTTGTCATACTGTTCATTGAAATCAAAAGTTTAAACTTAAACCCAATAATCGCGCTAACACATTTTTACCTTTTCATTACACACATTTGAAAGTGTAATTTTGTTATTCACAGAATTATCCAATTTATCTCAAAGAAAATTAATTTCCGCGATGGACTTCTGGGACTGAGGATGAAATGACAAAAATGATTGAATACTTAATTCCAAATCGAAACCACTAGGTTTAATGGAAAGCGAGATTGCTGATATCAGCGGCGGAATTACGAGGCACTGTGATAAAATCAATGGCTATTTCCGTTCCAGCGTTCAGCTGGCTATCGCACTTGAAGCTAACATTGAATTAGCGTTCAAGCCTCTGCCTACCCCACGAACCGGCGGCGCTATGTATTGTACTCACGTGAGCCTTGCGGTCATAGAAAGATAGCCATTTAGTACGGCCGGTCAAAGTAAATAACATGTCAACATACAGACATTTTCTTCAATGCAACGCATGAAGTTTGCCTCGTCAATATTTCAGCACGTTGTAATGTAATACAGTGCCAAATATGCTAATCTGGGTCTCATTGGATATCACTTTATTGCCATTTATTTTCATTTTAACTCTATTTCTTGTTTATTTTCAAGTAAAAGTGCTAACAATGAAAATGGGACGTTTAAATAAAACTATGTATTAAAATTGTCAGAAAGGATTGACAAAAAGGCAAATCAAACTACTCATTGTTAGTAATCAAAGCACATAACCTCTGTACCAGTACTGGTACAATGGTTATTGGTTATGTGCTCTGATTCCCAGTACACCACTTAAGGGGACCCATCCGTCCCTATACTAGCAATGTTAAATTAGCCAACTTTCGGTACCTTTTCTGAAGATATGGCTAGCCTTAGGAGGCTGATATTTACAACTCTTTTAGACACATCTATTTTAACAAATCGCAGCGGAAAAAAAATTTATATTTTAGTTTGGTTTAAAAGTTGCAATTTTTTTACAATTGGCAGTAATTTTGATCAAAATATTGACATTTCCTAATACAAACGACAATAGAAAAAATACTTTGAAGACGTTTATCACAATTTCCTGTGCTGCGTTTCTGTAAAACAGTTGTATTTACATGGTCCAAAAAAAATCATGAAATTCTGTTTGGTTATTCTCTAGATAAATGTACCGTAGCACAAAAAAAAAATGTTCTGAGATAATCCAGTTTGAAGTGGGACATAGATTTTTCATCTGTTTTAGGGGCTACCATCATATCGCCGCTCCCTTTCTTAACTGGTGCAACCAAATCAGTTAAAATTTTAAACACATCAAGATAAAAGTAAAGTTAATAAGAAAATCATAGAACATATTAAAATATTTTAATATTTCGAAAAAAAAAAAAAAAAAAAAAAAAAAAAATTAAAACTTTTTTTTTTTTTTTTAATGTCAAACAGCCTGAGAGCTTTGGGGAATGGGCATATATGTAGACTAAGGTTGGAATTCATAGTCGGCCCCTACACCTAGGGGCGCCCATTGTTACCAAGGTAACAATTGTTTCCAAGGTAACAATTGTTTCCATGTTATTTCCCATAAACAAAACAAATCCATAGCAACAATGGGCGCCCTTAGGTGTAGGGGCCGACTATGAATTCCAGCTTAAAGCACTACTTCTTCATTGCAGTATGGCAGTATGTTGAGGGGCGGGGGGGGGGGGGGCACACTGGCACGTAATGCACGTAATGCTTCTAGCTGCAGCCATTTGCGCTGAAAAAGACCAGATATTGAAGTTATGCTTACGCATACGTGTCTTTAAAAGATAACTGTGAGTTCAGCTATCACTCTATGGCCAAACAAATGGTATCATTGAGTTCAGGAGACATAGACGATTGAATTAGCAAAACAAAACAAAAAACACGTAATTTTGAAATTTGCGACGGATGGGTCCCCATACAGATAAGTTATCAACATTTAGTTTTCAAATGCACATAAGTAATATTACACGTTTTCATCACACACATATCGATAAATGTTCGAAAGGAACTATTTTTTTGAATAACATGGACAATTACCAAAATAGACTTTTGAAATTGCTTTTGCGCTGCATTTTTTTAAGCTTTTTTCATCAATCTAAACATGACATGTTTCAAATCAATGGGATGTTTACGACATTAGCATAGGTGAAAGGCACGTTATTATTAACGACCAAAAGATCATATTTTATAAAAAAAAAATACCTCTTAAATAAGCACAAATAAATTATGTTAAAATAATTGCTTGGTTAAAATTAATTAATGTGGATAATCCTTTTAATTGCAAGAGGATGAGAAGACGGTCTAGAATATGTCTGTACAGATCTGACGTACCATAATGACAGAAACGTATCAAGTTGTATGCTTCTTAGTTCTTACTACAAAATATTTATCTGTAGTATTTCCGTAATACATTGTTCCGTAATCCCTTTTTCCTTTGGTTTTATACGGATGGAGGTTTACGTAATCCACTTGTTTTAAAATGGGTTGTTTACCGATCTCTCCGACAGAACCCATTCCCCCGATCCTCTCCGAGCTGAACTGAATCGAGTGATTTGAGAACTAAATTGGCTTTCATTACGTTACTGTAGAAAATCAAGGACAATTTTTATCCATCCGTTCCAAGCATCGAGTAACGCGGCCTCTCAATAAGCTGCTCACGAATGACGTATTTCGTTATGCTTTGTTAGAGCTTTGACACAGAACACGTTTGTATTGAGCCATGTTAGCATCGACGTCTGGCACTCATTACTTCCCAGCGCAGCTGCTAAGATCTCGTTACAAACCATCACCACTAATCTCATCAATCACCGGGTGATTAGGAGAACGTCTGCGAGTAATCCTAACCCATGTCAATAATTGAATGTAGCTAGGCAACCCTCTTACTTCTACCGACAATGCTTTTTGGTGCTTCGAGCATAATGTATCGCACAATCTGTTCACTTGATGTCTAGTTGATGTTTTCAAATAACAAGCTATCAAGGTAACACCAAAGATTGGTAACACGCTTTGGTTTCACCGAAGTTTTGGTATCGAGATTTGCCATTAATCAGCAATTTGCACCAAACAAACATGACGCCTGGTAGAAGATACCAAAGATGCTGTATTGGTAATGTCTCTAATACCATTGCAACAACGAAGTTTGGTGAATTCGATCCTAGTTTTAGTGGTTTGCAAGAAATGGTGTTAGTGGTGAGGTGGTTTGCTGCACAGAATTACGTAGTGCAAAATGCTCACTAATTAGAAAAAGACTGCTTGAAAAGTGTGAATTTAACTGATTTTGTTGAACTTTATCTAGAATTAAATTTGGGGAGCTTGGCTTCATTTAACAACGTCCACGAACAATGTTAACGAAAGGTTGCAACGATACCAATCATATTTTAAATTGTCTATAGTTCTATCCGTTCTAAACACTGCACTAAATCATTGTTCTCCACTTTTTAAAGCAGTTATTAGCGTAAATCATATTTAATATTTAAGTAATACTACTATAGTTAGTACCAAAAGGAATATATTCTGTACATTACATCGCAAAGATCATAATACATAATAATAAATGCTATAATGACCCCCACTGCAAATCAGTTATCGTGAGTGGGAACACGATAAATACAAAAAATGGATTAACTTTACAAGCCACCCCCTGATTTGACTTGAGTTGAAACTGGCCTATTGAAATATTCACATTTATTGTTATAAATTATTGATACATGTGATGTAAATTCCGTTATTATTATTATTCTAGACAGCTTTTTAATGGTGTAATTGGCATACGAGCCCCTAACCATCCCTAATGTACCTGTCCTTCACCAATAAAACATGGACTGTTGTTTACTGTTACTGTTACTATTATCCTGTTGCTCTTGTTGATGTTGTGGCTACTACAATTATTCTAGCATAGAAACGGAAGTGGGTCAAATACCCCGTGACAAGTTACAGGAATGAGCGACCTGGAAACTGAGAAATATAAACGTACTACGACCGCACCACCAGATGCGCACGAGATGTAGCCGCGTATGACGAACATATGCAGACATGATATCGACTGAGAGAGAGAGATATATATTTTTTGAGATGTGGTGAATTAAACTTTAAACCTTTACAATTCCAATTGTAAATACAATATTCTGCCCATTCATTACACATACCACGAGTTGTTCAAAATAGTGTATAACTGCACAAGCTTAAATTTAAAAGCAATACTAATGAGCTCCATTGTGTATTGAGATACTGACTAGAGATATAAACACACGGTGTGTAGAAAGTAGAAACAGGTAACTAGTAGTGTACATATCAACTTCCAGTTGATAATTTGAGAACTACAATATAAACACGGTATTGGTTGCAGGGTATTGTACCAGAATATCTTTCTTCTTAACATAAAGTTATTACTAAGTTTGCGTTTATCGTTGCGAAGCGGACTCCAGAAGACAAACTAATGGCCCCAAAATACTCATACTAACTAACAACCTACCCTTATATTACCTAACCGATATATCCTAGCCTTACCTAATCAAACATAACCAACAGACCCAACCTAATAGACACCCTGATCTTACATTACCTCACCTAACGTATCCTTTTCTTCACAACGTGTAATGTAATCTTGTGTAAACGCCGGTAATGGCTATAATGGCTTGGTGAAAAAATAGTTCCCTATTCCGAAACTATATTCACATAATGTTCCGACTCGGTGACTGATCTAGCGAGAGTGATGGGAGACGTTGTGAAAGTAAACATTTGGATGCTTTCTAGGATGTGTGCGATAGTTGATCACCAGTGCTTCTTTCAGTTTCCTCTCATCCTTAAGATTATGACAGATTTTTTCATTACTTCGGGAGGTTTTCGTGGCTTGTATGCCATTTGTTGATATCTAGCTATAGTATAACATTTTCAAATACTTCATTCATACCTTTGAAGAATGACGCGTCGGATACTTACACCTCACATTTCCACATCAAATTATTATGTATGAACACTCCCAAAGAGAGAGACATATTCTCAAGAGTTTTCTTCACTACCCGTCGTGGAGTACCGACAACATCTCGAGTGAGAACATCTCGAGTACTATTATCATATGAAGTAGAGACAACGGGTCACGTACTTCCTCCAAAGTCAAAGGACGTTGAGAACTGACAGCACCTCTTTGTGTCGTGTACATACTTTTCATCATTACAGAATAAGCATTAGCATAAAATGACATCACCACGGTAGGTTACGTTACGTCTTTGTCAATAACCTTGGTGCAATTTGGCGCGTGGTCATACTTCAATTTTCTATTCGGTTTGTAAGGAAACTTGGAACCGACGCATGTAAAAGCATTCTACAATATGCAGTGTTTCTCGAACCGATCGCCCAAACATGCTTCGAGAGTTATTGAGAAATTGTGTATTGTCAAAAACAATGTTTTGGTGTTAACTGTGTTGAGAAACAGTCAGTTCTCAGCCACAAATGGTTCAAACCCAGTTGATCAGATTCCTAATTTCTGCTAGAGAGAAGCATTTTCTTTGACTGCCAACCAATCTTCCGGTTCATTATTTATCTAAGTGGTGTGTGTAGCTCATTGTCACTAAAGTGGTCATCATTTGAGATGTGTTGAAGTGATGATAATTGAAATATGAAAGAAAAGGCAAAAGTGCGTTTGTGCGATATTAGTTGCGAAAATATTATAATTTATTTACGTCTTAAATGCGTATTTTAGATAAAAATAATTTTAAAAAATGTCCTGTAGTTTATTTATGTAATTCAGTTATGTGTAAAATAAAATTGATATATGTTGCTTCAATGCAATAAAAAAAATAGTGAACATTTAGCTATTCTACTAGATACCCTTCGCCAGCTCTGCTGCATTTTTCTTCTAAAGCGTAGTACAGCTGTATCGGTTCTTAGCTCGCTAGCGCCTTCCCGATAGACAGAGCACTCATTGTGTAATACGAATCCAGCCACAACACTCGGCGACTGCGGACAGTGCCGCTCAAAACAGATTGCAACTTTTCTACACATAAAGTCTCAAACAAATTAATTGCAGGGCATTATGTAGAAGTACACGTTCGTTCTATGAAACATGTTACCGGTAGAGAAACGATGCACAATAAACCTGATCGATTTGTGATAAGTGCCCTATTTTAGCGGTGGTTTTTCTTTTTCGAGGAAACATTTTTTTTATACGGGAATTAACATAAGAAGAGTTGCTCGGTACTACTTGGTAGCAACAAGCCAAAAAATCGTGTTTTCTTTAATTTTTTAACCGCCTGCTTTTAAAGTATGGTATCTTTTAGTCATGTTTTCCATATTTGAGGGTAGACATATACAAATGGTAGTTTTTTAGTTTTTCACCTGACTATTCTTTTAAAGAAAACGTCTTCATTCTATCAGTCTCTGTATTTGTTTGAAACGGATATCTTTTATTTACCTTTGTCCACCAGTATTTCACACTAAAACGCACGTAACGCGCTAATGGATAATCTAATCTAACGGATACGCGCACGTATCCTGTATAATCAGTTAATTATCGTCTCCCTCTTATTGATCTTCATTACATCTAATATTACTGTCTCCAATAAGTACAACTAAACGATCCTTCCGTTCTACTAAACTTTTCCATTAGCTACATTCTTTTATTATTTTCTGTTTCAAGTGCTTCCTCATGTATTAATTACTTCATTTATCCAAGGAGTTTTCAACTGGCTCCTTTAACATCACATCTCGAAGGACTGCAATGGATCTATTACCTACATATTGTGTAGATACCCCATGCGCAGACGTAGCGACTTGTATGCACTACTTCGTTTTTCAAGGGTTCTTTCAATAGCATTTCCAAATTATCTATTATAACATTGAAGTGTTGGTAACAAACTCCCTAGTTCCTACTATTAGAATGGAGTGTTTGTGAAAAGAGGGGAGGCATGAATAGAAGGCAGTGTACGTCTGAATGCTTAAAATAGACGTAGAGGAAATAAGTACTGCTTTCCGGCCAAATTGTGATACCAAGAACTTTCAAGAACGCGTGGGAAGTAGTTTTGTTAGGTAAATGTTTCGTTGAATAGAATTCCATTCTCTCTAAGCATATCCAGGAGATATCAGTAAGTTAGGATTTAAACAACGCTTTAAATCTAGCTAGTGATTTTATGCGTGCAATGCAATACACAATTATATGTAAAGAGTTCTATATTACGGTCGTTACCTCTTACACTAAGAATATGACTCATCACTGACAATAACATTATCATGTAACGATGATGATAGAATGCAAGTTCACAGAATGAAATTTGATTTGATTTGAAGCAATTTCATGAATGTTCCTACGATGTCAAAATGCAAATTCCGTTGCCTGACACAATTATCGTATGAATTTGAGAAAACAATCTTGACGTTACCACTAAAACTAATGTTCCTATTTTTCGAAACAATAGTAGCGGAAATGTTCAACCGTGTGTTATGAAGTTTTGTGTTACAATTAACATTTAAAATCGCCACAAAAAACATCTGTCAGCAAAATTATAAAAAAGAGTAGTCTACACAAATTGGCGGGGTTATCTTTAGTAAGAACAGTTAGTTTATTACTACAATTAACGAAGTTTATTTTAAGCCGTTTATCTGTGAAAGAACAGCACAAAAATACAGAACTGACTACATCGTATGCAAGTTTCTGATTATTATCAAATACTTTACCATCACAGCATGGTACAGTATTTTTTATTATTATTGTCAAGTTATTATTAAAGAACACGTTTAGTTGAACTGCTTGTATAAACGTATATATTTTATTTAAAAAGCAAAATACCGTCAAACGACTGGTCTAAGATAATACATTCTGGGATAGAAGAATACGCAAATAATTGTACTCAAATTTGCCAAGAAAACGGTTGAATGAGCCTTCACTGTGTCAATACGGTCGCACATTATCAATACGAAGGGATATCTACTGCAATAAAAATATTCCCCGATTAGGTATTGAAACGATATCCCCCAGTAGATATCATCAGTTAAATATAGGTATAATATATCTGTAAAAACATATCGCCAAATGACTTTGCGAGAGGATTATATCATAATGTTTTCATTAGCAATATAAGCCTGTTTTTTTACGGCGTAAAGAAAGAACTACTAATTTTTAAGGCCCACTAAACCCAAACATACATGTCGGGTCATTAGATGCTGACGCTTTTACGTAAGTCGAATGAAAAAGTCCCACCGCTCAGCGAGGCTTCGTTTGCCTTACAGCACAGGTTTCGTTTTGTCTGTGACGTAGATCGATAAGGGTTTGATCGTGTGGCTGATATCCCCTTTAAAATTGAATGCAAGAAACAATATCTCACTTCCACGTCTCATAATTCACTCAATTGTAGCCCAATTTCCAAATGAGTGACATCGACGTAATCTGTAAATCATGTTTATTATTGTGAGTGGTTGTTCTTGTCGATTCAGACATATGCGAGGTTTTTTAATAATGAAAACAAAACCTTGTAATCGCCCGCCCGCTAATAGCATGCGCTATACCGAGTCCACGCATAAGGCTTCAAACGACCAAATTAATTGTAATACGACGATTTAATATGGTATCAATTTCTGTATCAGCTGTACTCACAAACAAATTACTTATGACGTGTTATTTGAAACCATGTTGTCGCAATGATCTGGGCGTAGCGAGAAAGCCCACGTGATTTAAGCGGGCGGGCGATAACAAGGTTTTGTTTCCATCATCGTAAAAACCTCGCATATTATGTTAGAATCGACTCACAATAATCACAATGGTTTACAGATTACGTCGATGTCACTCATTTGGAAATCGGGCTACAATTGAGTGAGTTACGAGACGTGGAAGTGAGACATTGTTTCTTGCATTCAATTTTAATGGTGATAACAGCCACACGATCGAACCCCTATCGATCTACGTCACAGACAAAACGAAACCTGTGCTGTAGGGCGAACGAAGCCTCGCTGAGCGGTGGGACTTTTTCATTCGACTTACGTAAAAGCGTCAGCATCTAATGACTCGACATGTATGTTTGGGTTTAGTGGGCCTTTAAGAGAGCGTTGACAAAGGAATTGAAAGTTTAGTGTGTGTATTTTCTTCTGAATAACATTGCTGAACTCTAAGGGGGAACTCAAGATACGTCTAGGACTGATATTGATTTCTTTTACCGACACAAATAGTAATAACGTCAAGCAGTGAACATGTATACTCGGAGACATATTTGACTGGGAGTCGGTCGCTCACAGCAGCTCATCAATGAAAACTAACTGACCTACTACTTGATCAATACCGCATCAGAAATAATCTGTCATATGTGGTCATCTGGTAATTAACTTTCAGAACCTAGTGTTGACGCTGGCTGGACTACTTCTCTCTTATAAACTGCGTTCCTACGTCACTATACAGTGTGGTCAATTAAATTGGATCACAACTTTCCCAGGACATAATCTTTTCATCCTCTTTACGTTTTAATCTTCAAGCTGGGTAAGCTTAAAAGCAGAAGTTTAAATGACACATTGATTTAGGATTATCTTGGATGTTTGTCCGGGCTACTTTTCATTAACTTTTGACGTTTCCGTATAACGCACGAAACGTACGGTAGAGTTTTATTAGTTCAGTAAGGTGGTGAGATATTATCAAAATTGTAAATGTACCTTTCGTATCTGACGGCAAGTAGGCTTATTCTCGTCTTTGATGGCGGTGCCGGGTTCAAGGCAAACATAGACACGTTAGCCACATAGTTTAGCGTTTCTTATATAAGCTAGGTCAATCAATGCGATGGACCAAGAAGGTTCATATCTAAAGGCAAGTAGGCTTATTCTCGTCTTTGGTGGCGGTGCCGGGTTCAAGGCAAACATAGACACGTTAGCCACATAGTTTAGCGTTTCTTATATAACCTTGGTCAATCAATGCGATGGACCGAGAAGGTTCATATCTAAAGGCAAGTAGGCTTATTCTCGTCTTTGGTGGCGGTGCCGGGTTCAAGGCAAACATAGACACGTTAGCCACATAGTTTAGCGTTTCTTATATAACCTTGGTCAATCAATGCGATGGACCAAGAAGGTTCATATCTAAAGGCAAGTAGGCTTATTCTCGTCTTTGATGGCGGTGCCGGGTTCAAGGCAAACATAGACACGTTAGCCACATAGTTTAGCGTTTCTTATATAACCTCGGTCAATCAATGCGATGGACCAAGAAGGTTCATATCTAAAGACAAGTAGGTTTATTCTCGTCTTTGGTGGCGGTGCCGGGTTCAAGGCAAACATAGACACGTTAGCCACATAGTTTAGCGTTTCTTGTATAACCTTGGTCAATCAATGCGATGGACCAAGAAGGTTCATATCCAAAGGCAAGTAGGCTTATTCTCGTCTTTGGTGGCGGTGCCGGGTTCAAGGCAAACATAGACACGTAAGCCACATAGTTTAGCGTTTCTTATATAACCTTGGTCAATCAATGCGATGGACCAAGAAGGTTCATATCTAAAGGCTAATATGCTTATTCTCGTCTTTGATGGCGGTGCCGGGTTCAAGGCAAACATAGACACGTTAGCCACATAGTTTAGCGTTTCTTATATAACCTTGGTCAATCAATGCGATGCACCAAGAAGGTTCATATCTAAAGGCTAGTAGGCTTATTCTCGTCTTTGGTGGCGGTGCCGGGTTCAAGGCAAACAAAGACACGTTAGCCACATAGTTTAGCGTTTCTTATATAACCTTGGTCAATCAATGCGATGGACCAAGAAGGTTAATATCTAAAGGCAAGAAGGCTTATTCTCGTTTGGTGGCGGTGCCGGGTTCAAGGCAAACATAGACACGTTAGCCACATAGTTTAGCGTTTCTTATATAACCTCGGTCAATCAATGCGATGGACCAAGAAGGTTCATATCTAAAGACAAGTAGGCTTATTCTCGTCTTTGGTGGCGGTGCCGGGTTCAAGGCAAACAAAGACACGTTAGCCACATAGTTTAGCGTTTCTTATATAACCTTGGTCAATCAATGCGATGGACCAAGAAGTTTCATATCTAAAGGCAAGTAGGCTTATTCTCGTCTTTGATGGCGGTGCCGGGTTCAAGGCAAACATAGACACGTTAGCCACATAGTTTAGCGTTTCTTATATAACCTCGGTCAATCAATGCGATGGACCAAGAAGGTTCATATCTAAAGACAAGTAGGCTTATTCTCGTCTTTGGTGGCGGTGCCGGGTTCAAGGCAAACATAGACACGTTAGCCACATAGTTTAGCGTTTTTTGTATAACCTTGGTCCATCAATGCGATGGACCAAGAAGGTTCATATCCAAAGGCAAGTAGGCTTATTCTCGTCTTTGGTGGCGGTGCCGGGTTCAAGGCAAACATAGACACGTTAGCCACATAGTTTAGCGTTTCTTATATAACCTTGGTCAATCAATGCGATGGACCAAGAAGGTTCATATCTAAAGGCTTATATGCTTATTCTCGTCTTTGATGGCGGTGCCGGGTTCAAGGCAAACATAGACACGTTAGCCACATAGTTTAGCGTTTCTTATATAACCTGGGTCAATCAATGCGATGCACCAAGAAGGTTCATATCTAAAGGCAAGTAGGCTTATTCTCGTCTTTGGTGGCGGTGCCGGGTTCAAGGCAAACATAGACACGTTAGCCACATAGTTTAGCGTTTCTTATATAACCTTGGTCAATCAATGCGATGGACCAAGAAGGTTCATATCTAAAGGCTTATATGCTTATTCTCGTCTTTGATGGCGGTGCCGGGTTCAAGGCAAACATAGACACGTTAGCCACATAGTTTAGCGTTTCTTATATAACCTTGGTCAATCAATGCGATGCACCAAGAAGGTTCATATCTAAAGGCAAGTAGGCTTATTCTCGTCTTTGGTGGCGGTGCCGGGTTCAAGGCAAACATAGACACGTTAGCCACATAGTTTAGCGTTTCTTATATAACCTGGGTCAATCAATGCGATGGACCAAGAAGGTTCATATCTAAAGACAAGTAGGCTTATCCTCGTCTTTGGTGGCGGTGCCGGGTTCAAGGCAAACATAGACACGTTAGCCACATAGTTTAGCGTTTCTTATATAACCTTGGTCAATCAATGCGATGGACCAAGAAGGTTCATATCTAAAGGCAAGTAGGCTTATTCTCGTCTTTGGTGGCGGTGCCGGGTTCAAGGCAAACATAGACACGTTAGCCACATAGTTTAGCGTTTCTTATATAACCTTGGTCAATCAATGCGATGGACCAAGAAGGTTCATATCTAAAGGCAAGTAGGCTAATTCTCGTCTTTGATGGCGGTGCCAGGTTCAAGGCAAACATAGACACGTTAGCCACATAGTTTAGCGTTTCTTATATAACCTTGGTCAATCAATGCGATGGACCAAGAAGGTTCATATCTAAAGGCAAGTAGCCTTATTCTCGTCTTTGATGGCGGTGCCGGGTTCAAGGCAAACATAGACACGTTAGCCACATAGTTTAGCGTTTCTTATATAACCGTGGTTAATCAATGCGATGGACCAAGATAACAGAGATGATTAAAAATTTCTCTGGAGAGGTAATAGTGGGATTTAACCAAACTGCTACTGGAGAAATGTATGTGCTGGCTAGATGTAACCACCAGAAAATCATCTTACCTGAGTCTCGTTGTATATCCACTGATTAGCCACGAATTGCAATAATACATATTTTTCTCGATGTCGCGAGATTTTTTTGTACAACAATTGCGTGTCATAAGACACGGAAAGTAATTGTGTTCGATGAGATAAATAAATTACAACAATATTGTATAAGAAAATAATATGCCATATTTGTAGTTATATCTTTCACGTATTAGTTTCGTCCAAATAGTCCATGAAATAGGCTATCATTAAACACCCTTCTAAAAAGTTTCTAAAAGATCTGGTCAATGGAGTCTGAATCATTTCGTACATAGTTGCGATTAAACTGCAACTATAATCATTAAAGCAAAATCGTAGAAATTGTGTGTCATAATTTAATAAATTAGAAATAGAAGATGGTAACACCGAAACACATAGATATTTTTATATTCACTACCTAGAACTGAGCATTTTAAAATAATTCCAACCAAGAATAAAGGCAACATAAATAATTATGAAACAATGGCATATTGTGTAAACATTGAAAATTAAACCGATACCGGCGCAGTTTCGCGTTTATATATATATAAAAAAAGATAAACGGAATGTTTTCTGCAAGGCACGCTGTATTGTTGTTTCCACAATTCACTGACAACTTCTAGAAATATAGTCATAGTATCCCAATTGTTCTCTTCAATGATTTCCATATCTGCTTTGCCGATATTTACATAGTTCCTTCATCTCGCAATTCATTTCATTTCAGCCGAGTTTACATCCACTAAACGTTCGTAAATATACCATCGCCCGTTAGAGCGCGAGTTGTCTGCGCAGTTCATATGGCCTTGTCTACATTGTAATAAATAAAATTCAAGCTTCGAACGCAAAGCGAAGCCGTGACCAAAGGTCAGTCGATTTAAACATTTTGTGGAATTTGAAGTTTGTAATTATCAGAGAATGCGCTAAACAAACATGTTATGCTTTCCATTGCTTCGATACCATTCGCGAATCTAAGCTGGCAGTCATGGATACGTACTATTACGTACTATTATTTTCTTTATTAATAAGATGAAAACGGTTATCTTAATTTCACGAAGTTGTTCATTTGGCGTACATGAAGTTTGGAAGGAATTAAAATTAAATGTGCCCTTAAATTTGTTTGTATATTGACATAAGTCATGGCTAGGTATATAATGTTTGAAGTGCTAGCCTATATGAAACCCCTTGTGCCTGTGCTTTTGACAGTTCTGTCAAGCCATACTTCAACAATACTTTAACTTTCCAAGCTGTGTGGCAATATGAAAGAAGTTTTAATGGCAAGATGCCAAATAGCTCTTCAATTGCCTCCACGACCGTACGATAACCTTGTTAAAAATGCTTCTCTTCATTTTTTGTAAATCTTTGTCCAATTGAAGCTTATACCGGTACGCAGAGCCGAATGCACTCGAATTGGTACCCACTACCCACTATGATTTTACATTACAATACATCCTGCCCATTCAATCAACTCTAATAACGTTTAAAACATTATTTTGTTGTACAAACTCCTTAGATAACAGCATATTATGGTGTTGTCTGAAATGTATTTCCTTAAGGTTGAAATTAATAACAGTAAAACGAATGGTTATTTAAGTCCGGTGTTCGAATCTCCACGTGCTCGGCCTCACACAACAAGGGCAACATAGGAGAGTTGGACTGTGCCCCGACAGCTCGGGTGGGGCAAAGAGAACTGGTTTGATGTGACACAAAATATATGGATGGGTTATTCGGAGGAAACGTGAGTTATATTACTATCCTATTAAATAATGACGTTTATTTATTTAATGTCTATCCTTTTCAGTTATAAAAACTGATTTGCAAAGGAAGACAATAAATCTAACTAGGCTATGCAAACAATTAACAATTATGAAATCATAAATATCAATAATAACAAAACAAAAAACTACGGTACTATAGAAAAAATTCAGGACCCTTAGAGTGTTCGTATTTTTGAAAAGCCATTAGTGATGAAACATTATACACAATATGTGTATCACAGTATTTTGATTTGAATTGTTTTGATTTATGACCTTCTCAAGTATTCTTTGTTGATACATTTAATATCATAATATGTTATTATTGTTAATGACTGTGTTCTAGTTTATAGTGAAGTTTATCTACCTTTGTAGATAACTTTAGCAAACCGAGGTGAACGCAATGGGCAGTGTTCACCAAATGTAAGTATATTTCTGTAACTCAGTGCCGCTTCCCTGAGGTTAACGTGCGAGTAAGAGTCTAACATCGACTGGGATAAGACAGATACACATCAACATCCCACGTAGCAGAGTGGGTGCGCGCCGGCTTGCCTGTCCGATAATCAACACATTTACATTGCAAATTAGACATTCGGTGTTGTTACCCGTCGGGGCTGCTCGATCGTCCGCTCATCCCGCCCGACGCCGGCTGAGGCCGAGCGGTAAATCAGGGCGATAATAGATTCAGCAACACCGACCCCCGATTCCAATTGATGGAAAAATATTTTGCTCTGATGGCTCGAGTGGTTTCGCGTGAACAGTGATGGTATCGGACGGACGACTGTTAAATATTTCACTAAATTGACGAATCGACGCGGTATCGATAAATAAGTTGTATCGTGACACGGGAGGGAAACCATGATGAAACCAACACACGAGGGGCCGTCGAAACTTTTTTGAACGGTTTTTGCCGTGTTAGCTTGGGGAGAAACTTTCATAAAAGAATAAATACGCACGTTTGGTTATAAACGAATTGAATGCAGCAGGGAGACCGGTACACGTGTTAAAAATTAAGAGCGTGAAAATTATCTTCAAAACTTACAACCGTCTCGACTGCAGAGAGCAATTATAATAGCATATTACGATATTTAATAAAAATATGCACAAGTTAAATGTGTAACTCGTAGGTCTAGTGGGTTCGTTCCTGCATTCAATGCAGAAGATCCAGGATTCGATTCCCGTTTCGGCCTGGAGTCAAATACTGTAATAGACGCTAAAGCGATAGCGTCTACTACAGTATTTGCTGGAGTGTTTTAATTTTGGAACTTGACTTTAATCGATATATATTATACTGTTGTAAATGTAAAGGGTGATGACAGACTATAATACAATAATATCGTATTATTGCATTTAATCCAAAGGTAATGAATGTTGCATATATAGTTATCTGTCTTGTTATCTGCCTGGTGTATCTTTTCACAATTTTGACTCTAAAAGTTAACATATCGGTGATAAAAAGTTTTGTGAATGTTAATGCTGTCTGGTACTCAAGAACTGTACCTAGTAACTGGTGCGCCTCTTTTCAGAAAAATAACTTGGTATGAGAATATTGTGAAAATTAGATAATATGTCGGATAGCTCTCTCTTGACTTTATCCCAACATTTGCTTGATGACAAAGAGAACCTCGGTAAAGCCTTTAGTCAGGATTGTCGCTGGCAGGAATCAAACCCAAACATTCTGAATTTGATTATCACGTGCTGCCACTGAGCCAATCCTATCAGTAAAAGCAGAATAAATCAGGAATAGGATATGCATTAAATAAACGAGACAGAAGTCAAACGACAAGAATAACAATTTAAACGGGAGATAGAGCGGAACGACGCTTTGTCGCTTGAGTTGGGGGGGGGGGGGGGGGACGCTCTTGATCAATTCCACAGAAAGATCGCCTGAGAGTTCTGAATTTCTTTGTTGAATTTAAGCCTTGCTAAAGTTGATCTCGGAGTAAGAGACCTAATTTGGGAGACTGATCCGATGCCGAACTCGCCTTCAGTGTTAGATTCTTGTTGAGAATATCATTATGTAAAATAAGATTAATGAATAACGATATCATTTCCTTTGCAGTAGAATAGTCTTTGAAGAATATGAACCTGGGATATAAAGGACATTGTCTTATGCTAAGAAGGGTTTCTTTAATTTAATCTTCTTGACTTTTAGGCACTTCAGTCAGAAATTTCACGTCTTATTACCGAGGCGTCCAGGCGTAGACGCATCCACTCGCAAACAGAAGCCCTAAATATTGAGTGAAAGTCTTCATACTTTCTAAATATATTTCTAGCCCAAATACTGTAGCAAGAGTTGAGCCATGACTGCATGTATACGTGACACAGCAAGAGTTTATAAGTTCTTCACTTAAAACAAACATTTCTCAAACAATTTTAAAACATGTTTGTATAAAGTCATGTTTGCAGGCTAACTTATACAAGGCTTATCTCTTTAATGAACCAGTGGACACTTTGGTTGAAACAAATTTACCACTGTGGTGACCACAGACTACAGTCCATTATGTGATTAACTTTAACCAAACGTTGGTCAAGTCCAAGTATGTGTGTTTTTCTTGGCTTTACATTCTAAATGATCTAATTGAAGAATATTTTATGTTCCAATTTAAACTTCCTTTTTTTACTAATGAATCCCACAACGATATAATTTTCAGTAAATGCGACTTCTCTCTTCTCATTATTTATTCAAGCACACATTTTTGCTTCATCAACGTTTTTATGCCATTTTAAATTGCACATTATTTATTATTATTAATGACTATCCTATTAATTTCGTCAAGAGTGTTGTAAAAGAAATAGTTGAATATTGTATTCCACCCCAGAAATTTCCAACCCTAATCATCTGTAACCATGGGAGTAGTTACATAAATCCTCGTTGGACTTACTAAGCCAAAAATTATTTCTATATTTAAGTTCGATCGTCTATCTTTGTGTCATTCTACATTTGTAGAGAAGCTTAGACACGACATAATATCGCAGTCTTATAATAGATTAGCTTCATTCGGACTATCTTTAAGTGAATGCATACCCTGGATATGTGCCACACCCACATTCAGTATAGTTTCAGGATGTTGCACATTGGAACAATGTTATTGAAAACAAAACGTTAATAAGATACTATTATTTTCAGAAAGTGCGTCATCCGACGACACTGATCTGTATAGGACCTACGACTGCCTTGAAGAGGAAACAGTGTGGGAGATAAAAATAATGTGCAGGATTGCAGCATTACGTCTTTTCCCCGGGGACCACAATGAACGCGGATGTTAAGGAGCCAAGAAACTCCTTAACGATGGCCCGTTCAATCGCCGCATGAAATTAACTGTGTCGTCTTAATCTTTACCCACGCCGTAAAAAGTAAGGTGACCCTTAAATTTCTCAGAAGACCCGATCGGTCCACGTGGTTTATTTCGTCGGAATTCATCACAGAGTTTCTTGGTACCTGCTTGGAATTGTCCAATGCGTAGAATGCACCAACCGTCATTGGAATGCACCCTCACAAAGCTTGCCAACAGACGCTCTGATATATATTACTTATACCGGAAGCACGAGAACGACATCCAAGTGGATTCAGGTTGGTAGCTATCACATGCGTCAGTTCACTCTTACACAATCCATGACGACACCAAGGTTTTGTAGATAATATACAAGATAATACAACACAACAACGGGACCCTTACGACCGCTCACAGTGTTCTCAAACTTGTAAATTTAAGTAGATTTAAAACAAAACTGATTTGTTGGACAGGTTGAAAGAGAGGACTGTGTCTATAATCATACAAACAAAAGATGTCTTATTGAAAACAAGGTTAATAACACATGTTTGCACCTGAGTGAGACATGCTAGGTACGTGATTTAAGAAGATAATTTGATGCGGTTGAAATAAATGATTAAAACTAACCCTTCAAATGAAATGGGAGAAACTAAGGTCACCCATTCTAAACAATCTTTTTCTCTACTTTGTGTTGACTATTCTCAATGGAACATTTTCCAAGTCTTGAATTGGTCTTGTCTACTTTAGAAGACTCGTCTCCGTTCTTGGCTGGATCAAATGTGTCTATTCAAGCGTGCATTACGAATGTTTAGTTTCTCCGCTTAACATCATCACCTCGAGTGTTACGTTATCTACTCGGTCTTATTGAAGTTGTGTTCATAACTACGTGTACCTCCTCCTCGCATGCACAATTATAATTACTCACGTAATAGCGTTGAATCATGGATTTATAATAGTACTCTATAACTCCGTGGTTGAATGAAGAAGTAGCGAGTTCCGAACTATGTCAAGTGTTTGTCAACAAACCAGGTGAAGCCACGGGTTACCATAGAAACGAACGCGAACCTGATCTAAGCTACTCGATCAGTAGCATTCTCGCTGTCTCTCTCGGGGAGAAGAGCGAGAGAAGACTCGAGTTGTGTATACGTAAACCTCTAATATGGTGTCGTCACGGATTATGTAACAGTGCAAAGTGACGAATATGTGATAACTACCAACCTAAATCTGGTTGCGTCTCGAGCTCACGCCTCAGGTATAATTGAAGTGATACTACCAGCGTTTCTGTTGGCAGGCGTTGGCAGCGTACATTCCAAGCGAGGCCGATGCACTCCATGCATTGGACATATAACAAGCAGGTACCGGGAAAACCCGCGGCGAATTCCGTTCAAATACACCGCGTGGAACGATGGAACGACAGTCTCTTGTGTGAGTTTTATAGATCATATTGCTTGTTAATGTGACGGAACTTTATCTTCCGTTTTACTTTACGAGATGTACTGTGAACTACGAGTACGCACTCATTAAAAAGCTTCAGCGATAACAGAAATCGACGAGACACACCGTGTATCTTCTCCGTATATTTATTATTGAATCTAGGAAATTGGATTTATGCATAATGGTCTCGATGAGATTCAATAAGCGCTCTAGCTGCCCCGCGCTCTTGTAAGGCCGGAAGCGGAATTGCCCCAAGCTGTGTTGCCTACGGCTACTCTGGAAACCACTATCCGGAGTTCCGCTTCCGGTCTAAAGAGGTCATCAGGACGTTCGTATGCACACTGTGGTCGCTCATTGTATATCATAACAACTGTCTCTAAAGAAGCGGTATGGTACGTTTACAGCTACGCGTTGCGAGCGAAGCTAGGGCGCGAGCTCCAATCAGCGGCCGAGTTTCATGCAAAGAAGTTACAAACTCGGCCGCTGATTGGAGCTCGCGCCCTCGCTTCGCTCGCAACGCGTAGCTGTAAACGTAGCATTACTGTAAAGTCCTAAGCGAATACCTTTAACTACAATCTACACGGTAAAAGTCACCGCTTGTATATTATAATAACTGTTCTATAATACCTATATTCAGTCACCGTTTATACACAGATATATGTCCTATATATATATATATATATATATATGTCCTACAGTAATATCTTTTACTCAAATATTCACTTTGGACGTTTATATATATTAACGGTTTTACTGTAATACCTATAAATGCATTTCCAAGGTTTCAGTGAGCCATATGTATGAAGTGTCTTATCATTCATTACACATATGCTGCTTGTTATATTGATGTTAATCTAAATTTCTTAAAATGAAGAATGTGTCATTACGTCACAGCTTAAAAATTATATGCATATGTTCTACTATTTGCAGACAGTCAATATTACGTTTAAATTGTATTCATATTCAAAATAACATATTCTAGCCCGCGAAAATATGAAATATCAGTTATTGAAGCCAGTCAATTTGTATGCCTCTAATGTATTAATTTTGATTGTAAGTATATATAGAAGGAAATATAAATTAGCTGATTGAATTTGAGAAGAGGGTAGAAAAAAGTTGTTCTTTGACATAAAATACGAATACGAAATCACGAAGTAGGAAAACTTCGTAAGGTGAACCAAGCGTGCAATTTTCAAGGCCCGCTTTTGCGGTAATATGTTTTCCATAAAGTTCCAATCACGTATATTTGGAGATGTAGACTGACGCTTGTAGACGTCAGTATACACCTAAAATGTGAGGAATAGAACGTTATAGTAAACAACGCGTGTGAAGATGATCAGAAAGAACATCACACTAATCATACTCTCAGTTTTTAACTGAATGGGAGAGACAGCGAAGAAGTAAGACAGTAAGATTGCGAGGAAAGTTCTAGTTCTCTTATATCAAATCAGTCAAGAACAAACAGATCAAGTGAGAAAACGATCTTTAACCGTAAAATAATTAGAATAACTTGAAGACATGTCAATACTTTTTATATTTTGCCCCAGTTTTCCCATATTCCCATATTTCATCGCCTGAATTCATACTTTCATAATGTCTTTGTGATACTACATACTAGACGTCGCCATGTGCACAGTATAACATTGCTATTTTACAACAAATTCATACGATGTGGTCTCCTTACGCAGCCTCGTACGACAGGCAAAGTAACAACAGGTCTGCTCTATACCCCACCTGATATGCGATATCTATATTCGAGTCCCAGCCCGAATTGGGGTTTAAGAAAAATCAAGTTAGTTGTAGTTGAAATCTCCCTCTGTAAGTCTACAGCATCCCTGAAGATATAACAATTTACTGTATTTATTGTCTACCCTCAGTTACAAGAATTGATTTTCAGTGAATCATTTCGTTAAAAAATGATGGAAGGTGAAGATAGGATCAATCCGTTGAACTGTTGGATAGCCACATATAAGCTACTGCACACAACATGTATAGATTGTATACCCTACACAAGAGTATGGCCATGAATAAACTTGCCCTAAAACTACCTTTCAGATACTTTCGTCGCAGACGAGGAGCTCGTAGCCAACCAGCGAACCGCCCGAGACAAACCCCCGCAAATACCGATCGCTGATTGGCTACGAGTGGGGGTGGGTTCCCCGCCTGTGACGAAAGCATGAGAAAGGTTGCTGTACGCCCACTTTACAACAATACGGTGTTCTATTGTGAATGTTGAGCCATACCTGAACTCGACGAAGCCCCTGTGGACGAGGAGGGCCATGAAGTCCCCGGCCATATCATCGCGCTCCCCCGTGAGAAAGAGGACACCGTCCCAGGTCTCTGGCCGGAACTCCAGGGAGAGTTGGACGTGCTTGTAGGCGGCGCGCAGCGCGGGGAACGCGAGCCACCCCTGGCCCGTGAAGCGCGGTGACGTCACGACAGAGTCTACAAGCACAGAGAGAGAGAGAGAGATGCGTTAGCGGAGAGTATTGTTTGTTGCGTTCCAGTAACGAGACATGCGGGGCTAATTAAGAAAAAGTTATCACATCATAACATCATTTTATGAAAGCCTCGACGTATCGTATGATTTGATTTGAGACAATCTGTGAAATGAAAATGCAATAGTGGTAATAGAAATCGAAAATATTGATTTAATAATGAATACGTCTAGATAGAGAATATTTAGAGTAAACATGGATGTGTGGACAAATATGTATGATATTCCTCAGCACAATCAAATCATGAACTAAGCACACAAGGTGGCTGGCTGACACTGTGTGGGTTTCGCTGTATGTTTTTACAAACCTGACTTGTGGAATAAATGCTAAATGATGTATAAAACATGCGAATAAAATCTGATTAAACTGAACTGGAAAAAATCAAGATTTTGCACGTTTGTTTACGGCTCAATTTAGAAATTTGGGATTGAAATGGTCATGAGGAATTTTCTGCATGTTAACCATATTGGTGGAGGTGCCGGGCAGGAAATATGCATCCCTCGGTATCTTGTAATACGCGGTATAATTATTAAATAACAATCCACTAACCTAATTTGCTTTACTTTATTATTAACTAGTTACTAGAGTTTTCGAAGTGTGCGAAGTTTCAGGCTATACCCATAATAACCTAGTTGTGTCGACAAGATTGTACAGCGCTGTTGCATGAAGTATCGCGCATAACCCACCCCTACCCACAACTACAGTCTTCCATCAGAACATAACACTATATCTGTATTTAAACCAACTAGCCTAAATGAATTTCGTTTAAATCGCACTCTTACGCATTTGTAGGCTGATTAGTGAAGGTATAGTGCAAGTGGATTAATTTAGGGTTATGGAGTAAATTATACACCTAGGTCTGTATCGTTTTAAGTATTACGAACAAGTGTTTTACAAAATAAATATGAGCAATATTTATGATGGTCGTCTCCGTAAATGCACACACGGTGTTGCCCTACATCGATCTAATTTATATAGTACAACGCTTTCATGATGTAGTCTTGCCACTGAAACACAATATGTCGTTGTAACATCGTTTCAAGGAAGTACGAATTTATATCAAGTTGTAGCCTAACTGTTTGAAATTCCTTTCGAAAATTAATATAAGGGAAGTTTTAAACGCGATTATTTACTCGGGTAGTTTTCATGTTTATAAATGCATAAAATGTTTCAATAGGAATTGCGGCTAGTTCAGACTGTGACTTTTAAATTGAAGAGTCGAGCAATAATAAATTAAAATAAATAAAAATAAATATGTAAATCTGGCAATTGACGGACAGGTTATATTAATAAAAGGGGATTTACGAAGTGGGAAAGTTAAATTTAATATATAATACAATTTATTTCCTAGCATGTATCACAATCCAATGTTGCAGGGGGGGGGGGGGGGGGGGGGCTGGTATGTATATGACTTTTCAAATTTAAATCCTTCAATAATGTATAGAGAAGCTCGAGAATTTTGTGCTCTTTGTCCATCAACCCTGCGCAACCACCGATTTTTGTCTGTTAAAATTGAAATTACTTTAAACGCTTTAAAATTGTCGCAATGTAACATACAAAATTGTATTCCCTAGACTAGAGTTTAGTGCTTTTTCTAAAGAATGTTCTTTGTTGCAATATATAGTTCAGTTCCTCAAAACATTTAACTGTTCCTATCTTAATGGAAACAACACATGCAACAACACATCAATTTGAACATTTGAAAAACGGAAATATTTAAAGAAACAAAGACAACATTCATATGAAAGAGCACTGTGTTTTGTTTCAACAAATATGATAGTTGTATACTATAGCATTTAGTTTCAATTGGGGGTTCTGCATGTTAGGTGGACACACTGCCTTAATAAGTCATCTAACACATGTAAAACAAGGCCTAATCACCCACATATATTTTTTTGCTTGGTTAAAGTTCATTATTATGGTAGCACTCGAAACATCAAGTAGGATATCTTGCTCCTTGCCTACCCTCCACCCATCACACATTGCACACGCTTCAACACCGCTTACAAGTGGGCATCGTGCATTAGGACGCATGCGCCCTGGCCGCCTACTCCGTTACCGCTTAGCCAACATCGAAACCGGACTTAATCTCCCATTAACAAGATTAAATCGCACACGGACAACAACGATTAATCCTCCAATTAGTGCGGGGATAGCTTGAGGCTTCCCGCGTCATAGCCGCTGTTTCATGACCATGTACGGTACGGTGCCTTACTAAGGCTATTCATTGTAATGTAACAAATCATATTTCCTCTCACTTTCTCTAGACATTGTATCCACTCCGTCAACTCTGTCATTTTACTTCTCATAGTTTGTAACAGCTCTTTCTCTAGCTGACTTATGTGAAATAATTTTAATTTTAGTTATTATTATTATTATTATTATTATTATTATTATTATTATTATTATTATTATTATTATTATTATTATTATTATTATTATTATTATTATTATTATTATTATTATTATTATTATTATTATTATTATTATTTTATTGGATGTATCACAATCATACTATCTCGGTCAAAACCGGCGTTAACATGTTATACGGACGTAATGTCAAGTATTTCCATGTGTCTACCTTATTTAACTTCACTAATCACCTGTCACTAGTTTAAACAGTCATCAATCTCGGTCAAAGCCGGTGTTTACATGTTATACGGACAATACAGATGTAATGTCAAGTATTTCCATGAGGTACCTTGTTCAACTTCAGTCGTTACTGTCTTATTAGTACTTGTTCATAGTATACACTGCATAATGATATGATCTTATTTGCGTTGTCTTCGTATGTGTCTTCTTTGCGTCGTGTTACTGTGTGTACGGTCGTGGCCGATTTCTCGATGCCATCCTAGTAATTCTACTCTATGGACAATTGAAAACCACGAAAACCATGTCAGGATGGATGTTGTCTCGAAGGATTCACTCTCATAAGTTTAAACTAGTTCTAAATGTTCTTCGGTATGTTAATGTTCACGACATGTTCTGTCAAAATTATTATTATTATTATTATTATTATTATTATTATTATTATTATTATTATTATTATTATTATTATTATTATTATTATTAGTTAGCATTAGTTTTATGCTATACCTCGTGATGTCACTTCGTCAAATGAATATCTCACAACCTTTGAAAGTTCTTATTTATTGTAATGCATTGAATAATGCACTCATAAATTCTATTTCACAAATTTATACATTGAATTGAATTGAATTGAATTGAATTGAATTGAATTGAATTGAATTGAATTGAATTGAATTGAATTG
The DNA here is from genome assembly GCA_945910005.1 of Isoperla grammatica. Classification (NCBI taxonomy): domain Eukaryota; kingdom Metazoa; phylum Arthropoda; class Insecta; order Plecoptera; family Perlodidae; genus Isoperla; species Isoperla grammatica. The sequence continues at coordinate 67,100,843 of OX246738.1, forward strand.
AATTGAATTGAATTGAATTGAATTGAATTGAATTGAATTGAATTGATTATATACGCTTCATACGGTGCCATAGTCACTCAACACACACATTTGTAGCACAGCATTTCAATCATGCAAGTTTGCCGAACGCTCTTTGGCGACTGTGAATTACTATAACTAGAAAATTGCATATTATCTTCCTGCAATGGAACGTTAGTAAATAATCTTTTGTTTGTATTGTATTTCTTGTTTCTAAGATGGCACTATAAGTCAGTGTATACATGTCAGAAGTAAGAAAGGGTAATCGAACCATATACCATCTGAATTGGGAATAGCGATAACCACACAGAATCAACTAGCTACACAAGCACAAATTCGTTTAGAGACTAGTACTTCAAAACGTGATATTATATTTATATGTATTTATAATGCGTGACGAGACAGTGCCCTAGAAGCTGACTGCACATTTGAAAAAGCTTTCATAAAACATTGGAAATCAGCACGAACCTGCCTCACATGCATGCAACTATGTGAGTGACGGCCATCTTTACTTTATATAACAATTTACGTATACTACCTTGGCTAAAGATTTGAATTATATTATCATAACTTCATAAAATTTAAGTTCGTCAACACCTGAGTCGATAAAAATGTTTTTTGTAATTTTTGAAAATTTCACAAATAAAATCGGTGTCATTTAAAATTATTAATTTTGATTAAAAATCTATGTAAAAAATGTATCCATGATTTTTCTACGGCTATGTATAAATCAGTTGTTCCACAATCCTGACCGATGCAACAAAGTACGAGTTACAATGTGAGAGAAAAGCGATTCTCCCTAGAAATATTGCATTTAACACACGTTGACCGTCCTACAAAGAATGTTTATTTCTTCGTCATCATTTCAGTGTAGACACTAACAATTTTATATATTGTGCATTAAAACAGCTAACAAGGCGCCTGAGACAGGGAAATATTTTCAATCGAAATATTTGTTTGAATTGGATTGCGTAACAGGGTTGATATGATATCGTCGTAGAACAAGAAATGAGTGACAGGCTTTATGACAGAATCGATTACATGTCCGCTTGGTACGCTGCTTTTGTTTCAATATTTAAAGAAGGGGGGCCAATAAAATGCATTATTGGCTGCTACGTCACATTGGTCAATGATATATTCATCATTGTCTTAATTATGTAAGCTCGCTGTTTCCTGTGTGAACCATGACGTGTTGTGTTCACTTAACTTTGTAGGTCGAGTTTAAATCATTCATTGCGTTTTAAAATCATCACAAATTGTTCCATTTATCTTCACTAAAATGTTTTTAATTGGGTATAAATAGATAAAAGTTAGACAAAAATGTATATTGGGATTATGTACGATCGATAAATGTATGTTATTTACCACATGACCTGATAAACTACGCAACTTTATTCATCTGATATATGGCGACTGACTATACGTTGAGCTATGATTATAATTTACAATGAACTACCTAAAACAACTTGGCTAGAAAGTATATTTGTTTAAACAAAAATGTGCAAGTAAAGCAAAGTTCAGTATAAACATTTTATTAAAAACATTTCATTCATTGTGATAATTTAGTTGATATATTTGTATTAATTTTATTTTTTTGAACTAATAAATCATTATAGAAACCAAGGAAATAGTTGAATATGTGCAATATTTTCCAGTTATTTTGGCTTTTTATTTACGACCTAAGCGACCTAAGTGCACTTAGGTCGCTCCTGATTGGCCCAAAACCGCCATCGCGAAACGTCCCGCAGAACAACGCAATGTCATGAATCCAGCTTAAAAAATATTTATTCTTCTGGCTTAATTTACGACAAAGAATCGTAGTCTGTGAAATGTATCTTCTGCAAACCATTATTTTCTGTGATAAAATCGTGCTCGAGTTCCATTAAATATAGCTGTATCTGACTGCCTGCTGATTGCAAGATGAAAACAAAGCGCAGGACTCATTAGAAGAGATTGTGCAATGTAGAAGTGTAATCACTCCGAGCTGTTAGAAGAGCTCCTGGTTGGGGTAGGACATTGTATGTTTAGTGATGACCAAGAGTAATCAGGCAGGGTTTATTACGGCTGATAAAAACAACGCAGACGCAGGGAGAGAATTAAAAACATGAGATGGTGATCAATAAAGGAACATTCAAAGCTGGTACACGTAATGTGGAATACTGTTTGAAAAAGCTCATATAAGAAACTTCCAATTTGATTTTGATCTTTACATATTTATTTTTATTTCGTTTATAGAAAATGTAACATAAGGTGATGGAAAATGTAAATTTTCTCAAAATCACAGAAAAGATGAAATACCCTTTTTGATGCACAAGAGAAAATCAATCAATTGATATTGTTTGAAACAAACCAATTATCTTGCAATCCGTTCTTATGGTGTTTCTCGTTCGTCTGCAACTTAACTATTAGCGAGGTACAGCAAATACAAAGACGTGCAGCATTGTTTTCAAGACTTCAAGCGAATCTCAAAACTACTATAACAGTTCGTACAACGTTGTATACATTTTGCATAGTTGTGTAATGTGTATGGCGTATGTGTTACATTCTATCTCAATGTGATTATCAAACTGTTAGACGAATTATTTACTAGGCAAGTTTAAGCTGAAAATCAACACTACCGGTGAAGAATATTTGTATGTTCATAACAATTCCTTCTATAATGTTGTAAAACTACATTTAAGACTCGTTAATACGGACTAACAAATAGCTCCTTACTTGTTACGAAATCGTGTGTAGTACAACATCCAAACAATAATAAAACAATAGTAAATACAAAGATACGCATTTATTCCACCATATCATAATTATATAAAGAATGTATTATTTTGATAAATCCTACGAATTTTATACTGCACCAACTATTAGACGATGTATAAGCACTTAATATAATTTACATCCTACCCAGTAATTGAAATAAAACATTTAATTTAATTATGGCTTCGAAACGATTAGATTTATTTCTACGAAATATTGTTTACGCCTACATCACGAGTTGCCAGGTAACAACTTAGTTAGGGGACAAGTATGAATACAGACCTCAGTCTCGCTCATAACGACAGGATACCATACCGTTTACACAGTTTTAACTCGTTTTATTTCCTTAATTTTAAAAATGATTAGAATTGCAACGCTATAAAAAAATAAGAGTTTCGGCATTCCACTGACTTAGTCAATTTATATTATAGGCCTACTTCTTATGTCTACCTTTTCTAGGACGTAACATTGTTACTAGGAATTGCTTCTCTTTTATATATGAGAGTGTGGAGTGTTGTCTGTGGAGTTTTCTAGCACAGCAGCCATGACAGGCGCAGATATGAGTCCTATCGTTGGTTCGAACTCCCCACAATGTATGAATGTTTATAAATTGTCCTTAATCCAAAACCATCATCCACACCATCGCGAGCTGCACCGAAACAAAAGAAAATCGTGTCATATTTATATTTGTAGCCTAGACTCTTTGGCGTATAGCCTAGCCTGGCCCACGGATTGGCAAGTTTGTTGCAATCTATGGGTGTGAACGATCACGTGGGATCATAACAACACGTTTTAATGGCTTGTAAACCGGTTGTTTAATTAGGGTAGTTCAAGGCAATATCCCAAAACTGTAAATTAATACATGAAATAACCAGTCGAGACAGAAACAAAACATTACCTAGGCTGAGTTAAAGTTTATTAGTTGTTTGCACGCCATCCCATTATTCATCCATGATTATGATTACTTTGTGTCGATGGGAAATTACAGATGCAGAAATAAACAACTCCCGTTTGTGACTGTGAATGACTGCACACAGATATACATGTGGTATTGTTTTAGTTTAACCGTCTAAACCACACAATTGTGTATTTGATAATGGAAATAAAAGACTAGTCTTTCGACAATGGTACTTTCTTTTCAGTGAACGAGCGAGTAAACTTCCCCTCCACAGTGAAGCTCTAATAAGGCACATCCTAGAGCGTGTGGTGGCGGCGGAGGGGAGAGTTCACATCGAGGGCAACGGGTCAATAACTACGGGGCCTCATAACACAAGTCGAGAAAACAAGATCTTCTTTAGATCAAGATTCTCCCGTCAAAAATAAGACAGAAAAAGGTTAATGTCTGAACCAAGTAACAAGATATTATTTCCAATTAAACTAGACTAGACTAGACGAAGCCCATTATGGCAGTTGATGAGTTTTCACTGCCTTTTATATTATTGGAAAGTTTCGCTTCATTGGCAAACTGGAACTATTGAAACGGATAATATTTCATGGAGGCGCATAATTATACATGCTAGTGATCAAGTAACGTTAGAAGGGAGCGAATGTTTTTTCGTACGCTTTAATGTGCTATAAATCAAATTAAAAACATTTCGTTACATTGTTGATTGTCAAGAAGAGATTATTGTGTAATAAGCGGCGGGATGTTATCTGTCCATATGTCTAGCGATGTATCCAACGATTTGACAACTATGAACCCCTATCTCTCTGACAAAAATATGATCAATAGTCAATACACGTAAATGTGTTTAGGTTATTTTTTCTGTTCAAGATTATGCATAAAAGATAATTAAATAAATCACGGTTTGTTAGGAATTCGGATTAGCGTGAAAGTTTCAACGCTCCGGAACGTGGGAGAGTATTTGTGTGTTGAACGACTCACAATTACTGTTCATATTATAACGATGGCAAATAAGATCCATCACACATCTCCAGGATCGTCCTAAGGGACCCATGTTGTTTTAGTTTTGAGGGGTGGGGGGGGGGGGGGGGGGGGCGTTCAAGTCACAAAGACTGCTGGCATGAATGAGAATGAGAAGATACAGAAACGAAGAAAAGGGGAAAAGTGAGAAAGATGACGAACCAGAAATAGGGTGATTAAATATATACGCACGAGAGCCCTCTTTGCGGGCACCGGTCACCTCGAGGAGGAACCAACTTGACCGGCTCGAAACATGATGGACCCAACCGTGTGAATCATTCGGATGAATAGTCACGATATTGGGACATTGTATTCTGCTATCAAGATAAACTGAAGTTATAGATTGTTATTGTTTTAAAACAGTCAGACTGAGGTGCCAATTTCATTGGTCATCTCACTTATCCAGATGAGACATTGAAGACTGATGTATATATTAAATATTTTACAGACGACGACCAAAACATTTAAATTATCAAATCTATATATTTAGTGCACCGAAGTTAATTCTGTACTACAAGTTAGTTAAATCGAGAGTATTACATTATCTCTGCGATGTGTTAACAAAGATATTTAGGAGCATCGTAATTGAAGTGATAAAATATTTAAAAAATATAGAACCATTTTGAATTCATGACAGCTTTTGCAGCCATGTTTTTCATTGCAATCGTGCTCTCATCGGTAATGCTTGGCACGTTCTATTGTGTTGCGTGGTGTTTCTTTGCCAATAGTTCACTTTAAACAAACGAAAAAGAAAGCTTTACAATATTGCTAGTTGTTTAAAAGAATCGTACTATGTCGTTGCTCTTTGCTCATCGCGTACTAGGTTCTTGATAGTCAAAACTAGCAATCAAATAAAGATTCCAGAAAAATACGTTTATCTTGGTTTAACGCAAATTACACAAATTAAGATTAATCTCTCACTCAAGTTAAAATAAAAACAACTGATTATTCTTAGAAAATACGAACATGTATTATACTTTAAAAAACAGCCATCATGACAATTTTTCAAAGTATGCGGTTTAATGCAATTCATAGACATTATTGTTAGAATTTATAATAGGAAAAACGAAATATGTTTTTTTATTATTAAAATAGTGTTATATCTATCCCGTCTCCGTTACATCACACAATAATGATTTTTTTTTAAGAAAGGTTCTACATATTTGGTATACACATTTTTACTGCTTAACAAACTTAATTTCATATCACGGTATTTTATAAAAATGTTTAAACCGAGCGGTGAGTAACTACCATGTTAGAAATTAGGCATGCTTTAAGGTAACCCATTAGAATGTACGACTTATCCCACAACCACATTCGTGTTCCAGATAATGTTACGTGCCATGGTAGAATGCCACGCTGTAACACGCGTTATCACAAAATTAACATATGGCAACACAGCATGATGTCTTCCTCGTCCAATCGCAAAGATAATCGCTTGGCCAAGCCAGAGAGCGCTTTGCAGTGTTGCAATTCTACGAGTCTAAATTCTACAAGCAGAAGCCTCGCTGCTGGACAGACGAGCACACATCAAGCCAGAGAGAGCCTTGCAAGCAATTGTCCCCTAAGGTTGTTAGGCAGGCACATTCTATACGCATGCATATAAATTGTAAACTTTTTTCTCTAGATTGCTGGTAAAAAGCTTTTACGAAACTTATTATTTAACGCTATGAGGCTTTTCTTTGCTTGTTTCTTTTTTCTTCCTTGCAAAAATATGGGACGTAAAACCCAAATATCGATCAATCTTTTTTCTTCCTTCTTTAAGTATTTATTCAAAGTAAATAAGCGTCTTGACTAACTCGTATTTACTACATGTGTGATAGGAATATGTGACAACGGATACCCCACATAAGTTTCACATTCACGTTATGAAATCGTATTGTTAGCAAGTAAGATGAAACTGTGAAGGTTTTAGTTTTTGGTGCTTTTTAACACACCTTTGTTGATGTCACATACACCAAAAACTAATGAAGTTCACATAGGCCATAAGTAAAGACGTTTGCGCCCTTGATTTTCAACTTACCAACTTGAGTCATTATAGTGACTGTATTAAAACAATGTATTTTATTTGGCCGCAACGCTATACATTTCGTAATGTCTGTAATGTTAATAATACAGAACATGATGGATCTCAAAAGGAAAATATTGTTCCAACACGATAGCAGAACCTACGATACGAAATCTTTATAAAGTCAAGTATAGAATTAAAAGAAAAATGAATATGTACAAATACATATTTGAAATACACGAAACTGTTACCGCGGACGTCTAACACAATTTATTGAGTAACAAATCCCCATTCCGTTTTACTGACAGTATCAAAGGAGCTTAGTGTGTGGGATTCATCAATGCCACCTACGCTCAAAACGCGTCCACACCGTCGGTTGATAAACCTAACTTATCACTGGACTCCTCTATATAATATTCTGGACCCAACCTATTGAATCTCTTACGCATTCAAACGGGGCCCCGTTATAACGGGCTGATTTCCTGCAAGCCCCACTCGTGCGGGAATAAGATCGAACGCGCTCACTGCAGGCGAACACTTGACACGATGTTCAGCCCGTTATACATGACGTCTAGGCTGCAGACAGTGGATGTAAGCTTAATCTTAATAGTGGCGCCGCTGGGTGCTTTTCTGCACTTCAGACTGCCCGGCGAGGGGTTATGAGACGGATGCGGGCTTCAAGTAAGCCCAACAACTGCGTAGGATTCACTGTAAAATCATAAAACTAATTAAAACACGAGCAAACTGACAGTAACCCGCGGAGAATATTACAAAAGAGAATCTAAGAGAAAGCTCCACAGTTTCCGTTGTGTAATTTAGTCATGTTGAATTGTTGATGGTTCCACCAACTCTTCTATTCCACATTTTGAGGTTGTACAACGATTAGTGTGAATAACAATATAATATAATAATTAATTATTTAATAATAATAAATAATTCTAATAATAATGTAATATAATAATTATAATATTATAGTGGGGCGTAGCCACGGTCGATTAGCCGGTGGTTTGGTTTTCGTGGCTCTTCCGTTCCAGATTTGAATCCTGGCTTGGGCATGGATGTTATTGAGCTCTTTTTCATCCTCGTGTTAACCACAATCAACGTCTTAATTAAAGTGGCCATAAAGAAACGAAAGTCAAAATATTATAATTATTATACCGTCATCAAAATATAAGTCCGCTATTTTGGGAACCAAAAATTATACTTAAATACAATTTTATGTTTGAACTTTGTAGACCTATAAGTAGAGACGTTTGAATTTGAAAATTGTTTCATTCGTTTATAAAATTCGTTTTATGAAATTCATCGAGTTAGTGTGGGTTTATTTAAGTTTCACTTGTACGCTGCCAAACAATAAAATTTAAGTGAAAGTCCCCGATTTTTACCCACTCACCCGTAAGAAGTTACCCCTTGTGAATCAGCAGTCAATCCTGCTTGGCTCTCCCTTGAAAACAAGAACGATGTTTTGCGAAATGAAACTACGAGTGAGAAACTAAAAGAAACTACATTCGATCGATTCGCATCTCAATATCTTGTGGTTGATTCAATAATCACATTGACAATAAAGAGATAATTTTGCTTTCTCTCCAAACATCTCAAAGCAACAAACGCAGTGAATGCCTGCAATAGTGTTTCGCACATATCATTATTACACAAACTAAACTAGAAATTGGACGTATTGGTTTAATCATGTATTTTTAAGCCTGCGTAAAAGTATCGAATGATTAATTTAGTGTATAAAGTCAGTTTAAATGGGCAATGTATCCGGTGTGTGTTACGAGGGTTCATATTTCTCTGACACGGGATGAAACTGGATGCTCGGTGGAGATTATGAAATATTAATGACCACTCAGTCGACCCCAGCCGTGCTGGGGAAGTCTGGGGCTCGAAATTCTCTAGGGTATCAAATCAAATTAAAAATATTGAACATCATACATTTTTAAATCAAACCAGTAACTTTTTCCCTATTGGTTAAATAAAAGGGCATCTATCGATAGCCTAGCAAACTTTAAACACCAAATACATCATTAATACATATTTTAGTAATGATTCGTTGTGACTAATAATTACTTCTATTAACATACTGTTGGAAATAACATTTTATAGTGGACATAATAGTATTACAAAAACCCTTTTAAAAGATAATTTGTACAACTGTTTCATTGAGGGTGGGTACATGTGAACCATTATTTATAAAGTTTCCACATTTCCATTCGTTAAGAAATTTAGATGTAACGTGTGTGTCCTCCCAAATTTTGCTAACTGCAACATCGACCTTTTTTCACTGTTTCGTTAAGACCTACTCTTCTACTACTCCATTCTTCAGAACTTGCATGCTGAGCTATGTTATATGGTAGTGTGTGGTTTGCTCGTCGGTTGACACGAATGTTTTCGTTCATATGTCATTAAGCCATTGTATTCTTGTCATTAGTAAATGGCAATGGAACTTTTGTTTATAAGAAACATATATTGGGTTTCATATCTGAGTATCTCATTAGAGCAATGAACTACGGCTTAATGAAAAAAAAAAAAAAAAAAATACTTTGCATAGTTCTTAGTTCGTTCACAAACATTGAGGTTGAATCCAGATAACACACAAAAGAAGTTTCAACATTTTGAAAGCACGTTTAAAGGGAAAGATTCGTGATCTCAACAAGTTATACATATTTTAACTAGGTCACTGCGGTGCGGTACGTTCCAACCTTTGATTAGAACATAAAAGTACAACTCTATTTACTATGCTCATTACAAATATGCAGGTTGAAGTGGTACACAAACAACTTGCTGAAGGCGGTTAAAAACTTCAACCACTATTAATTAACATCAGCAATATTCAGCTCAGCAAATATACGGCGCTATATCATGGCAGACCTTACTGGGTTTGGGTCCTTTTCCGCTAGTGACAAACATGATAGAGAATTTCCTCAGCCATTAACACAATAAGGACATTGAGATTTTATACCGTCAACTTAATTCTGCTCTCTACCCGAGAAGGCACACACAATCGGGAAGCAAGCGTGTACCCAAATAGTAACAACTCTCTACTTATAGGGAGCCTAGATAAGGCTGTCTACTACCAGAGTCAAAGAGTTAGTGCGAGTCTGGTAACTCACTATTTTCCAGTGAATGGATAACTTCACTAAATAAATATCTCGCAATGAGCAGCGACATTGGATTCATTTATTTACCAATGTCTGAAATAAAATGTCTCGTCATATCCGGGTTAGTCGATTGTCGAGCTTGTTTGCTTGATTTGGTGATTGCATCACTTATTACATCCGACCATGCTTGATAATATTTTTTTAATCATGCATAATAAGAACTCAAAATATTGATTGTAATTATGTAAAGCTTAGAATTTTGCCGAATCAGTTTGAATTAAACTATCATTTTATTTCCTATATAGTATTATGTATCAAGCTATTTAGAACCGTTATTAGTCATATTTCGTAATAATGCCAATTCGTTTTAACTTATCAATAAAACTAAAGTACGACCAATTAAAGAAAGAAGCTGTACAGTTTATTATATGTATGCCAGTTTTACAATACCCCCTGTGTACACCTGACAAAACTGTGTGAGCCGACAATCTTAACGCCCCTTGCTTGGCAGTACTTGTGCACTTTATAGATAGAGACAGTAATTATAACATATCCAGAGTGCAGACTGAAATGGTTATCAAATGTTCAAAATAATAAACCATTGATTATGATATTATTTGTGAACGGTTACTTTCGTCGTCAGAAAACGACTGTAATTTGTCTTTAAATATAAACCGTCTTAACTATTACAGACACAAAAATGCGCATCTTACTGGCTGTTTGTTCGGTCAATGTTTTGTCCGTGTTCGTTGAGGTTATGTAACGCCCCAACAAAGTGTAAGGTGTCTATTTTATGTGTTCGTTTTCCAATATTACCGCATTGAACGCGACCACGTACATTTAGGTCTTTTATCTCACTAAGTGGCATCACGAAATTAGTCGCTGAACACAACAAAACATTTGCTGACCATTGCAATGATTCGTACTTCGTAACGCTACACCGATTTGAGGGCAGTTTATTCTCGACTACCGGAGCCTCCAAACACGTGCCAAACTTTCCTCATGTTTCATTACACCAATTTCAGAGAAATCATTGTGTTCACCTTCCGCCCGTTTACTGCTGGTTGGCGCACTCTGATCTGAATACAATGCCATTGTTAAAATGGCATATTGTTTTACGCGTTCATTCTTCATTGGCGTACAGCACGCCACACCACACCACGCCACATTCCATTTCCCTCCGAGATATTGCGAGCGGGATGCTCGGCTTAGATTCTGTGTTCTAGCCTCGTTTATTTTCTATAAGCCGCCACGTCGGAGTAATTGAAAACAGTATTTCGATTGGGTAAAACGGAAATCAACGATGTTCAGTCAAATTACTTCCGCTGTATATTGGAGACTAATAATACAAATGACATTTGTGAGTATGTAGTTGTATCTTTTCATTATTAAAGTAAATAAATTGTTGCAATATACACAACAAAGATCGAATGATATAAATATAATAACTAGTATATTAATAGTATATACTATACTAGTATATATTAACTCACGCAGTTGACACAGTGGCTAAGCGTCTATACAGACCAGAAAGCTCCGTGGACTCAGGACTATGCGGCAAATTTATACCCAACGAAGGTTGGTCTACAATATTTACGAAGAAGTCATTAAAAATATGGATTTAAAACAATGATAATTCACAATCTACATCAGACACTTCACCATTCTTTTTTCATTCATTCAACTCAAATCCCGAAGAATGAAACCGTCGCCTCAACCAGAAATAGAATGCTGCATTGGAAGCAGTAAAACTCACATTTCAATTAGTATTAAATTAATTAAACAATTTCGTATTATATTTTCTTCACGAGCGCAACTTTCCTTACTGGTTTTAAAATAATACTTTTCTTCGGGTTTGCTATAAATAACGTAGACCACTGCACTGAATTGACCATGAAGTGGTCATTTTTATGAGCCAACATAACTAACATTAGAAAGTAAAACCAGTAAAACTCTAAAAATGTATGAAACATGTGATATTAGCGGGAAGCTAAATAAAGTGAATGAATTGAATTGACTACACTGGACACACCTATGTGTTAGCGCTTATTTCATTCCTAGATTGAGATATGTAGAGCCATAAAGCCCTTGTATATTAAACGTTGGACGTTTTTCTTTGTTATATTTTACAAATACTCTATGCCGCCGAGGTTACATATTATTTTATTTCAGGTTTCAAATCAAATAAACGTCGAATTTTATTTTCAGTTTATGCGTTTGGGGGGTGGGGGGAGGAAGAGGAACCTCTCAGATGGTGTGGTCTCAGATAGGACATATTGCTTATAATAGCACAAACAACAAGGTCGCTGGCGCGACCTTGTTCCCTCGCCAGTCATTTCCGGGGCATATGTTACAAACTAATCAAATACTGACAGTGTCACTTGTTATAATCTATAAAACGACGTGAAGTAAATAAATATTTTAAAAAATTAATAGTTGAAAGAAACACATTTCGCCCTCCGAGATACCAGGGTGATGTAATATTAGCTCTAAAAGTACATCCACGAGATTAAAAATAATCTGCTGATACGATGATTCGATTACATTAATTAAAATCGTGATACACAACTCTTACAACACTATATCGACAACATTAGGATTATGATTTTATCTGTAAATGGACTTATGCCATTTACTGTAGGGCGCGATCAATTTAAAAAAAAAATATATAAAATGGAATTGGAACGTATATAACAATAGAAGCTCATTTTCCCCAAACGTAAATAGGACCCATCATTTCTTAAAAATGAATCATATTTTAAAATATTAAAACGGTCTTCTGCTATGATTTTAAATTGCCATTTAACCAATAATAAAAACTAAAAAGTGTGATAAGATGATCATTATAAATGTTTACGCATATTGACAAAATGTAAGGATAAAATTGAATTGTACACCATTTCATTTACCGAACTACTTATAACTCCAGTCCTCCAGACAGGCTTTGTACGTCCCTGTCTCAACTACATACTGCACTTATGGACTACTCACACTAGGAAAACGCTCTGTTTGACGCGTTGATAAACGAGCGCGTCCATATGTCCACGAACTTTCTGGCGAAAAGTTCTCAAAGCCATCGTCATTGTTCAATGAAAGTGACAAAAATGTGGAAAGATTTGAGTTTTTACTGTTATAGTTATTACACTTCCTGCCATTGTTCAATAAAAGATCGATTGTCCATATAAATTATAGCTTGGATGTTTCGTTGTCATAGTTACTTCACTACAATTCAGCAATACAAAATTGTAATTTGTACCTACAATTCTCATCGGATCGCGTTGAAATTTGTATATTCGTGACCGGCTAGAAATTTACTAAAAAATGGCTATCTCACATTTTGCCGCCATTGTGTTTGGGAATAGCTTTGTAATAATTAAATTGTAACTTTGTAACTTTTCAACAGATTTGTCCACAAAACTAATGACGTTAAATCCACATCGAGGCTTGTAGATGGTCCAAATTTCAAATTGATCGGACTTTTCGTTCGACCGCTATCGCGATCAAAAAAAAAAACAAACAATTTTTTTTAAACCCCGTTTAGTCACCCCTGAATAATAATTGTACGTATTATTTAGTTTTTTCTATCACACACGACTGGATTTACAATATGAATGTGTATTTTTCGTAACAATGCATAAACATTACTTCAGATTGGCCATAAAGTGTAAAACCAAAAACACACTCTAAAATTGTATGAATTTTCTGTAACACGTAGCGTCGCACAAGTACGATCACACGGCCTACACATGTGTTCATACAACGTGCACAAACAAAGACAAATAAATATAACACACACAAGGGTGAAGTGAACACCTTAAACGCAATATCCAATAATCACTTCATTAATGTTGATAGCACACTCATAGATCGTCGATTATACAAATCACATGGACAAGTCAACACGCACCCATGCACTCGCTGTGAAGACTACTGCTTATGTGAACGGATTTTGTTCTCATACTGATTTTAAGAAACAACCCCCCTCACGCCACATAAATATCGGAAACAGTAACGGCCACGGCCAGGCACAAATTCTGTGACACTTTCCAGATGAAATTTGATCCTTACAGTCAGCCCCACCGATTATAGCATGACCAAACCATTACGCGGACCACAAGGCATCTGTTTTCACAGCACAAGAAATTCCACACAAATGGGGGAAATTAGGACATGGCAATAATCCGTAAACGATATACCAGGAAACATAGAAATCGGTAGGCCTAACGAGTGCATCAAAAAAATCATACAATACATATCATATTGCACAATGATCATAAACTTCATGAAACAATAAATATAACAGATTTCGTAGATATTGTTCTAAGTGCGATAAAACAATTTGAATTCAGTCAAACGTAATGCTTTGATACTTTGACTTTTGGGCAAGACACGTACTACATACCAAAACTATGAAAATAATAATTATTATTGGTGAACCAATAATATTAAAAATAAAATAATTAGAATCCTGAGACACAACTCCCATAAAACAATCCCGACATCATTAGGATTATGATTTTTTACCTGTAAATTGGACTTGCAAAAAGGAGAATGAATGCTATTTCTACTATATGAATATATTAATTTCTTTATGCATGTCATGTAAGGGCTGAAATTTATAATCTGATAATGTTTCTACATACTGTTGTGGCATTAGAACATAGTGACAAACAGTGTCCAGATAGGCAAAATCAATTCTATCACGGCGACACAGTCAAAACTGCGAGCTATACGATAATTTAGGTGCATGTTCCGTTTTTTGTATAAACACATGGTAAGATTCCCCCTCCCTCTTCGCCTCCTGTGTCTGACTCCGATATGAAACAGACCCTCATAATTCACTTGCCACTAAACATGATGCCATTAACCAATAAGCTGGCAGCGTGCTTTTACAGTGAAGCCCAGTTTACTGACGTTTCGTCACACAACATATCAATTAACTTCAATTAATTAAATACATACAGGGGGAAGTCGGAAGGGTTTATTTTATATCCAACTGTCCGGTTTGAGGATCACATGGAACAAGCGGAGAAAGTGGACCGTATGAAGAAGCATACCTATAACTCGACTATTTCCTACTATACGACCTACTACAATCTTACAGATATCAGAGTAA
>OX246738.1:67120763-67390763 GCA_945910005.1 Isoperla grammatica
TTCCTAGTGTTTAACTCTTCTCATGGTATAGCTGCGTCAATGTTTCCTAATGTACTGTACAGTATAGTTGCGTCAGTAGATTTACTCATGTTCAATGCTGCGGCGATTACTGCTACATTAATAAGATTAACTATTATGCAACAGACACGACTTGTGCATGTAAAAGTAAAAATATTCAATAATTTATGCTGTTCACGCCCGTGAAGATTATTCGAGAGCACTATTTGAACTGCTTTCATTTACTTTATACTTTATGATTGTGTCCATCTGTACGTCAATGTTCTGAACGAATTTGTTACTTTATCTCCTTTTGAAAGAAACGTGCCACTCGTTTCACCTGACAAAGAATTGGTTGGCTGGAAGTAGAGATAGCGGTAATAACAAGAGAACTGACAATGTTTAAAGAAGGAAAATGCTTGTAAATTGATAAAAAGAGTGTTACAGTGCCTATTGTTCCCGATAATGCATGACGTGAGAAAAAGCGGTCGACCAAAGAAATATTAAACCGTATCCACTGCATATGTATAGTCCATTCAGCATACCTATGACACTTTTCAAATTGCCACTTGGCCTGAACAATTTGTAGTACATAGTAACCTAAATAGTGAATACACGAGATTCGTTTTATTATTTTTTTTTTTTTTGAATAGTGTGCAGTCAGTTCAAATGACCGAGGCCTACATGGAATTTGTATCAGCGTTGTCACCAGTCCATGTATTTCTATGGCAAACAATATACATTTGCCTATCACATGTTCATGGTAATGGTCCAATACTTAATTTCTTTCCGTGTCCGGTTAAACACAATATTTCCAGAAATTTACAACATCTATTCCGTTTCCCTTTGCTCGTCCAAGATATCACGCAGGATCCGAGTTATCTCATAGTTTGCCCCCGCCTCGACGAACCATGTACCCTGCGCGACATTTTGAAATAGTCTAATAATCACGGCGAAGTGGTAGATGCAGATCACTTTTGCTCTCAATATCGTTATGTTTTGTAGCAAAGCACAAGGGACTCAACTCAACTACGAGCGATGAATTTACCCAGTTTTCAAACTCAACGATATAAGTTGAGATACTTATTATTTTCAGAAATGTGTTTTTAATGCTTGGAAAATTTTTGCAGGTTTATAAATATACGTGATGAAAAACCAGACGGAAAATCTATTATATTTCTTGCATATAAAATAACTTTAGACATGTTGGACGTATAGAAATTTTACACATACAACACTATTATCTCATGTTTAGAAACCAAACTGAAACGTTTTCATAAGTTTCATTGTCAGTTCTACTCAAAATCTGTACTAATTTGTAAGTTTCAGACGCGTAGTTACCTACAAACACTTGAAAACATAATACGCTAATTGTATAAGGATGTAATTTCACTGCCGTAACTTAACAAGCATTGATTTACGCTATGCACCCCCACTACAAGAAACAGCACACATAAAGGCTTTCCAGAAGATTAAGTTGGCAGCCCTTTGCGCGAACAAAGCTTGCTTAATTAACATAGATTCACTCTTTATGCCAAAGGTTAAGAGTTATCACTTATGTTGGTTTCAGAGCAAGTACGAATATATATCATTGCAAGATATGATTGTTAAAGCCATTAGCAAGTATATAAAACAGATACATAAAGACCAAGAATAGATTATATACTAGATCAAAGGTAAGAAACCGACTTTGGACTGAGGTTTTACTTATAAATAATTACATCGTGCATGCAGGGTTGGTTCTAGGGATTTTTCATGCAAAAGCGAGATCAATTAATTTTACGGACCTGCGTATATCAACGGGGCAAATTAGCTATAAAAAGCAATCGAGATAGGTTGTAAAGATACATTTAGCAATAATATCAAATTGTCTTTGAAATATAAATTCTGGTATGTGCATTATCGAGGAAAATGTAACGATTGAAGATCTTCAATAAAAATTTAAACTACTGTAATTAATCACACATCTTTTATTAAAAATAGAAATTTAAATTAACTTAATAATTTGAATGTGAAGTGAAGTTTGGTGTATCTATATAACATGTTATTTAACATCGTGCTTTTTGTTGGCACTATAATATAGGATATTAAAACTGGTAGGTTGATTTGTCGGGTAATGTTATAGGATATTTAACACAACATTTTTCATATGTCCAAAAGTAAACGGGCATTGATATGATTCTACGTGAAATATAACCTTTTAAAAGTAAAACAATACGAACAATTGAAAATATGTTTCTGTCCTTTGTAAGCACGTATAGACCTAGGCCTAACAAATTGAAACATTTCTGCCTTTAGGGAAATGTATGTATTTTGTTTAGGCGTTTTAGCATCTAGAATGTTCACCCTTGCGTCGGTCGCGCTGAATTAGCAAACCTATAGGCTATATCTGAACTGTGTGAGAACATTGTTTGGCCCCGGACTTCGACACGAAGCACAACATGGCCCAGTACATAATTAACCAGCACACATCGATCGTCGTGAACGTTAGCGGGTAACGTACGTTGGTGATGGCGTACTGTACACTGTACAAGGGATTGATAATATAACCTGGGAAGTATCCATACTACCAACAATATCACTATTATTATTACTGCTACTACAGTCCTACTACCAGTATTACACCACTACTACTACCACTTCTACTAACATTACTAATACAGTAATAGTACTAGTTATCAAAGACATGAATAAATAAAAATTCATCATTTTTACGACTTTATCCAGGTGAATTATAATTAAAATTACATCATAAGCTGATACTTTTAATGCCATATCAAAAACATATATCACGTTTTATATGGTTTTATACTTGTGTTTCTTTTTTTGTTCATTTCTTTATTAATTTTTACTGAAGAAACTGTTCTCTTTTTATGAAAACGTATTTTTTTGCCTACAACAACAAACTGTCCACTTTTTGAAAAGTATATAATATGTTCTTCTATTTGGTCAGTCATCCATTTTTTAGGAAGTATTTCTCTTTCTCTCATTTGATCCGTAAGTTTCCGTAAACCGTTAAGATATTGAGAGTAAATTTGCTCACAACCATACGAGTCAGAAGAAGACTTCCAAATAATGAGACAAGGACAATTTTTAGTTGCTATTAGTAACCTGAATCATAAATATAATATACAATTCCTATACTTGGAAGTTTTTTTTTTTTTTTTGAATAATAGTAACAATCACGCAAGAAATTTCTATGCAAACCCCATATGGCCAATACATGATAACTGCATAGCACAAACCTATCACAATTAATTTTTTTAAGTGTACGGTTATTAATATCACGTCCTAAAGTCATAATAATAATTACCCAACAAATCACCGTATCTTTCTTATTTGTTTTCTTATTTACATACATTTCCAAGCTAATTAATATTATAGTCCCTTTTTAGTTGCTGTAGGTTATACCCGTGCAAATAAGGACATATTTACTTAGCTTAATTAACTAAACAGCTTCATAAACTTAATTTTCTACAGCGCTTGGGCCATATTTATTAGACCTTGGATGCTTATATTTTAATTGTCTTTGACTACTCGTGTTTCTTTTACGTTTAAACTGCTCTGTAGTCATTATTAAAATTATATTTAATTATAAATTTTGTAACAGGAACACTCGCCAGGACGCCAGCAGGAAGAATACTTCAAGACAATTAAGCATCTTCAGTGGAAAGAATTTGATTATTTTGAGGTCTCGTTTCACAAAAGTTATTTTTCATAAAATCCGTATTTTGCTTAACTGACAACCATTAGTATATCCGCATGCAAGAAAACCATGTCATGCCAACACCAACCCGAAATTTGTAAATCTTTTAAGAACGCCCAAACCATTTTAGACATTACTTTACTCTCAAGTTTGAGTTTCTGACTGCATATTAATTAGACTAGGAAAACGCTCCGCGTTGACAGATGAGCGTTTTTTTTCAAGTTATCAAATCAAATAAATCATTTGCATATCATATTACTCTTAAAAAAAAAATACCTTTATAATAAAGATATGATTTTTTTACAAGATGGCGGATCAAGTAACAACCTTATTACTTAAGTTTATTATTTCTTGATATGTTGCTAATAAATGCACGAAATATTATTTAAATCCGTTAAGAAGTTTTCTTTCAAGAAATTAAAACCTTCAAGTTGATGAATTTCCGCATAATTTCATTCGACCGTGGTCTACTCAATAGGCTCTAATTCATAAACTATTAAACCTATCAGTGTATTGAAAGTTTTATAATGTAGATACAGACTATATCTAGAATGTTATATTGTTTAATCATACAATAACTCGCATTTCAACTAAAATAATAGCTTTTTAAATTGTCGACCAAGTTTGTTGTTATTTTCTGCATGTTGCCGTGAAAGTCATAAAACATAACACGTCATTGTAGCCATTATATGATAGCTATCAAAATTCCAAATACATAGTGAGAAAGGTCTGACTGCGTAAGCCATTTCGGCAGCATACTATGTGCATCTCATTTCAATGGTCCGCAAATGCGAATCATATCGGTGGAACACTGTAAAAATGAAGAAATACATAGCCGTAAATAAACAATATTTTTTTATAACATGGCGGTTGTAGCTACAATTTTGAAACTATTGTCAAATGTTGAAACTAATAATGTGGACCTACATATAAAAAATCATTAATATCCGTGTGTAAGTTTTAATTAGATTAAATTAATAAAAAAACATGTGTTTCAGTTGTTAATTTTTTGTAGGTTGGCATCTTACGTCATTGAAGCCTTTTTATGACCGCTATCGTGATTCCAAATAACAATGAGAAAGGTATGATTGCGTACGATTTTTTTGTGTTTACTATGTGCATCTAACTGCAAAGATTTGCAAATGCGAATGGTATCGGTGGAACACTGTAAAAATGAAAAAATTATTACCGTAAAAAAACAATATTTTTTTATAACATGGCGGATGAATTTACAAATTTGAAACTATTGTCAAGTGTTGGTACTGTTAAAGTTAATCTACAAGTGAAACATCATTTAAATCCGTTCGTAAGTTTTCACTTAATTAAATAAATAAACAAATTTTATTTTTCAGTAATTAATTTTTTGTAGGTTGGCATCTTGACGAATTTTGCTGGTTATGTTAACAGCATCACGTTTAGTAGTCACGAATGTCGACCGAAAATTTCAGCCAAATACGTCAAGCCGTTTGACCTGTGCGCGACGAACAAAATTTAGCGCACATACATACACACACACATACACACACACAGACAAAGCGCCGATCGAGTTGTATGGAAAGATTCACTCCGCTTCGCTACGCTCATCTAACTAGGAAAACGCTCCGCGTTGCCAGATGAGCGAGTTTTTTCAATGTATTAAAGCAAACAAATCTTTAGAATATCATATTACTCATACAAAAAAACCTTTACAATAAACAAAATTCTTGTTTACAAGATGGTGGTTCAAGTAACAACCTTAGAATTTGTGTATATTATTTGTCGATATGTTGCTAATAACTGCACGAAATATTATTAAAATCCGTCAAAGAATTAAAACCTTCAAGTTCATTTCAATGGATTTCCGCATAATTTCATTTGACCGTGGTCTTCTCAATAGGCTCTAATTCATAAACTATTAAACCTATCAGTGTACGGAAAGTTCCATAATGTAGATACAGACTATATCTAAAATGTAATATTAATTTATTATATAATAACCCGCTTTTAAATCATAACAAAAGCTTTTTAATTTGTCGACCAAGTTCGTTGTTAACATTTGCATTTTTACCGTGAAAGTCATAAAACATAACACGTCATTGTAGCCATACTATGCTAGCTATCAAAATTCCAAATACACAGTGAGAATGGTCTGACTGCGTAAGCCATTTCGGCAGCATACTATGTGCATCTAACTTCAATGGTCCGCAAATGCGAATCATATTGGTGAAACACTGTAAAAATGAAGAAATTAATAGCCGTAAATAAAAAATATTTATTTACAACATGGCGATTCAAGCTACAATTTTGAAACTTTTGTCAATTGTTAGTACTATTGATGTGAACCTTCACATAAAACATTATCTATATCGGTTTGTAAGTTTTAATTTAATTAAATATATAACAAAACATGTGTTTCAGTTGTTAATTTTTTGTAGGTTGGCATCTTACGTCATTGTAGCCATTCTATGAAAGCTATCGAAATTCCAAATAATAGTGCATAGGTATTGTTACGTACGCTGTGTTTGGTGTATACTATGTGCATCTAACTGCAATAGTCCGCAAATGCGAATCATATCGGTGGAACACTGTAAAAATGAAGAAATTATTGTAGTAAATAAACAATATTTTTTTATAATATGGCGGATGAACTTACAATTTTGAAACTTTTGTCAAGTGTTGGAACTGTTGATGTTAATCTACAAGTGAAACATTATTTTAATCCATTAGTAAGTTTTCATTTAATTAAATAAATAAACAAATTTTATTTTTCAGTAATTATTTTTTTGTAGGTTGGCATCTTGACGAATTTTGCTGGTTATGTTAACAGCATCGAGTTTATTGGTCACAAACGTTGCCCGAAAATTTCAGCCAAATACGTCAAGCCGTTTGACCTGTGCGCGACGAACAAAATTTAGCGCACATACATACATACATACATACATACACACACACATACACACACACAGACAAAGCGCCGATCGAGTTGTATGGAGAGATTCACTCCGCTTCGCTACGCTCATCTAATGAGCGTAGCGAAGCGGAGTGAATCTCTCCATACAACTCGATCGGCGCTTTGTCTGTGTGTCTGTATGTCTGTATGTCTGTATGTGCGCTAAATTTTGTTCGTCGCGCACAGGTCAAACGGCTTGACGTATTTGGCTGAAATTTTCTGTCAACATTTGTGACTACTAAACTCGATGCTGTTAACATAACCAGCAAAATTCGTCAAAATGCCAACCTACCAAAAATTAATTACTGAAAAACAAAAATTGTTTATTTATTTAATTAAATGAAAACTTACAAACGGATTTAAATAATGTTTCACTTGTAGATTAAAATCAACGGTACCAACACGTGACAAAAGTTTCAAATTTGTAAGTTTATCCGCCATGTTATAAAAAAATATTGTTTATTTACTACAATAATTTCTTCATTTTTTCAGTGTTCCACCGATATGATTTGCATTTGCGGACTATTGCAGTTAGATGCACAGAGACTATACCAAAAATAGCGTACGTAACAATACCTATGCAATATTATTTGGAATTTCGATAGCTGTCATAGAATGGCTACAATGACGTAAGATGCCAACCTACAAAAAATTAACAACTGAAACACATGTTTTGTTATTTATTTAATTAAATTAAAACTTACATACCGATATAAATAATTTTTATATGTGAGTCCACATCAATAGTACCAACACACGACAACAGTTTCAAAATTGTAGCTTCAACCGCCATGTTATAAACAAATATTGTTGATTTACTTCAGTAATTTTCTTCGTTTTTACAGTGTTCCACCGATATGATTCGCATTTGCGGACCATTGAAGTTAGATGCACATAGTATGCTGCCGAAATGGCTTACGCAGTCAGACCTTTCTCACTATGTATTTGGAAGTTTGATAGCTATCATAGAATGGCTACAATGACGTGTTATGTTTTATGACTTTCACGGCAAACATGCAGAAAATAACAACAAACTTGGTCGACAATTTAAAAAGCTATTATTATAGTTTAAATGCAAGTTATTGTATGATTAAACAATATTTCATTTTAGATATAGTTTGTATCTACATTATGGAACTTTCCATACACTGATAGGTTTAATAGTTTATGAATTAGAGCCTATTGAGTAGACCACGGTCGAATGAAATTATGCGGAAATCCATCAACTTGAAGGTTTTAATTTCTTTAAAGAAAACTTCTTAACGGATTTTAATAATATTTCGTGCATTTATTACCAACATATCAAGAAATAATATACTTAAGTTATAAGGTGGTAACTTGATCCGCCATCTTGTAAAAAAATCATATGTTTATTATAAAGGTATTTTTTTTTTTTAAGAGTAATATGATATGCAAATGATTTATTTGATTTGATACATTGAAAAAAAAACGTTCATCTGTCAACGCGGAGCGTTTTCCTAGTTAGATGAGCGTAGCGAAGCGGAGTGAATCTTTCCATACAACTCGATCGGCGCTGTGTCTGTGTGTATGTGTGTGTGTATGTATGTATGTGCGCTAAATTTTGTTCGTCGCGCACAGGTCAAACGGCTTGACGTATTTGTCTGAAATTTTCTGTCAACATTTGTGACTACTAAACTCGATGCTGTTAACATAACCAGCAAAATTTGTTAAGATGCCAACCTACAAAAAATTAATTACTGAAAAACCAAAATTGTTTATTTTTTTAATTAAATGAAAACTTACACACGGATTTAAATAATGTTTCATTTGTAGATTGACATCAACGGTACCAACACTTGACAAAAGTTTCAAAATTGTACGTTTATCCGCCATGTTATAAAAAAATATTGTTTATTTACACCAATAATTTCTTCATTTTTACAGTGTTCCGCCGATATGATTCGCATTTGCGGACTTTTGCAATTAGATGCACATAGTATACACCAAAAATAGAGTACGTAACAATACCTATGCACAATTATTTGGAATCTCGATAGCTGTCATAAAATGGCTACAATGACATAAGATGCCAACCTACAAAAAATTAACTACTGAAACACATGTTTTGTTATTTATTTAATTAAATTAAAACTTACAAACGGATATTTATGATTTTTTATATGTAGGTCCACATCAATACTACCAACACTCGACATAAGTTTCAAAATTGTTGCTTTAACCGCCATGTTATAAACAAATATTGTTTATTTACGGCAGACATTTTCTTCATTTTTACAGTGTTCCACCGATATGATTCGCATTTGCGGACCATTGAAGTTAGATGCACACAGTATGCTGCAGGAATGGCGTTGGGAGTCAGACCTTTCTCACTATGTATTTGGAATTTTGATAGCTATCATAGAATGGCTACAATGACGTGTTATGTTTTATGACTTTCACGGCAAACATGTAGAAAAAAACAACAAACTTGGTCGACAATTTAAAAAGCTATTATTATAGTTTAAATGCGAGTTATTGTATGATTCAACAATATCACATTTTAGATATAGTCTGTATCTACATTATGGAACTTTCCATACACTGATAGGTTTAATAGTTTATGAATAAGAGCCTATTGAGTAGACCACGGTCGAATGAAATTATACGGAAATCCATCAACTTGAAGGTTTTAATTTCTTTAAAGAAAACTTGTAAACGGATTTCAATAATATGTCTTGCATTTATTAGCAACATATCAAGAAATAATATACATAAGTTATAAGGTTGTAACTTGATCCGCCATCTTGTAAAAAAATCATATGTTTATTATGGGTATTTTTTTTTTTTTAAAGAGAAAGATGATATTCAAAAGATTTGTTTGCTTTAAAACATTGAACCAACGCGCTCATCTGGCAACGCGGAGCGTTTTCCTAGTTAGTTAGATGAGCGGTAGCGAATCTGTCCATACAACTCGATTGGCGCTTTGTCTGTTCGTCTGTGTGTGCGCCAAATTTTGTTCGTCGCGCACAGGTCAAACAGCTAGACGGATTTGGCTGAAATTTTCGGTCACCACTCGTGACTACTAAACTCTATGCTGTTAACATAACCAACAAAATTCTTCAAGATGCCAACATACAAAAAATTAATTATTGCAAAAAAATCCCGTATTATTTTTTTAAAATTAAACTTATGGACCGATTTTAATAAGTTTGTATATTTATGTCCACATTAACAAGTTCGACACCGGATACAAGTTTTGGAATTTTAACTTCAACCACCATTTTGTAAAAAAATGTTTAGTTTTCTTATTACGGGAATTCATATTGTTTGATATATTGAAAAAAATCGCTCATCTGGCAACGCGGAGCGTTTTCCTAGTAATAACTAATGAAACAACTATTACTGTTTCAGCATGTGACATCTACGTTTAGAGAGTAGCTACGGTTATTGCGTCACCGTCAGAGCTGACTATCGACCGAGTTCGTGTCTCGAATAGATTTCTAGACGACGTGAGAGAACTCAAAGCTTTCTAATAAATTGCATTCAGTCTTTATATCAACTTCCGTTGTGTTGTTTGCCCAACATTAATTTGAGGGTATCGATTGACAGACTTGCCTTTGATTCTTTGGCGGAAGAAGTGTTATTTCTTAAAAAGCTTACAATCCCGTGGTGGCATAGATCATTTGAGGCTTTGATCTTCCTAGACACCTGTGGACCAGACTAAACCGCATCAGAACCAATCATGGCCGGTGCGCAGACTCCCTGTTCAAATGGGGCGCGATCCCATCCAGCGCCTGTGACTGTGGCGAACCTCGCCAGACCATCAACCACATTGTGAGGGATTGCCGCCTGCGCTCTTTCCAGGGGGACTGGTCTGAGATCCACAGAGCGACACCTGACGCGCTGGCCTGGTTGGCCGGCTTAGATTTATGTTTATGATTTATATTTATGATAACTTTATATGTATATTGTACTTTGTTGAATCTTAGCTGTTGCTTCCATACGATAAATAAAAATAGATCATTTGATGGCTTCTTGGTCTTTCACAAGAAGCAAATGTTTTAATCATCTAACGCCAACATATGTACTGTAACAACATAGATGAAATTTAATTAGGTGAAACGCTCAAAATACTTACATTATTATTATAAACACATCCGCGTGTTCTTTAATTTGTGAATTAGTCCTCTCATAAGACCGATTTTATTGCCATCATTATTGGATATGAATGCACAGTATTGACTTGAGGGTATAGTGAGAGGAAGGAAATCATAAGTGGAAGTATAATTAAAGGCTAGTTTGCAAGTGAAACAATTTTTTAATTAATTCTGATATCAACTTTTTTTGAACGCAGATTAACCATAGCGTTAGCACCGCAAATTCTATTCGAAAACAATTTTGTTCTGGCAGAAAAATAAACATTTCTTAATATCGTCATAAAAATTTAAAATCAGTTATACGTATACTTATATGCTTATACTATACTTATTTTTGTAGTTTTAAAGTATTTACACACGAAACATAATATTATATATATATATATATATATATATATATATATATATATATATATATATAGTTTTTCTTCATGAAATATTTTGAGAGAAATGTTATTTTAAAATTGGCCTTGTGCACGTTCACCGGCCTATTACCATATATGTGTGTGTATTGTTTCCAAGGTCAGACTCTGATTTCCCGTTTCAACAATATCTTCCAAGAGCACATTCTCGAAATCTTGCTGACGCGTCGGTTCTTACTCTTACAACGCAAATTCTCAGAACAACGAATGACTCAACACGTAAAAACAGAGATTGAGGAGTAGCCTGTTGCTAAATAAAAGATCGAAATTTATGACGTGGTAGTAAATTCATGGACCATTGGGTTGAAAAATGCAGCTCACTTCACTGGAAACTCGCTCGGCCAGTATGAATGTGGAAGTGCAAAGAAAACAACCCCATCAAGATGTAACATTTTCTGTGTAAATTTTTAAATCTACAAATCATATAACATTATTAAAACGCAATCACACACTTTTTGAACAACGCGGTTCAATACTTTTGCAAATGCTGATAGTCAGTTTTGTCTGGCACTCTAAATGTCCCACGTTTCATTGGATGATATTTTGGTCAAAAGTGATTGAGGTTGCAAAACTTAAGTTCGATTCTGATAAAATTCTTACCGGTTTCACATAAATATATTTGTTTAATTTTATATTATTAAAAAAAACTACAGATGATGCGCATATTTTGGAGTGGAAGGATTAAAGCTCAAAATACATTTTTTGGCAAAAGGTGCAAAGGAAACTTTCTAGCTTACCTGTTTTTAATTATTTGAAAGGAATTTAATATTCTGCATACGTTCACTCTTCAAAATGAATGTAGAACATAATATTCTATTCATACTTTATTACAGCATCGAATTTAAATTGCGAAATATTCTCATAATTAAACTAAGAGAATAATTTGAAGCAAATAAGATATCGACGTCAACAATATGATTTGTGTTTTAAAGATTCTTCCTAAGAGTGAACTTTTGCGCCACAACAGACATCATACAGTTAGAAAGTTGATCGCCGATGGCTTTCGTCGTATTAAGCATTGCGAAGTCCACGAATAAGTTGGTTTGAAATTTGCATTTCTGTAAGTGGATCAACCAAAACGTTAGTTATTACAGCCGTTCAAGAAGGTTTTAATATTGCACACTACAATATGTTTCGAAACATCGAAAAAAAAAGAGGACTATATCTGCACTGCATTCAAGATCTTGCTAATAACCTGATAAGTGGGAACTACTGGGATGTGACAGGTCTCGTTTTGGCAGCTCTAACAACTGTGCCACACTTCTTCGTGAATTTTCTTAAAAATAATTCAATTCAGGTATCCATTCTTAAAGATATAATTTTAACAATTCTTAAGGCTTCGGCCAATATTTAACATATCCATCTATTATAAAAAAACACTCTTGTTAACTGGCACATATGTAATAAAAACACTGTAGGGCTTACACAGTTAAAATTTTCTTGATGTTGTTCAACATCACGTCACGCAATATTTCGACAGCTGCTCTGCTGTCATGAGTCGTGCCTGATGATGACAGCAGAGCAGCTGTCGAAATATTGCGTTACGTGATGTTGAACAACATGAGAAAATTTTAACTGTGTAAGTCCTACAGTGTTTTTATTATATCCATCTATATAATAACATTTCAAAACACTTTAACGTGATTTGTATGTATTACGTATATTTGCCTAATAATTTAGTCCGCCAACCTTATGGAACAGCAGACAATAAATTGTTATTCTCTCTGTTTTTTCTCTTTTTTTCTTCCTGTTTTTCTTTCTCTCTCTCTATCAGCAATGCCTACAGTCATACAGAGGGTGGCCTCACCGTAGAAACATTCCCACATTAACGTTTTATGTATCGCGTTATATAATAATAAGGAGAACGCACACATATTGAAAAAGTGACAAATAAAGAGGATGTGGTTGTAAGAACTAAAAAGTGAGTTAAAAATTTCAAATATTGGAACCATTACGGTTGTCATTAGGAAAGCATATTAGAAATAATTTAATGGTTTCCCTTATGGCATTGGAATAGTTGAAATTTTGATAGTCAAGTTTTTAGTTCTTCACATCCTCTTCGTTGGTCACTTTTTCAATATAGTGTAGAGATCTGCTAATATAACTAAAACTCGTTCATTTGGCGCGGTTTTTACAGTAAAACTACCTTTCCCACATGCATCATGAGTAAATCCGAAATGAAGATCACAAGTACAATATTCTTGTACTCGCATGACGGAATCAATGATTTTCAACATCTATAGTAGGCTAGATCGCCAGTCCCCCAACCTTCCACTCAGTAGCAAGCGTAGCGATTTGAAGCCATCTTGAAATTGGCAATTTACATGCTAATTTGGACCTTTTAGTACTGCTAGCGCTGCCAATGGCAGAAAGTCGCACTAGAAACTCCTATCCCCGCCTGTGTTATTTGCCAATTTCAAGATGGCATCAAAGTGCTACGCCTGCTGCTGCTAGCCTGGCGATCTAGCCTACTATAGATGTTGAAAATCATTGGACGGAATGAACAAATGCTCTGGGTAGTAGCTGCTTCTTGCTGATTGGCTGCGCTACGTCATTCACACGACAGCCAACGCCGCAAGCTTCGCGTGTCTGGCGTTTGAGCTCTTCATGTCGATTCCAAGTGGTTTACAGTTCACTGGAGTTTATTAACCGGCCATAATGTCGTACTCGATTTGACGCCATTGATCGTTTGCTGCCGCATAAACCCGTGTTTAGAGCCTCACCTCACCTCATCCACTTATCATGTCATGTCATGTGTTGCTCAAGCGGATGATTTCATTACTCTGTTCACGTCCAATTTTATGGCATTCTCCATCTTTACGTTATAGTTTGTATGAACTGTTGGTAACGCAACTTGTTCAAGAGTTGATTTATTCATAGATTCTAAATTTACAACAGGACCGAGGTCCCGCTATTGCAAATTTAATAAAATGATTGATGAACAATAATGAAGAAAGTTATTTTATACTTAAAGTATAAGAGGGAGAAGGGGAAACCTTGTACTGGCACATAGCCAGCCTACTCCTGTCGAAAAGTACCAAGGTACGACTACCGGGTTTACGTCCCATCTGAATGGATATTGTAACTTTGCCAGTCGTATGAGTTCCTCTAGAAGTCTGGATTACCAAAGAGTTGACGAGGAGAGCGAAACTGAAGCTTTTGAACATTCCTAGTCTGCTATGATACATAACATTAAAAGCGTTTTTAGTGGTTGTAATGGCATTGGTTAATCTGCGGTAGAAACGTGTGCGCGCTTCAAGTATTTCAACTAATTACTTCATTGTGGACAGTGAATTTGAAACGTATTTTAATAATTCAAATCATCTTGAGAATAATAAAATAAGTATTAGGGCCTATTGAACTGGACGATATATTTGCATGTTGATTTTTGATCTTCGGATTATTCTTTAAAAACAAGATTTTGTCATGAAGAGATTTATGTGGGACGGATACAGGAAAGTGTGCATATGCGATTACGCATATAATAATATTCGTCGTATTATAATATAATATTCATAATGCTTAGCGTAGACCTATATGTAGGCATTTGAATGAACAACACGACGACTTTTAACAATTTTAGAACGTATACCTAGAAAAAGCGATAATTTGATGCAAACTAAAGTCGTTTATGTTTCATTGTAATATAATAATATCATAATTCTATAACAAATTTTGAATTCAATGTAATATCTTCTATAGAAGCAGAGACATTTTTTAGTTTTAAAGTAATATTTTGAGTGGTATACAAATACGTTTCCGTACTTTTCTTTTTAAAATAATTTTTTTCAATATATCCAAGGACGATTGAAGAGTTCTTACATTTTCTTTGGAATTTCAAAATTGAATTTGATAATCTATTCTACAGACGGTCAAGCATCCACAGAATTTTGACCGAGGTTCTTAAGACCGTCTGCTGTATTTATATACATGTATTTAACGTCAAAGTTCTTGGGTTTAAACTCAACTTAAACCACATCGTAACAGTGTTCGGCCGATAGAATCTGTGGCAAGGCTAAACGCAACAAAGTTTAGATTTAACTTTAAAGTTTGCTAAGAACGTCGAAAATTAATTAGATGTAACCAGCCCACACTGATTAGTGGATAATAAGGCTTAAATCTTTAAGTGGGAAACTTTTGCCGCAAGAAGATGTTGCTCTACGGTGTAATGGTAGACGGAGTAAACGATTAAGATAAGAATGATTTGGGTGACCGTAGGAATAGTAAAATACTCCTAAATCTGACTCGAACCATTGCCATTGAATAGCACCTGATATTGTTTATTTTTTTTATTTATTTATTTTCCTCTTTTTGTACATTACACATTTGGATTTTTTTCTTGTACCTGCGGAAATACCTGAACCAATAAACATAGGTTTGTGGCGGTTCAGGTTTACATATAATTTACCCTTTTTTTTAATATACAGTGAACATCGACTAAGATTAATTTTGACTGTAGTATTTAATGCCTTAAAGTAAACTAAAGCTAAACTAAACTTAATATACACTTGTTTGTTTTTTTATCTAAAATAAACAAGCAATTTTTTATATTCTATCTATGCCCTTTGGTCTAGAAAAGGGAACAAATAAATTTTAACATTTATCATGTAAGCAGCTATATATAAGATATGTGAATAATTGCGAAAGTTAATTTAAAAAACCCGGTATTACAGATTTCTTTACAATACATTGTTTTAATGTTACCAATATTATGTTTGAAGGCCTTAGTTGGTATGGTGGTCATATGAAATATTTTTCAATAATACTTTGATCCTTCCTTGGGATTGGGTTTTTATAAGGAAAATAAAACTCACGAAACAATTGTTTGTTTCCAACCATTGATTTCTGATGAACTAAGGGTCGGCTATCAATACGGATCTAAGGTTGGAATTCATAGTCGGCCCCTACACCTAGGGGCACCCATTGTTGCTATGGATTTGTTTTGTTTATGGGAAATAACATGCAAACAATTGTTACCTTGGTAACAATGGGCGCCCCTAGGTGTAGGGGCCGACTATGAATTCCAACCTAAGTCCCGTCCCTCCATTACTTTATAACAAGATTGCGCATAAGACAAATGACTTCCTTCAATTTAACGAAAGATTACATTTACACTTGTAGTCTATTCGCTGATCAACCTTGTGGTATACCTAATGTGCACCAACAGGGAATGACAACGCTTATTTTCATTATGACGATGAACATTATTAATTCCAATGGAACATTATCACTTTCAGGTGTGAATAAAATTAGCAACAAAAACTTAGATTTACGCGACGAATAATGTCTAAGCAATAAATTGAAAGCCATTATAACGAATGAAAATGTAGCTTAATGTGTTAAAAACGTGCTTGGTGAGAAAAACCATGAAAAATAAGACAAATAATATGTCCCTTTTCATAAAGCAATGGCTCAAGCTGTGTTGGGTATTAACTGTGTATACGGACAATGTGGAGGACCATAAATCAGTGTGCAGTCTGTGTGCTGGGCTTTGTTTTGTCGACGGGCGCGCTGCGGTAGTACGGTCTTGAACTAGCTTATGAAATGAAACCACCCCGTTTCCTGTCCGACATTATCACTCTTCGCCTTGGCCCGAATATAGTTTCTTGACAGTTTTCGCATTTAAAATGAATCGAGACTACAAGTTCCAGATAAATACATTTCCAGCATGTAAACGTAGGTTTGAAAAGAATAAGTGTCAAATTAAACAGCTTATGTTATAGAATTTAATTTCATTGCAAGATACTCATCAATATATTTTCTATAACGTTCGGTTTATTCATCAGATTGGTCATGACCTGAAGTTTTAATTTTTGTTTTGCTCGTTGGTCTACTAGATTTATATGCCCGATTCCAATGTAGAAGGTTAAGGGTTTGATTCCGTGTTCGAACTGTCTTTTTCTCTCTTTAATGTATTTTCATAATACTATTGTGTACATGTATAACCGGTGACCTGGGAGCTATCATAGCGACGGTTACTGTCGGAATTCGTCGCAAAGGCTATGAAGGATGCATTTATTCCTACTTCTGTGGAGACTTTTTAAAATCCAATGACAATATAGAGTTTCAAATATAATTTTGTTTTCCTACATCAGTGCAACCACAATACACTTTCAGACGCAACTGAGTTTACTGGAAACACCCTACACATAAAACATCATGCAAAAATATGCAGGATCAGGATTGCTCCACTAGACAGTACACAGTCTACATGAAACCGAGTGCTAAACGGCCTTCTTAAACTTTCTTCAAGTTCTAGTTTTATACCCAAATAAAATATTCATTACCCAACTGAGCTACGCCTACGCATGCGCGAAGCACTTAATTTGGTGGCAAATATTTGCAACTCGTGATTAGTTTTAGAGCCCAATGAAAATGTTCACTGTGAAGAAGGTATGTTTTTGTCCTAAACTCCAGTACACTCCCCATCTGTAAAACGTTCTGTCGCGACAGGGCCGTAGGCCTACAATATAACACACGAACATGATAGGGCAGAGTGACTGGCGCTCGGCAGGGGTTTATGGTGCTTTAGCTCAGACGTAAGACGCGAGACTTATTCGGGAAGTCCTCGGTTCGATACCGGTCACCGGCAATCCTGAACGCAGGTTTTCCTAGGTTTTCCTCAGTCACAATGCTAAAGCTGATTTAGTCATAACAACAGCCCTCAGACATTCCTTATCAACTATTCGAAATAACCGCAATATCTAGTCGTAAACTAAAGTAAAGAGGGACATGAAGTGTACCTGGGTGCCTATTAGCTGTAACTTTTTATTGTGTATCCTTAATTGTGACCGAATTCGATTTTTTTTATGTAGAATATAATGTAATGTTATATTAAGCAAAGAAGTTCGAATTTACATAGAGTTCATTTCAGGACATGAAGTAAAAAGTTACAGAATATATAACCCCTGGGTAGGATTCCTACAATACATTATTAATTTGTTCCTAAAGTTTTATCCTGTATCGTATAATATTACCCTCTCTTGTTACTGAGTACTCAATTCTCACCTTCTCACCAGCCGCTCCCCCCCCCCCCCCCCCCCTCCTACGCAACCCATACATTACACTGAATGTGAGTGAGCGGTTTCTCAACCCACCATAAAGTTTGTTCGAGTTGCCCATGACTGTGTCTAATAAGCCCCCCCCACCCCCCTCCAACCAAGATGACTGGGCAGGATAATCCCACCTGCTTATGATTGCAATCACTAATTGCTCATTAATTTAAGCGGACAATACTCAATATTCATTAACTCCTGTTGAAGATGTAGTTAAGCTCCGATATTGCATGATTAGGCCTACGAGTCAATATCTTCTAAGATATTAGTGTATACACAATACATACTAGCAAAAATTCAAAAAGGTGTCCCTCTCAATTTAGAAAAAGTGCCAATAAAAATTAATAATGATGCAATGCGCCATACAATTACAGAAATTTTAAATGTCATGTAAATAGTCTTATCAGTATCTCATAATTGAATTATTTATATACTCCACTTCGTCAGTGTTACAAGCAATAGTAGAAGTAGTACAATGGTAAACCGTAAAAAATCGCAATCACGTAAAGCTTGCTGTAGTTAAAATTCTGAAACAAAATGTTACCAATCATTTGATATATATCCAGGAAACATTGCTCTATGTTTTCTCTCTATAGTTTCTCTCTTGCTCCGTCACTAAACATTATTTTTTGGCCAATTCTCAAAGTCGAAAGACACACCTTCTTGAATCCGATAGTAGTATACCTAGCAACTACGTGATACGTATAAGTAGGGGCAATTAACTTTTCTGTTACCATGCGTGTATTTATTGTGTACATATCAAAGGTCAAATGGGATTTAGATGAAATGTTCTGTGAAAACGTGCAACAGAAATTGTTAACCCAACGAGAACAGTTTCGTGGAACAGATCTCTCGAGGGTAAAACCATTGTTACTGGAAACATTGTTAATGTAAACTGTAATTCCCAAATGGTTGTCGTTTTGGTTTCAACGAAATTGGTAGCGTTTATTTTTTCAAACAATAAGGCAATAGAACAAAAAAAAACAGTTCAGCTATCCGAAAGCTTGAAAAAAATGCGTACCATAATATGTATTATAAGTTGCCAAATGATTTTAAGAATTTAAAAAAATGTTGATTTACTGATAATTCAAAGAAAAATTCATTTTTATATCGTGAGTTTTGGATGCTACCTACAAAATCAATTTGTTCTTTCCAGAGTTCCCTGTTGAAAAGTTGTTCTTGTGGATTCAAGACAAAAGAAAATTGTTTAAATCCACATGATCAACGTTGATTAGTTTTCGGCTTGAATCCAACCTGTGAGATAATAATTGCAATATACCATTGAATGAAAACTTGACATCAATGCAGGTAGAAATATGATCCTGATCGGATCTACAGGGAATGGTCTTTGGCATTAATTAATCATGTGGAATAAGCTAACATCTTTTCCATGTTTTCCACTGGAATAAAACCGATTGATTAGGCGTTCTTCGATAGGATGAGGTCAACTTGTAAGCTTAATACACACAAGTGATTCAGCGTTATTCCATTCGATACTATTCAGGCGCCCATATTACACAAATTATTAAAATAACTGTGTCAGCAAATTTATATATAAATACAGCTCAACTAGGCCTGGGTTACTTGTTTCTTTCTTAAGCGTGTTACTCAAGTCAGTCTGGCATATCATACGGCAATACCATATGGCAATATCATACGCATGTTTGTCTTATCATAGTGTATCACATCATATACATGATTTTCTGGCCTCGGTATCTCGGTATGTAATCTCGTAGATAAAGTTGTTATACAATTGTACTTCGATTCAAACTAATGAGCAAGTTACATCGTAACAGTGGTATTTTTATGGTTGTGTTCGCGGTTTCTTATCGAAAACAATTTAGTATAAAATGGGATATATCATATTTATATAAACTAATCCAGTGATCTGATGCCAAATTATGGGCTGAGTAAATGTAATACACTTTTAGAAGTGAAGGCCAAATGGATTGTGTTTAAATATGTTAGGGAAGCGTTGGTATGTCGAGGGTTAAACAGGTGGTTTTGGGACTACTTCATAAGGTGTGCGCGGTGTTTATGACTCGTAACGGAATGTAAACTATTGCGAATTAATTAAGTAAAGCGCTCATCGCTTGCCACATGGCCACAATCTGCGGTTTATTAATAATCGTTTCGTAATATCGCCGATAACCGAGTCGTGCCCGTGACATTAAAGTGTTATCCCCGCCGCCAATATAGGCGATCACGGAGACGGGTACGCGGTGGAACCCATTAGACGGGGGTGGCGCAGAGAAACCGCAGGGTAGAGATAAAACACAGATGTTGCATTACCTGACTCGCACCGCTCCCCACCCTTGCCTAGCGGACACTGGCAGCGCTGTCGTCCCTCCTCCGCGCTACACGACCCGCCGAGCCCGCACTCTAGCGTGCAGATGACGATACTCTCCGTAGTCTTCTCATCCCCTTCCTCCGACGCCGCCTCGCTTACTGTGGGCACCTTCTGTTCAAGGTTCGGGCCTTGTGACGTCACGAACTGAACGGCTCGGGGCGGGGCCGTCATGACGTCACCCATGTCCAGCTCGGCTGAGAAGGAGGCGTCTTTCTGATACAAGATGTCGTCTTCATCTGTGCCGATCAACGACTCGGAGGTTGTGTTCAGTTCTGAAACAAAAACACGTTACTGTTAACAAAACTACCATTTGTGTATGTCCACCCTCAAATATGGAAAACATGACTAAAAGATACCATACTTTAAAAGCAGGCGGCTAAAAAATTAAAGAAAACGCGATTTTGTGGCTTGTTGCTACCAAGTAGCACCGAGCAACTTTTCTCATGGTAATTCCCATATCAAAAAATGTTGCCTCGAGATAGTAAAACCGCCGTTAAAATAGGGCACTTATCAAAAATCGATCAGGAGTTTGAATGTGCATCGTTTCTCTACCGATAACATGCTTCTTAGTACGAACGTGTATTTCTACAAAATGCCCTGCAATTAATTATCTTGTGACTTGATGTGTAGAAAAGTTGCAATCTGTTTTGAGCGGCACTGTACGCAGTTGCCGAGTGGTGTGCCTGGACTCGTGTTAACACAATGAGTGCTCTGTCTATCAGGAAGGCGCTAGCGAGCTCAGAACCGATACAGCTGTACTACGCTTTAGAAGAAAAATGTAGCAGAGCTGGCGAAGGGAATCTAGTAGAATAGCTAAATGTTCACTATTTTTTTTCTTGCATTGAAGCAACCTTTATACATTTTATTTTACACAACTGAATTTCATGCACTTATGACTCATTGGTGATTTTTTAGTTTTTCACTTGACTACCTATTTAAAGCTCATGATTTAGCTGTTCGTCACAAATCCAATGAATAGTTATTTACATCCCCTTATTAAACCAACACAATCATACTAATGTAGTTTCCTTAATTAAAACGTTTATTATCCAGTAATCACTCATCATCGTCATCACCATCATCATTAAGCCATCACTTTACAATTTGGTAAGCAATAGTTTCTTGTTCTTCATTAGCCCAACAATATTTATGTCTACAATTTCGCTTTGTTCTGGTGCGTGTTTATTTTGCTATGCAATATTTGGTATTGGGTATTATTTTTTTATTAAAATTACTTTGGATTGTTTTTATTAAAACGCTACCGTTGTATAAAATAATGCTTGTTGTAATAACTAAGTTACAATATTGCATATTGTCAACCAGAGGAATTTAGCCGCTTTATTAGCAGAAGGTAATACCTGATAAAATTTATGAATAGTGCAAGTTGTTTAAGTTTTATAATTTATTCTGGCAAAACATGTTCATATAATAAATAACATAATATCCTTCTAAGATTAGTTATTGAGTAAATTGAATTAGCTTAAAATAATCCAAACTGACTGATTGTATTGTTAAATTAGCATCAGATATCCAAAACGATATCCTAAGTTCTACGGATCGGAAAACGATTTTAGAGGAATTAAACATGAATGAAGCAGGAACTTGTGACGACATTGTTTGGTAGTAGTGGGGAGGTGACACAAGTTCCTGCTTCATTCATGTTTAATTCCTCTAAACTCGTTTTCCGATCCGTCACTAAGACAAATTGTGTGTAAAAAATGAATGCCACCTTGATGGCTGGGGGCGGGGCTTCGCCGCGGATCCTTTTCACCAACATACAATATCAACTGCCTATAGACACTTTATATTTTAGGAAGGTATTACTTAGAATAGTGAATGAATGTACAGAAACAGTAGATAATATAATCAAAAACTAATAATTTGTGTGAGATAATGCATATTACCTGGCTTACAACATCCAAACATTGATGATAGCAGATACAAAGCAGCCATAGACAGTGTATGTTCATATTGGTGGCGTAGTACATAATTCAATTTGATGTTGTTACAACTGATGCAATTTATTTATCAATGGAACATTAATCAACACTTGTTTTGTAAAATATGCTAGCTTGGATATAATACATACTCCGCAGTCAGCACGTATTTGTTGCCACAAGAAACGCTACTTCTCAATTTTCAGAAAGTTGTATTACTCCAGAGAAACAAAATAATACCGTCCAGAGACGGACATAATACTTCATTTCCACACTGGCCGTCCTGTTATTCTCAATAACTGTCTACACAAGATCAAAATGAATTAATGTGACGATTGTCTTCAAAGAATATGTACGTGATAATAAGCTTCTATGCTCAATACGGTTACAGTTAATACACTCAAGAAGTCCGTGAGTTTAAGGCGGGTAGACATTGGCTGTAGGGGGTACTGAAAATACAAACCATTGCCAGCACCAAATGAGGCCAATGTGGGGCATCAGACATAAGATCTGCAAGGGCCTAGTTTAATATTAGAATTAAAACTGACCCAAGCCTGGACCAAACATGTACATGTACATATTCAGTGCACACTACAGGCGCGTCGAGTTTTGCTATTTACGTCAGACATTTTTTAAAGTTCAGTCACGAATCTAGAATTGCATTCGAAAACCGCTGCACCGGAAACTGCAGATTTCATAAACTCTTCGAGTGACGACTCGACAAATCTGGTTCAATTCAATTCTAAAGTTGTTGAACAAATTCTTCCACCGCTACTAACGGGATTTCACCGGTTTATGTGAGGAGTCATTTCATGTTATGTTTGTTACACCTTTCAAGTAGATATAAACAAATAAAAAGGCTTAGAAATACGATTCTATGATCTAAAAAGATATTATTGAAGATACTCTCCATTCATATTCTGCATTAAAATGCAAAGCAGTTTTGTTGTAGTCTAATCAGTAAATCTGACAACTAACTCGTTGGAAGAAGATACCGTAAAATGGCGATTCAGAATCCCATTAGGCACATTTATTTGTGAAAACCCGAAATAGCATGGCGAAAACTCGTTTAAAAAAACTTCAGAATAAGGGCTAGGTTAAGACTCATCCTCTTTTACAAGACTATGTTGAAGTATATGCTCGTGATAATCATATGCTACGATTACAACAAAGTGTTGCTGCCAGTTGTGGATTGCATTGTCAAAAGACTGACAGGGCTCTGAGTGACTTCAACAATTCGGCAATAGCTAGTACACACAGCCAGCAGTAGAAGTA
Organism: Isoperla grammatica; assembly: GCA_945910005.1. Lineage (NCBI taxonomy): Eukaryota > Metazoa > Arthropoda > Insecta > Plecoptera > Perlodidae > Isoperla > Isoperla grammatica. The sequence continues at coordinate 67,144,553 of OX246738.1, forward strand.
TCCCATCCACACAGTAGTACATACATACGACAACACAACCTATCCAAAGATATTGGTATGAGATTCAATTTGGAAACACAAGTCATCAACGCTAATGCGCTCTTGATATATCTGTAAGCGGAAATGTATCAGGGAAGCCGTGGCCATGATAACACCAACGGAGGGGATCGTTCTAAATCAGTTCGTCATGAGGATACACTGAAGGCTGTGTCACGCCCACCTACCTTGGAAAACCCTTATTTATACATGTTAAAATAGCTTTAAATTGTATTAAATTGTAACAAAGTAAAAACCAAAGTACTCGGGAGAATTAAGTGCTCTTTCTTATGTTTCTTTGTTCCAATTAGTATTTCCGTATGCTAAATGTGCTTTAACGCAGGTCCACACAGATTTTTAAGACATACGATTTAAGGTTTAACGCGTAGTCGTAAAGTTGGATCATGGGAAACACGTACTGGCGTTCACACAAAGTTTTAGTTTTAAGACGTTGTTTTCATTGTTGTTTTTAAAACAACGTCTTAAAACCTTATGCATTATGTCTATAAAATCTGTGTGGACCAGCCTTAATTAAGTCCTGTTTCAACTTGCTAGACATCTTTCCAATTAACTAAGAATATTGGAAAAAAAACGGAAATGTTTAGTGGAGGAAGATATTCATAAGAAAGAGCAATACATCTAGAAGATGAAATGTTTGGTTTTACGTTGTGAAGACTTTAAAGCATTTTAAATCTATTTTTACATACATAAATATAGGGTTCTGTAAGATAGCTCGACACACAGCCTGAAGCTCACACTCTCCAAGACTGCGTCACGGGCGGTATTGCAGTCATCTTCTTCTTTGGCGTCGTCCACCTCTGCTCATCCACAATCTCATCCTCCGATGCCAGATATTACGGGTTCACCACAAAGGCCAAGCGAGTCCCCCTCCCAGTATGTCTACCTCAACAGTATTTTGACAACGTCATCCACAGCTGATGGCAGAACGCCGTGCGCCATATTACAGGTACTTCAACCGACCGTATGTGGTACACAATACCTGCAATCATGTGTGGTGAAAGCTTACAATCTCACTACAACACCTATTTATTTCGTCTAATAAACATGAAATATTCCTCGACCCATCTATATCACAACTAAACATAACACTATTCCCCACAGTGCATCATAGCGTTTGAGATAACAATGTTGAGTGATGTTATAGTTATTAACTTATTGTGATACTAAGCATGGTTCTGCGCTGGTAATATCCATTCGACGACCATAATATTATCCCTTGTTCACCATTAATACACGACCATACTATTATCCTTTGTCCACAGTCCTCTTCTGATGTCTTTTGTTCCACACGCCATTGTTATAACAATGCTATAGCTGGCAGAATATTAACTATTAAATCAAAACACGTATAGGTGTGTATTATGCAGGTAAACTTGATTGTCGTACTAACCAAATGCTCCAGTATATTTCGCTGTGATTTGTGCATCATCGTGCATGTAACGAGATATCAGGCGGCCTTACATTGTCGTTTTATTAATGTATTGTATGGGTGACAGTATTAAAGCTGGCTTTTATCTTCCCATGAACGCATGAGGTGTAGACTGAAGACTGAAGAGTGTCAGTGTCACCAATCATAACTGATGTGGTCAATTGATACAAGTTATATTCACATAACTGGTTATTGAATCTTCAATATTTGACTATACCATTAGGTTGTTCTTTCTATTGTATTTATTCCCTCCATACATCACTATAATGTAGCTCGTTCAGTGTTCTCTTCTCTCTTCTTCTCGTCCTCTAGACTGACATTTCTCTCCCTCTCCTTCTCTCTCTTTCTCCCATTCATAAAAATGCATTTTCTATTCAAATGTGAAGAGAGAGAGAGAGAGAGAGAGAGAGAGAGAGAGAGAGAGAGAGAGAGAGAGAGAGAGAGAGAGAGAGAGAGAGAGAGAGAGAGAGAGAGAGAGAGAGAGAGAGAGAGAGAGAGAGAGAGAGAGAGAGAGAGAGAGAGAGAGAGAGAGAGAGAGAGAGAGAGAGAGAGAGAGAGAGAGAGAGAGAGAGAGAGAAAGCAATTTGTGCCAATACAATTGCACTCATAAATTATTAAGTTGTCATGGCCAAACTTTGTGCGTATGTTTTGCCAACTCTACAAAAATAAATGATTTCACGCAACGTGCCATTAAATCTGATACGTTCCAAATAAATGGCATGCGATTTTATAAAATGGGTTTCCGATTAAAGCGCTTCTCAATAGGAATACATTAAAGAACGAAAGGGGTGATGCGCTTTGGGAAGCCGAGCAAGACGGAGCCTACTCTAATTTCGACTGAAAGCCGAACCTACCAATGTAAGTAACGACCAGATAGGGAATAAAGTGTAGCATACACTCTGGTTCGCCTCATTCGTCTTAGTTACAGCCTTATAAAGGTGATATAATGAAGTGTAGTTAAAAGTAACTTGTTAATACATTAAATTAAAATAAAAGAGTTACCTTATATTTCAATTACACTTTGGTCTGGAATTCTGCTTGACATAATTTGGAACTAATTAATTAATCATTTTTTGTAAAAAAACAAAACGTATTTAAAGAATAAATACAGAAAATATATTCTGGATTCATAAAATAAAGAGAATCAAACATAGTCAAATTGGATTTGTGCTCATATCTAAGGTTCAATGTGGTATACTTTCCGTCCAATTTCAATTTGGCTTAGGACCACCAAACTGCCTAAACTATATCGTTCTTTGCTGCATGGAGGCCTGTCGAGACATCATCACCACCATCATCATCATCATCATCATCATCATCATCATAATAATCATTACTTAATTAATATTAACATTGTTTGAATTGTGTGACTATCGTTATATTAATTCAAAAAAAAAATACCAATATTTCTTAAAATGTTCATAATAATTTTTGAATCATTGTCGGATTTATTAGTTTTATTAATTTTTATCGAAGTGGCTTTCGAAAATAATTATCCATTAAATTATTTCAATACATATTGTGATTCATAAATCGTGGCACATATTAACGTTTAAAAGTTGACTACATGTTACTAAGCGCTGTTACAAATACATCAGTTATTATGATGGATACGACGAAAACACATATCTCATTCACTCGACAAGGTATAGAAATACAACCATTCAAATGGCCACCGCTTGGGAAATTGATGATTGAGTAAATGCTCCGGTCTCACATAATTGATAGGATCATTGGATCTGATAGAAGGGTAATATATTCTGTTAAATGAAGAGTAAATGACAGAACAATTACACGAGAATGTTTAACTTCCATTCACAATGTACAGCCTACACGACATTCAATTAATCGGTGAAACTAAACGTTGACATTCAATAAACGCGTGTAAGACTATAATACTGCGTATTTCTTCGTCTGAGTTCTTGCGTTCTCTAACAATAACTTGGAAATCTTCATGATGCATAATATTAATTAAGATTTATTATGAGACAGTGAAAGAAAGTAATTGCACGAAGATGATAATATTTTATATGATGGATGTAAGTAATTTACATTTTTGATACGGACAGAATAAAGAAAATCAAACTCTGTTTTAAAACTGGACATAATTGTTTTAAATCAATATATTTTTCGTTAATAAACATTTTTTAAAAACGATTCACTAATCAGTACACATAATACTGCCCTATTTCGATCTGAAGGCAACAAATGAACAAAATGCGATGAAGCAATTATATTTAGAAATGTTACTACCTCAGAGTCCGAAGTAAACATCATATTATGGTGGGATGAGTTTGTTATTGAACCGTGGGCCTGTGCGAGTCAAGAGCAAATGTGCGAGAAAGCAATCCACCAGTAAATCCAATTACACGAAGGAGATTGTGTTATACTCTACGTATTCTGGCATCGCCTGCAGAAGTCGAGCGTGAAACATACTAACAATTTCTACACTAGAGTCCGTCCATTGTCTCATAATTCGCAATTAAACCATTGAAACTCGGCTATGTCGTCTCGAAGTCCTCAAGTTGCTGCATCCACAGTAATCACATCACAGTACAGAAACAACAAGACACAGTAAGAACTGTGCAACAACTCGTCATCATCACGTGAGCAGAAAATAAACGCATTCAATATTAATTTACACCGTATTCCATGTTATTTTATTCATAAGGTTAAGAAATAACTGATTCAAATTATATGAGCTTAGAGTGGATTGTAGAATGAACTAACGATCAAAAAAAATATTGAACGTACGATATAGCTGTACGCGTGATATTATTCTACCCTCGTAAAAGTTGCTCCGTATACGTTGCTACTAGATATACACCATGTTGGTGTGCTATACTGGCTACGGCTTAAGAAACTATAGGTGAGCCTGGAAATTCTCAGAAGATCTATTTCAACGGGATTTTCCGTGGGATTTCCCGATACCTTCTTGTTATTGTCCACTGCATGGAGTGCACGAACCGTGATGGGAATGCGCCCTCACAGCGGCTGCCAACATACACGCTGCTAGTATCACTACAATACCGGAGGCATGAGAACGAGATCCAACAATTAACTATTATTAATTATTATTTATTATTATTATTATTATTATTGTTATTATTATTATTATTATTATTATTATTATTATTATTATTATTATTATTATTATTATTATTACCTATTTAGGTTGGTTGCTGTCACATGCGTCATTTTCTATTCCATGATAAATGACGACACCATCTTACAGGTTAACACGACGAGCCTTTTAACATCTTTGTCGCGAGTGGATTTGATTTCTTGTTACAGATTTTCCTAGTATCGTCTGTATTAGCATCAACGCATGAACATGATATTGATAGATGATAACAAAATACTTAAGCAAAGTCTTATCCATTTGGGCATTATTAAATGCGCAGTAAAAGTTAATGAAGCACGTGAAGACGAAAGCTCGTATTGAATAGAGTCTATGCCCACATACTGGTGGCTTGTGCGTTGACGCGAACATATGTGCACTGTGCAGTGTATCACTCACGAACACACACCGAAATACAGAATGACAACTGCTCCATGTACAGATGCGGGTACTTATTATATATACATCATGTTGTTAAATGAAATTACCAAATTAAATTTAAAAAACAAACCCCGACTGGAAATCAAACCCGTCTCCCACTTGCCGGGTGGGCACCAGGACCGACAATTTAATTTAACCCGGCAAGTGGGAGACCTGGTTTCGATTCCCAGTCGGGATTGCTTTTTAATTTATGGATTTCACATCAATTTTACCCACAAGAGTGTTTTTTCAATAAATATTCATTTGCATACAAAATACGTTTGTGTATGTACGTGAGTTTTTCAGTTAGCCAATCCCTAGCAACTTGCGGTGGGGAGAATTTGTCTTTTGCAGTTTGTTTTACAACATGATGCACTTATTACCTCGAATTAAAAAACGAAATAACCTTGAAATTTTAAAACAACTGTTTGTACTACACAGAGCAATTCGCCTTATTATGTTAAAGTTTTTTTAACATGGATAACTTGAAAATAGTGAGAATTTGTTTTTGTTCTTATATTTAAAATAATCACATTAAATTACAAACTTATGTTGGAGCAATACTGAACTAGATATTATGATGCATCATATTTTAGACCTGCTGTAAAACTATTCCAAGGCTTTTGGGTGAGCGTTCTCCACCAGTCTATTTTCAGAATATTCGTACTAAGCTGCTCACAGCACGGTAGTAATCATAATCATGCACCAACCAGCTCACAAGGAAAATTGTCCCAGAACAAAAAGGTTCATATTGATCTCGTTATCGTACTTGTAAAATCTAAGCTTGGTAATCTAACAATCTTGAGTTTTTTCACCTGTCCTGCTTGTCTGCTTTGAGGCAGAGAGAGCAGCTACTATAATCAAATTGTGCGTTCGTCCGTCTCACGGCTCTGCTCTCTGGGTGTTCGCCCGTAAAAGCTGCTAAAACCACAGAGTGCAGTATAGTATACTTTGTTGTACGGTGGCTGACGGCCGAGCAGCCATACTGAGCCTAAAAATGGCGGGTTATTGAATTGACGCGATGATTAAGGACGACGAAAATCAAGAACCTGTTGTCGAATTATCTGTTTGTGTTGTTAGGTAAGGTACCTTATTGCTACATGTTATTTTAAGAATGTCTCTCCCATCTGTTTCAAACACGGAAGGATGTATCACAAGTTGTCATTCTGTGTCCTTGACGCTACGCGGAATTAAAATCACCTCCGATTTGGGATGTTTGCTTGTATTTCAGAGAACAGCTGAAATTGTGTTCTACCTCCGACATCCCTGTTTGCAATGTACAGCTAAATCTGCTATATCTAGCAGGAGCAACCAGGTCAAACCTTTGATGTACCATACACGTATACACTCATAGTGTTATAGTTCTGGTGCTGCGTAACAGAATGTGCGTCGAAAGATTAAAACTGTGCCTTGTTGAGTTGTAAGCTCTCTCTGGTGTAGGTTAAGCCGAGACAGGGGAAATAACAGCTTAGCGCACTCTTGAATTAATTAGTGTCCGCACTCGTGTGCCATGCGGCAGAAGCCTGCAAGAGCCCGGGATCAAGCGGACTGCCAGCGTTGTTGGCTGGCTTGACAAGTTGGCGCGGTCAAGGAGACCAGTGGCGTATCCAGGAATTGACAATGGGGGGGGTCGAACATCCCAAGCAGGCAGGGGTCTGGGGCGAAAGCCCCAGCCGCCGGAGGCCAATTCGCCGAAGGCGAATTTTTTTTCTCCATTTATGACGTTTTAAACGCCTGGAAACACGTTTCAGAATAAGAAAATGTCATAGAATAGGTTTAAGAGAATGTAAGAATGACTACAAAGAAAATTAAAAAACCAGTCACAGAACAACAAAATTACTGCAAAAATAAAAATCTTTCCTATATTTTTTTTTTTAATTGTTGGCAAGTCTCCTCGTAACTGGTAGTGTTGTATTTTGTGGTAATATCTATAAATTTTACACGTTTCTGCCGAATGTTTTAGCACTGATTTGCGTTAATTTCTGTTTGTAGCCAGCTTATAAATATGCAAAAAGCTATTGGTTAATGTTTTGACAAATTTTTTTATCATTAAGTTCTGTTTATTCATGTGTTCTTTCATTAGAACTAAAAATACAATAGATACACCTTTTATAAAGACAAACTTGCATTGAAATACAATTTACAAAACCCGGGGTGTTTGGCATAGGGTATAAGAAGATTCACTTATTTAGGATTCAATGTAGTTTCTTATACACAGTGCCAATCGTCAGAGGAGAGAGAAGAGTACCCCCTGACCCTAGCACCCATTAGCATTTTTAAATAATATATTCCTTCAACTTGTCCAATTCCTCAAACTTCCTTCCCGATAGTCCCCGGAAGTCAATAGGTCCTAAAGGCAGCTCTTCCTGACGACCAAGAGCCCAAAGTCGTATGATTTAAGGGTTGAGTATGTAATTAAACAATAATCAAAATAGTAGTTTCCTCTTCCCTCCTCCTTTCCTTCCTTCTCTCCGCATGTAATTTTTTTTTTTTGGGCATGGGGGGGGTTTGAACCCCATAACCCCCCCCTTGGATACGCCACTGAAGGAGACCAACTAGATCACTCGCCCCTCCTCAAGACACATTGTTCAAACTTTGTCTCGACGAGGAGGGAAGCTTTGGGTACAGTCTGAGGGTTACAATTAAACTGAACGTTCTAAATTACTATTTTAGTTTGAAACTTTGTATCAATAATTTAGCGATTAATTTCTAACATTATAAGCTGCCGCCTGAAACAATTTCTAATAATAAATTAACAATGTGTTTTCTCCCAAACTAATGTTATGCGTGAAACATAAAAAAATGATTTTTTAAACAAGAGATCCTTATATGTTTTTAACATATTTTCACTGTTGACGAACTAAAAAAAAAATCAACGAATTTAAAATGCAAAATCTATCAAAATTACCATAGTATTTTCGAGATCATGTATATCGAATAGATAAAGTTGTATTATGGAGTGGGGTAAGCAGCCGCATCAAGTGAAGTTGATAACAGAAGAACCTTAAATATATATTATGCTCACTCCCAGAATTGACAAAATCTCAAATCAGTTTGGCCATCGCAGTTAGTTACGAGTCAGCGCAGCTACAACACAAACATGTTATACCATCGTGTTTCAATAATTTAATATTTTCAGAACGTTTATTTTGAGTTGTGTTTACAAAACTGTGTTTGCGTACATACCTCAGGGGAAATATGCACTGGTATTTATTCAGGCCAATGGAAACTGTGCAAATTAAGTTAAAAATTGCGTTCAATTTACTATTTTGTGGATTGGGGAAACCTCGTTAAAATTATATACACATTTAATTACTACCTTTAAAGTTTATGAACAATAAACAATAAAGTTTACGGGACGTTTATTTTTACTAAACACTAATGTAATGGGCTTTATTGATGACGTGGCTATATTCCAACCCCCACCCTTATTCTATCATTCTACACTTAAGGCCAGTCTTACAATCTCCTAACAGGAAAGTTATTCGTAGCGAGGATTTCAACTGTTATGATTGGTCGTTGCCATGGAGAAAACAAGCTATTTGACGAATAAGTAGTTATTGGGACATTGTAAGACTGGACCTTATAGTCGTAGATTTGCTGTGTTAAATATCAGTATTCAGACAATATTTAGGAAACGTTTGGTGAAAATACATTATTATCGTATACACACACAACACACTAATTACAAAATTTTTACCGACTGGCTATGTAAAAATGACAATGGCAAGTTTATTTAGAAGAAGGAATAAAAGCGTAGTGAACCATTTGCGCATTTAGTAATAAGGTTCTAAATTAATATCCCAAAACCAACAAAAGATAATAACTGAAAATCTACAATCAATTATGCTGTTGTTTTGAATGATGTAGGTATGAATGTCGTTTTTCGCTGTATGTAACACGGTTTAGGTGCAAGGCAGCCGCTATGAAGTACTAATATGGATCTCCCGTGTGTTTGCCTAGCTACACCGAGGTTCCTTGAATACCACCGACATGAGAAGGGAGGGTCCAAGAGGGATTATCGGGGAGACCACATTTTCATACCGACTAATTCGATTGCTTCTGAGCGTGTGGCGAGCTATGTCGCGTGCACCTCCTGGGAACCAAGTATAGATCACACCCACAAAATTACTTTGCTATATAACGGTAATAATTCCATGTTAATGTTGTAGAATCATTAATCATTATTTAACGAAACACATTTCTTGAGAGCTAACTAAAATATGAATATAGGCCTCCGACGTAGACTGTGGTACGCTCTAGCGGTGAAAAAGTGCCCTTTTGAGTGTGTAACTCCCACGGTCTACTGGATTTACTCTCGCGCGCGCTGCGCGCACGCTACAAGCGATCTAGTGGACCTTGTGTAACTCCGAGACTTCCGCGCATCAAGATGGCTACTTTACAGATAAATGAAACTATGTGTTGTGTCGTAAGATGCTCGTGTTCGCCAGCAAGAAATGAAACAATATCCATGTATGCATTTCCAAATGAAAAACAGCAAAAGAACAGTAGACAACAGTGGATTTAAGCTGTTAAAAGAATCATACTTGACTCACTGCATCAACACTTTGTTTACATTTTCTGGTCACGTCATTGCAGTGGCTGGAGCCTAGTCCTAACCAATACACCTTTTGTAAATAATTAGTAGACAAATGTACTTTGAAGTAAACATTGTAAAAATACAAAATTACATATTGCTAAAGAATTAAACCCTATTCCCGATCTTGGTTAACTTTTTTAGACCTACGCCATGAACATTCATAACAGCTGTCAGAATTCCTAGTTCATCTTGACCAAATCTAGGCGTAGGCCTAGGCTAGCAAACAGTTTGTTGGCGGGAAGAAGATTTACGCAGGCCTACATGATAGTCCTACATGATGGTCCATCATACCTTCCAGTTCCCACACTATCAATATTGCCAAGGTGTTGTTGTTGTCTCTTATAGGCTCGTGTAGCATGTATGTACTGCCATGAAGCATGGACCTAGTGTAGGGTACGGTGAGTCAAGATTTGGTTGAGAAAGCCTGGGTCGTCACCCAATAGAAAAATGTTCTTAGAAAGATAGAGAAGTTTTTCTGTTGGCCTACTAGGGCCTATCCTGTATTTTGTATTAAGAATTACAGGTTTGGTTACTTTTGGTGTTCAAGGGTCCTAATTTTACTAAACAAAGTGTAGGCCTACACATCAAAGGTCTAGGCCTACCCGTCATGCATTATGAACCCATAATGGTTACATTCTACATTGATCTGACAGGTGACTTTGTGACTGTCTATGTCTTTGGATTTGAAGTAGGCCTGGGCTAGGAGCTATATTACATTTGATACACGGAAATATAAGCCTAAACCCTACAGTGACTATTACCCGCGTAGTTTTGTAAATGAACGGTGCGAGTTTTGAACACTTTTTACTGCCAGACAAAACTCGCCCTCTTACCTCGCATTGTCCGTCTTTAAATCTATAGTCTGCAAAATCTATTAGGCCTACATGATATCTCTCGTAAAGTAACTTTCCACGGCTTAAACGCATACAAGATAATGTTAAAATTCGAAAATACACAACTGCTGACAGCTCTGGATTACATGCATTTAGATAGGCGAAGTTTTCGCGCGGTTTCAAATTACACAATCGTTAGGACGCGACTTTGCCGGTAGGAGAAAAACAGTGGCGCTGCCATCGGCTATGTCGGAGGCCTATAGATTCAGTGTATTTCGAATGCTTGAGGATGTTTGTTCGTTTATAAGGTCACACACGGCAAAGCTGTCAGGTGTTTTCGTCATAGCATGAGTGATGTAATGTGGCTAAAGTACCAACCTGTATTCGATTGCTATGACGAGTTCAAAGTTATAGTTTGCGTATCACATAGATCATACACACAAAGTTAAAAAAAAAAAAAAAAAAAAAAAAACAGACCGAAACGCGAATCGATTCGTGAAACTTCTGCATAGGATGCAGGAATAAATTCACTATACCAACTAGCCACACATTTTCATCATGATTCAACAACAAGTCCTGTTTTAATTATGTTTTAGGGAGTTTTATAAATGGATCGATAACATTTTCATTTAGTCTGTTGAAAGCTAGGAAAAGTTTTCAGGTCTTAGAAGGAGATGAAAAGAAATCTCCCTTATTAAATTCGGATGCACACTCTTTAAATCACCTTTGTTGGTTATGTATGTGGGCCAGTGAATACTTGATAGCCAGTTCAATCGTAAACAATCAGTGGTGAGGCCAAAGGAGTGAACACCCACTCTATCTTCTATCATTCTATGTGGGACGAAGCTGAGCCAAGCCAGAGGCTGAGCCGCTTTAGACGTCTCCCAAAACGAGAGGCGAAGTCAAAGCTTCTTTATACCAAGGCGGAAATGGGAAGCCTCTCCACTCTGACACCAGATATCGTTGCTGCTCGTGAATGAGAGGTTTCGACACTTGGAAAATAGTTTCCTTTAAGTTGCCACTTAAACGTTGCTTGGTGTTCAAGTGCCAAGGAAAGTGTATCAAGCTGAAACATGTAGTGTCACTTCCCCTTCCCCTCCCCCCTCTCACAGTCATAACGCATGTCAAACCCATATCCAGTCTCGCATGAAACATTTATATTTAACTTTGCTCCCACCCCTTATATTATCATTCCCTATAATTTATCGAAAATGTACGCAAGATAGTATCTGCTTGATGCAGTTTTCTTTATTGTGCTCAAAAATGTATTCAAAATAGTATACAACTTGACATTGTAGTTACCTGATGGAGTTGTCTTTACCGAAAATGTACGCTAAGTACCCTAGTACAGCAACTTGACTTATAGCTATAATTGATGCTGTTGTCTTTATTGTGCTCGAAAATGTACTCAAAATATAGTGTACATCTTGACATTGTAGTTACATGATGCAGTTGTGCTCGAAAATGTACTCAAAATAGTGTAAAACTTTACATTGTAGTTATTTGATGCAGTTGTCTTTATCGCTCGAAAATGTACGCAAAAATTAATATTATAAGAAATGCCTTAAAGTGTAATCTTATTAATGGCGTTATAACAACGGTTGTTACTATGCGTGAGCAATAAAAATCACACAAATGTGAAAAATATAAAATACGGCTCATGTTGCACAAATATTATAATCTACTATATAAAAAGTGATATCTTGTCGATAGTTTGGAAGGTGAAATGTGCCTCAACCGATGTCGCTTGACCGCGTTCTGCTCCGAGCGGTTGTCGGCCTTACCTGTACCACTGCGCCTGTGAACCCAAGTCACAAAGCTTAGCGAGGTCCTCTCCAGGGTTTACTCAGCATTCCGTGCACACACCACGTTCTTTACGGCTGGGTATTACGGTCATTGAAATCAAGCTCAACAGTAGCAAGCCGACGGCGACCACATAAAAGAGAAGCGAGTTCAACCCTTGGCTTTGTTCCTTGAACACCGCGCCCCGGTCTATATACACAGGGGTAAATAGCACTTCGATTGTGAGGTAACACACTGTAGACCTGAAGCAGTTGCTGATAAAGGCGAAGCGGGTACTGAGATAAGAGCGACTTGGGGAACGATTTGGGCCTAATTTGTACTCGACTCACGTCGACATCTTTGCCCTCTATAGCGCTAATACTTCGACTGTGTGACTTGTCACCTTTTACAAATACTCGCTTTCATTCCAATATAATATAACGTTATGGCATTGGACTTGTCCACTAGATTTATTTCTCTACGTAAAATAGCATAACTTCCCGCTAAAAAGGAATATGAGAAAATGTAAAAATGGACTTTATGTGTCAAAAGACACATTTTCCTTTCAAAGAGCTTATATGAAACATGTTTTTGTATTGTGCTATTAACATGTAAAAACCTTCAGACTTTGACGAAGACGTTTAAGGTGCTAGTGTGCTTCTTTTTTGTTTGTATGATTCTAACTTATTATAATTTTCTTATACGTTGTGTTATACGTTGTTGATAGGTTTTGTAACTCGAACAATAAAACGACAATCACAGAACAGATCGAACATGTTCTCTTCTGTTCAAAACAGTTCCGAGCGGACACTGAACACCACCAGAACATATATTTTTACCGATGAACAACAATCTACCTTTTCCGACTGTTCTTAAGTATTTGGAACGGACAAATGATCTCGGAGTGATCACCAAAGAGTACTGGCGCTACATTACTGTTAAATTAATATAAGACGAAAAAAAATAAGACAACAAATTGCTACGAATTTGATTATTACTGTCCATCAATCACACGCCCACCCGTTCTGGCCACACTACAAATACCATTGTGTGTTTGGGTACGCAATTAACTGTGCTAGACGCGGTTAGACGCTATGCGTGCGGGCACGGTTTTTCAGTTCTCTAAAATATGCACAACGTACCCAATTGAAACCAGGACTTCTGAAAGTTACAAAGTTATTTTTTTCGTTATTTTGATTGTACCGGTACCGTAGATATTGCTAGATGTATACGCCGCTTCATTAAAAACATTTCACCCAGAAATACACTTTTGTGATAGCCAACTTTTATTGTAGTTAATGTACATACTTTGTTCTAGGAGGTGAGGAATTTTCAGTATGTTATCTTTAATGGTATGTGTGCTATGATTTTTCTCATCTACTGGTACAAAATAGCTCATTTTTACCGGTAGATGAGAAAATTCATAGCACACATACCATTAATGATAATGAACTGAAAATTCATCACGTCCTAGAACAAAGTATGTATACATTAACTACACCAAAATTGGTTATCATAAATGTGTATTTCTGGGTAAAGTTATGTTTTGAATGAACCGGCGTACATCTAACAATATCCACGGTACCGGTACAATCAAAATTACGAAACAAATAATTTTGTTACGTTCAGAAGTCCTGGTTTCAATTTCATTAAGCTGAACTTGGGTACGTTGTACATATTTTAGAAAATTGTAAAACCGTGCCCGCACAGCCTTAAGTTCCGAATACCAATTTAAGCTACAGGTAAAGCCAGGTTCTCTGAAATGTTTTAAACTAGCAGGCTAGAAGTGTTATGCGTGATTAACATACTGACTAGATCTAGGTGCGTTGATTTAGTAAACAGTTTGTTCTAATACCATTCATCGTGTCTATAGAGCTGGCTAACAGTTTGTAATTACTGTAATACCTTGTTCACGTTACGGCCACTAACAGCAGTTAGGCTGGCTAACAGCAATTAAGTGAACATATTCGTGTTATAGGAAGTCTGTGTTAACTAATTGACCTCTGTCAGCTGTTAACTACGTTCACATTACAGTAGCAGCTAACATCTGTTAGTGGGCATAGTGTGAACAAGATGTAATGCACGTAAATCCTGTGGCTCACCATTTTGTCCTTTCATCTTCTAAGAAGGTGAGTCTCATAATAAAGGTAAAGCATAACGCTATACAAAGAGGCTCATAATAACTCTGCTTTTGAGTCTGCCAACCCATTCCATTATATTCCTTTCATTTTGTATAGAATGTATTATTATTGTAGCCTATTCTATCCATCTCCACCGTAATCAAGTTTCGATATCAAGTTGCTCGGTATTTAATAAGAGAGTTCGCTCTCATCTGAGATGAAGTTGAAGGTTTATTTTCGTTTTATGCCTAATAATTATTCTCCCTCTTGCACGCTCAAGTATCACAACTTAGTTTGGAGTAAGCTTATTAGTGACAGCTTGTCAAGAAAAGCGTCTGTTTAAGGATTTATCTGTGGAAGTTGTCTCGAAACTAGACACTTGCTCATTAAGACACAGACCACACAGTTAATCAATGATGTAACCACTGCAGAAAAATATGTGTCGTCTGTTGGAGTTACAATTGAATGCAGTTACCATTGGCATAAAAGTTATTTTGAAAATTTAGTTGAAAATTAAGGTTTAATTAATTTGCATTTAATGAAACTTATACATACTGAATACTGATAGTTAGTAGTTATAGAATTGTTTCTGCCAAATTATTATTTTTGGTTTGCTTATACCCGTAAACTACATTATGGACCACATTGTAGTTACTTAAAATTATTACAGCTAAATCTTGCCCGTTCTACACCTAAAATCGAATTTGACTTTCTACTCGAGCTCTAAAAATGTCCTGCTACTGAGTTCCGCTAATATACATACATTTGACCCCTCAAGGGAAACTCAAGCCATGCTACTAGGCACCCCCACCAAACACAAGCCATGCTACTCAGCACCCCCACCACACACAAGCCATGCTACTCGGCACCCCCACCACACACAAGCCATGCTACTCGGCACCCCCACCACACACAAGCCATGCTACTCGGCACCCCCACCACACAAGCCATGCTACTCGGCACCCCCACTACACACAAGCCATGCTACTCGGCACCCCCACCACACACAAGCCATGCTACTCGGCACCCCCACCACACACAAGCCATGCTACTCGGCACCCCCACCACACACAAGCCATGCTACTCGGCACCCCCACCACACACAAGCCATGCTACTTGGCACCCCCACCACACACAAGCCATGCTACTCGGTACCCCACCACACACAAGCCATGCTACTCGGCACCCCCACCACACACAAGCCATGCTACTTGGCACCCCCACCACACACAAGCTATGCTACTCGGCACCCCCAACCACACACAAGCCATGCTACTCGGCACCCCCACCACACACAAGCCATGCTACTCGGCACCCCCACCACACACAAGCCATGCTACTCAGTACCCCACCACACACAAGCCATGCTACTCAGCACCCCCACCACACACAAGCCATGCTACTCGGCACCCCCACCACACACAAGCCATGCTACTCGGCACCCCCACCACACACAAGCCATGCTACTCGGCACCCCCACCACACACAAGCCATGCTACTCGGCACCCCACCACACACAAGCCATGCTACTCAGCACCCCCACCACACACAAGCCATGCTACTCGGCACCCCCACCACACACAAGCCATGCTACTCGGCACCCCCACCACACACAAGCCATGCTACTCGGCACCCCCACCACACACAAGCCATGCTACTCGGCACCCCCACCACACACAAGCCATGCTACTCGGCACCCCACCACACACAAGCCATGCTACTCGGCACCCCCACCACACACAAGCCATGCTACTCGGCACCCCCACCACACACAAGCCATGCTACTCGGCACCCCCAACACACACAAGCCATGCTACTCGGCACCCCCACCACACACAAGCCATGCTACTCGGCACTTCAGCCACACACAAGCCATGCTACTCGGCACCCCCACCACACACAAGCCATGCTACTCGGCACCCCACCACACACAAGCCATGCTACTCGGCACCCCCACCACACACAAGCCATGCTACTCGGCACCCCCACCACACACAAGCCATGCTACTCGGCACTTCAGCCACACACAAGCAATGCTACTCGGCACCCCCACCACACACAACCCATGCTACTCGGCACCCCCACCACATATAAGCAATCCTACTCGGTATTCTCGCCACACATACTTTATATATTTATATATTTTTTTTTTTTTTTATTTTTGTGTATATATTTATATATTTTATGTTTGGATAAAAGTGTGGTGGATTAATAATCACGCGCAAGATAAATTTTACCCTGTTATTACCTCGAAGTAAAACATTGAATTGGATGGTCTCATAATAATATAATATTGTAAGAATAGCTCGCCAAGTTTCGATTACGTATTGGAATTGGTATCCTATTTTGTAGTTTTTTAACTTCCCTTTAAGTTTTTTTATGCAAATCAGGATGTATCGATTACAGATGTATCAATTTATACATTGCGGCTGCTGAGGACAAAAGGTCAGATGTGAAACAAGGCTTTTTAATAAAAACGTAGATGTCAGTAATCTAGAAACTATGGGGATTTTAAATTATGCGGGTTTTCGCTACGGAATGTCGAACGAGACATTCGCCGTCAAAGGAATCCAATAAATCTCAGATATTTCACATTTTATTTTCCTTTGCGTAGAAACTTCGAGTTTATATTTATTAGATTCAGCTCTGGAAAGAAAATATCAGAAAGAGTGCACAAAGTCTGGCATTTTTTAATCAATATCTAACACTTTACGAAATGAATTGTAAATTGTTAGTGAATATTATTTGTTCTATACACGTATATGAAAATATTGATATTTGAATGTGTCTTCTTTAATACATACCACGGACGCACTGTAGATTTGGAAGTTTTTATAGCACCAATAATGTTTCGCCAAATAATGCACGAGTAGTAGGGTTACAAAGTGAATATGAATGTGCATGGACAACGTTTAACAATGGAAATTTCAATTAACCCTTACATCCATTTTGTCATATTTGCATTATTTTACTTACATGTAGTGTATAGAAAAACAAGTACAAGTTTCAGTATATATAATATATTTATTCTACTACCTAACAAAGACAGTCAGAGCGATTTTGGATTTACAGCTGTTCAAAGCTAGTTGGAGAATAGCCAGAGAGATCAACGTGATGCTATTTTACGTTGTCTTTGCTGTGGGTATTAGAAAACTACTTTTGAGTTAAATATGGCACGACTTGCTCCGGACGGACGGACTATATCAAGTTGAAACAAACGCCAAAAATAATATTGCAGATTACTGTCCAATAAGTTATAGATAAAATATATATGAAAGAAGTATTCTATAACAACTGAGGCCAAGGCAACAAGAACATTTCGAGTCTATGGTAAATACTTAATGCATACATATACAGGCGCATTTCACTTTACGTGATTTGTCTACTGTCTAGTATTATCTCAGTCAAGAATTCCTTTTAGTTTTTAAAATCGTTATGCTAGGGCACGGTTGATTTTTACAGTCCGGTAGACAAAATCATCTGATTTTTTGTGTGACGTATAACCCCTGTTCCTATTATATCTGATGTCATTGTAGTTATTGCCGATCAGAGGTATCCCTGGTGGTAGTTAGTTCCATTTGGTTATTCTCGACAAGGGTTGGCTAAGAGGTGATAATGATTCTTGTCTCTTTTCATCTTTAATATTGCAATCATTCTATTCGAGACGATGAGGAGGGTAGATAAAGATGAAGGACACCTGTACAAAAACCATAGTTTATGAGGGATTTGTAGCCCACGTTTCTTAGTAGCATACTATTGGGTCCTGCCCCACGGCAAACGGCCTTTTGAGTCTAAACTATGACATCAAGGTGAACGCCGAGCGTTTTGACTAAAGATGTTTGTAGTAAGACTCCGGTCCCTGATAATGTGACAGTCGCAAACTTAGGTTGGAATTCATAGTCGGCCCCTACACCTAGGGGCGCCCATTGTTACTAAGGTAACAGTTGTTTGCATGTTATTTCCCATAAACAAAACAAATCCATAGCAACAATGGGTGCCCCTAGGTGTAGGGGCCGACTATGAATTCCATCCTTAGTGTTTAGGAGAAGATTCCATTCAAGAAAGTTCGCATAGCGTATAACATTAGCTGTGTTTTTGTAGGAAACAGTTGAATACCGTACTGACATCTCGGTTCTCGGAACCTTTAAGGTCTACTTGATCATGGATTTATAATAGTACCTTGACTTAGAAGACCTTAAATTTACAAGGCGGTAACCAATAACTAATGAAATGGAGAGATAAACACAGAGAGAAAACTCCAGTTTTTATATTGCAACAACCCGAAATCGTGAGTTTTTACCTAATTATTGTGTCTCATAATCTATAGAATCAGTATCCAATAATTTGTTGATGTTTCAAGTTTACTACACGTTATTAGAGCATTGCGCTCTTTTCATATTATTGGTACTCGCTACTCGGTACGGTATTTCGTTCAGTATTACCAATACTAATCAATAGAGTAGCGAAATTCAAGCGATTTCTGTGTTGCAAACATGTGCGCGCACGTCCTATACCCATTACCCATGGGCTGTGGGTGTAGTCAAAGAGTCGATAAATGAGTACTAGTACAACTTGACGTAGTATTTATAATGGTAAACAACGTATTATGTCAACCCAATAACTTTCTCACCGCGCTAGTGTCACCATGCGCAAGTTGTTCAATGGAGCTGATATGGGTTTCGTTACTGTATATTGTATTAGTATACTGTGGTATTACGGTCTTAACTTTATGTGAACAGATCCCGTATTTACATAGACAACTGAGTCAACGAACCACACTCGACCGACACCTTTACTTAGTTCTCTTTGTAAACAAGGCTAGTTGTTTGCAATCACGCAGCCTGCGTTTGTCTAAACGTGCATATGCATGCATTGGTTTCTGTGTAATGAAGTAATCCATCACCTCTCTGTTGACATGGGGTAAAATGCGTGTTTTTGCTCTGGAGTGGAACCCATGGAAGATTGCGTGTATTCGAGGTGTCGTGTCGTATTATTACTAAACTTGCTTGATTTGAGGGGAGACACGTGGTAAGCTTGGCAACTTATACAGTAGAACATTGATCTGTAGAAGCGCCATTCAACTATTAGGTTTTGACAGCATCAAGTAACTTAAGAAATTAAAACAATTATACGGGATCTTTCTGTTAATGTATCGTTATTTTACTACGATAATCTGATACTCCAAGTAGGCAAAGGCTTAAAAAAAGTAGTGATGCAGTTCAAAGTGTAATTTTTAGATAGCTGAAATCCGGATATAGAACTCACGACGGTGATTTACATATTCAGAACAACCCATCAGTTTAACTGGAAGTGAAGGAAAAGAGAAAAACGATAATTCTCGTAGTTTGGTTCCATGCAACGTATATATGCGTCACACTGACTTGTTTGCCAGTTTAACAAAATATTCTATTTGTTTTGCACAAAAGGAGAATGCAAGTAAATCAAAATATGGAAATAAAATGCTACAAAGGGAATGTTCACCGACATATACTCATAACTTCGTACAGTATAGAGTTTTTTGTATATTTTTTAATTTTATTTCTCTGTATTTTCTCTGCTCTTTAATTTGTCTGCAGATTTTCAAGTAGGGTCAAATTGCTGAGTAATAATATAATGTTATTTTTATGCCTGCTTTTGAAAAATTAAAATGTTTGTGGTACGTCTCCTGCGGTCCTACCCATTGTTTAACGATATTCTTCCTGTCTCCTAGCTAGCTGCTCTAATATTGAGAGTTAAAGTGTGCGTACAGTAAACTTCAAACATGAGCATTTCACTTTGGGCCGGCTGGGCCCTGAATGGTTCAGCCCTAGACTGAGACTCCTCCCCCTCTCACCTACTCAGCAACAATTCAGTTTTCATCTCGTTTTTTCACACTGACTCCACTGTAGCAGGTTATACCCCCATTCATCCCTACACTTAATTTTTTGTATCACCCCAGCCCTCGGGCTTACGCGTTTTACCTCTGTATTCCTTCATTTGCTCTAAAGAACCCAGCCCGGGAGAGCTTTCCTGCAAAGTTCATTGCTGAACTATTGTATGTAGTAAGTAAGTAAGTAAGTAAGTAAGTAAGTAAGTAAGTAAGTAAGTAAGTAGGTAAGTAAGTAAGTAAGTAGGTAAGTAAGTAAGTAAGTAAGTAAGTAAGTAAGTAAGTATAAAATAATAACCTCTCAAAATGCGTGAGGAGAATTATGCTCATAATAGCTTACAAAAAAATCATCATAAACCTCTAAACATTTTTGCGTACAAATGTAAAACGTAAAATGGGTTTCTATGAAGTAAAGATTTTACCACGGGATACATGGTTAGGAAACTTAAATAACGTCACTGTCTAACGATTATAACAGCTACTATAAGCATGCTATTAAAGTGTTAGGAAGTTTTTAAGTATTTCCCTTATTGAATCAAATCATCAAACAAGGATCTTTGTTGATATTGTTCCAAGAACCACGGAGGCTGGGTAGACAAATTAAACGGCTGTTTTATCTTACATGCATGGGAATGTGATTACGTCTTACAATAGAATATGACATCCTTCCAGTGCCTAGAGATTGTAACCATCGATAATTTTACCAGCACAGTTCTAAGCTAGATGAAAGATTACAAGTATGCAACATGTGCCACTATAACAACAAATTATGGCTTGTTGAAGTTCATCCTTCAAATGAACAAAATTGCGAAATAAATTAAATTGAAGTGATTTTAAGTGCGGATTTCTACGAAAGTAAAGAATTTATAGTCTTGGTACCATAATACTCAGAAGTAAATAATCCAAATAAACTCTTCCTCAATACACAGTTAATTGGGCATGACTAGACAATGTGATCTTCTGACTCCAGAGCAGTGATGATTTCAGGCATATCCCGGGGGGGGGGGGGCTAGCAGATTGAAAAAATCACATGAAGTAAAGTAAATTTGCAAAAAAAAATGCAAAATACAAGAAAATGGGGTACATTTTTCCACCTCATATAGGACTAGGAAATAAATCGATTTCCACGAAAAACTCAACTACATAATTGTTGCAACATTTTATTTTCTATTGAAACGATGTAAGGTAAAGGTAAGAATGGCAAATAGGAATCACCTCATATTCGAAAACTGAAAGGATGGCATCAACAGAGACCGTAACCCCCTCCACCCCTGCCTTTTGTCACGGCGCATCCCTTCTTCCTCTTGTCAACCAAGTTTTGGGTAATTACGCTCGGAAGAAACCCCGTAGAATCCGACTGCTCTAAACTGTGTAAGTAAATACCTGGTATTTAAAATAATAAATAGAATTGTTGATTTTATGATTATCTACACAACTATAATATGGCGCTAGATTTCACAATACGTGTGTATCAGGCTCCGCACTAGTTTTAGTATAAACATCACCCATTTTGTGCATCTTGTATCCCACACACAGGAAGACAATTTGTTTCTAAGCCCTAAGCCATAAAATGAGTTACTAATTTAGCAACACCCCAGATTTTTATCAGCCCCCCCTAGGAAAAATGTCTGAAATCATCACTGCTCCAGAGGGAGCCTATAGCGTGGGTGTTCTGACAGCATGTTGTTGGGGTTATCCTGATTGGGTTGGCTTACTACGCTTCGCAACGTCCACACAATATTGATATGGCTATTGTTTATGGTTTTTCTTGATGCACCGCAGTAAATGAACTATAGTATTTCACATAATAACACTTTTTGGCATTGGTGCACATTTGGATATGAAACATATGTGCGCTCTAAATACTTCTTTACTTTACGTTTTCAATTTCGTTTCATATACTATCTACACTTGATGACTATTTTAAAATGTAGTAACTATCTTCGTTGATTGATCCTGATAATAATGTGATGTGTGACATGATAATAACCTGCCGTCTGCCGAGATAATCTTAAGGAGCCACAATCACATATGTTTTCTGTTGTGACATCCCGTGCGTTGGATTTTTAACCCAGCTAATTTGCCATGGGAATATTATATTAATAACCATAAGAGAGAGAGAGAGAGAGAGAGGGAGAGCTTACAAAGATCGTACAAATTTAAGCATTGCACGAAGACGACCAACAACTTGAAATTGTGCATTTCGCAATAGAGTAGAGTGCCCTTTAAAGCAATAAATTAACGTAGAACGAGACATCAATAACTTTGTGTGTTCAGTGATGTTTGCGCAATCCAGAACACAACATCATCCATATATCAACGCTATGTTACCATCACAAAAGTGAATTGAACGAACCAAAGTCGCATGCAGCCTACGCGATTATATCGAGTGTAGTAAAATGAAGTAACACTTGTAACTATATAATAAATCCAGAGTAGCTTTGCCTCTTGTATGAGAAACCGGATGCACAGTCGATTTAAGTGTAGAATTTGTAAATGGTTGCTATAGAATGGTTTTATTACATGCTATTTTATAAAAGAAAAACAAATAACTTTAACAATAATTAAGTACAGATCCTATACATAACTCTATTGTGCAGTGATCGACAACCTATGGCATAACGGTACAGTTGATGAACAACAAACAAACAAATAAAAACAAATTTGAATAGGAGAAGGCAGATCCACTATAACTAATGAGTATCGGTACGTTGCTTTGGTCAATATGTATGTACTTCATTTGCCAAAAAGGTTCAATCAGAAATTGTTGGCCGCTTCACAGCAACCCAATAGTAAATCATCGTCTCGCCATCGCATCAAATTTGTGTGTTGACTGACCACTTGACTAGTGCAGTAATGGCAATGTTGACTCACCTAGACAGCTGTATCCGTTGTGGTGTAGCACGAAACCACCCCGGCAGTCGCATTCGAACATCCCGTCGTGTAGTTCGTAGCAGAGCTGCTCGCAAGGACTCCCCACGCCACACCGTCCTGGACAAACAAACACCGGTCATGCAGTAGGTCTCTTTATCGGCACCAGAGAATACGTATGTGTTTTAATCCATGCACATAACTTAATAAGCTCAAAGGCAGTCTTCACTTGGAATATTCTAACTTGCAAATATCTGCTATTCTTCACACGCACACAGCTGTTGAGGTTTTAACACTTAAGTTCGAAACTCTCTCAAAACTTTTCTTACCAAACAGTAGGTCTACACGCAATACATTACTGATTCTAACTTTAGTTTCTGGTTTATCTCTGCATATATTTTAGAGCATCTTCTTATCTTTGTCTTTATCCTGTCGACTTTATTTCTAAGCCGTATTCCAACGAGTAGGCCTATGTTGTGTCTGCAGTATTTTACCAACATCCCTGTCAAACAAGTGAACAACGTATTCGTATTCATTGTTTATTCACTGACAAGAAAAACTCACGATACAAAATGCATATACATTTGTAAACCTGTCCACTGAGCAAGTAAATTTCCAGAACTGAATATTTAATATATTTTAATTGTCGTGCTATACAAGAAATAAACTATTTACCACCTCTAAATTATATTTGCATTATTTATTAAACAACTTGAAGTCGACATAGTTTCCCTGTTCTCAGTTCAGATTAGTTGCTAAGTTAAACCATTAATTATTTAGTCCATTAACGTTGACAAAACGAGCTTGCTGTAAGATCGCGCATGTTTCTATGAAACCGGATAATTAAGTGATATATATCATAAAATTACTAACGTCTTAGATGGAATTTATGCCACAATTCACTAAGAAACAATGTAAGCTAATTATTAGTATCAAATGCTTTCAAGATCCTACACATATACCACGTGGATGGTCGCAGCGACAAACACATTCCTCTAAAGCCGAACAGTGCAAACAGCGGACGCATCTCCGATGCCCCACTCTCCGATGTCCCACCTATACCTGCTCAAGAAACCCATGCTACACCACGTAAAATAAGCACACGCACTTCCCAAATATAATACTACCCTTAAATATAGTATAATACTACCGTAACCTAATAATACTACCCTACCCAAACCTAACCTAACCTAACCTAACCTAACCTAACCTAACCTTATAGTATAATACTACCCTAACCTAATAATACTACCCTAATCTAACCTAACCTAACCTAACCTAACCTAACCTAACCTAACCTAACCTAACCTAACCTCTAATCCCTACCGCTTACCGCGCAGCGTGGACGTGCGATTAAATTGCGTGGTGTAACATGGGCTTTAGAAAACAGGTAGAGCAAGTAGTGGGGTATCGGAGACTAAAAAGGTTGGTGGGGCATTGGAGAGCGCCCCCAAACAGCTCTTCGCCAGATAATAAACGGAGTATCTGTTTGTGCGACACAGTGTAGAGGTAAAACGATTTAATAATGTAAA
This sequence comes from Isoperla grammatica, assembly GCA_945910005.1. Taxonomy (NCBI): domain Eukaryota; kingdom Metazoa; phylum Arthropoda; class Insecta; order Plecoptera; family Perlodidae; genus Isoperla; species Isoperla grammatica. Next base: position 67,169,184 of record OX246738.1, read on the forward strand.
AGCATAATTTATTAAATAAAATAAAGAACCAACCGGGAAGTGGCCGTATCTTCTACGCATTTAGACCAACTTGGGTTGTACGAGGACAATGTATTATACTCTATAATCGTCCCTTTCATAAGGTAATTCCCGTAAATACCTCCTAAATGTATGCGGTTGGTCATTTCAAAGGAGATGCCATTTTGCCTGCTTCATACATGTTATAATGCACTTAATCTAGGGTTAAATTAATAATAGCCCGAGTAACCATGTTACGCACGGCAAACGCGAACTTCAGGGTTTGTTCTCATGTCTGGCAAATACAAAGTACGAGGTAACAGTAATGCTTCTGTTTCTAGTTTCCGTAATATTTGAACACCCACGCTTAAATTATAGTTATGTTCATGCACCCACGCTTTAGCCATCTAACGCGAGATTTTGTGAAGTGAGCTAAATCACAGGTTGGATGATGAAGTGGTGATTATATTCGATAGAACCTCATTACTAACGGTAGTGTGGTGGGTCTCCTAAGTCCACTAGATGCAGTATTGCTCCAGTGTTACCTGGAAGCGCCGTCCAAAGCGCAGATTCAGCGCCATTGCCCCGCAGCTCGGAGTGTTGAGCTCAATATACTTTGTATTGCAATTTGCAACAAAATCACATCAAATGTTTATCAATACAAGTGTGTACTGGATAATATAATAATTTAATTACAAGTTATTCTTTTCCAATGTTAATCATCCCATATTGTTATGAGTGACCGTAAAGCTGCATATGTGAATATTTTAAAAGTTCGTGAGAATGGTTGGACTCGGGTTACAGGCCATCTTTCGTGGTCCAATTATCTTGTAGAAAATATCATACAAATCATTAGTAATTTAGGAACGTTATATTTCATCTCTTTCTAGACGGTATAAGCATTAAGCATCCAGCTGCCAACTAGATGAATGTATATCATTCTGTATTGTTGATTTACTCAATTAGGAGAAAAAGAAGCTTTGAAGCTTTGAGCTTAGACAAAACTTAGCTTAGCTAATTTTCATTATATTTATTTGTTGAGGTTATGAGTTGAATCACATTTTGCGTACACAGATAATAACGTTTTTAACATTGAACAATTATGTCGATAAAACGTACTTATTTTAAGTTTTAACAGAGATAACTTATTATTCTTTCCTTCTGTTTCGTTGATTTCATTTTTACTACATACCAGTTAAAAAAAAATGAATAAAGTACATAGATTTAACTTTATATATTTGCATAGAGAATAAAATAAAATTCAAGCATGTGCACCTTGGAATTAGTTTTCACTCTCTATTCGTTTGTAGGCGAACTTGAACAACATTATAAAGATCCTGAGCGCAAAAAAGTAGTTTAACTGTTCAATGACATTAATTTAATGGTATCATGTTCAGTGAGATAAATAAATTGAATTGAACCCTCCAGCGCGTTGGGGTGAGTATAGTCCAATGCATAGGGGGGTGGCAATAGCATGCTCACAGTTTAAGCGCAATGTGCAGTTGCGTTTGAGTTATTACTACAAGGGTTAGAATTGTGTTCACAACGGTTGGGATATTCCATTTATCTGGCCGACTTGCATTACAACGAGGAACAATCAATGGAACACATATCTGATGGAGTTATTAACAAGGGTAATTACTGGAAACCAATAACTGTGGTTTACCACAACAGTTTGTAATTGTGACCAATCACACTATTGTATGAAACACACATTGGAAAGAGAGTTTTTCACTGAGATAACAATTATTAATTATAATTAATTATATTACCTGACTCTATAGTTGGTACAGGGACAGATATTGATTGATTGTAGTTATTTTTGTTTCCCGTTATTCATAAACAAATCTTATTTGAATAGTATACGTTAGTATACATACATACGTTGGGATTAGACACACAAGCTTGAAAAACGTAAAATCATATCATTAAACATAAATGGACCAAATAAAAAATAATATCGCGAACCAAATGAGAATGGTAATACATATAAACATATTATTTATAGCATTGAATCACTGAAACAATAATTTTTGACAAATGGAACTATCTAGTAAGGATGTGACAGTATTCATAGGTTGCACGTACGTCACATCTTTGCGGGTGGCGGCCACATTTGTGATCAAACTTTAACATTGCCATGGAGAAACAATTGAAGGCTGTTGTGGTGAAACACAGATATTCTTAGTTCTTTAAAATTCAGCTTGTTTTTTAAATACAATTGGTATGTGTCGTAATTTTTAATTTTTTTATTACTTATGTTTACTTTTTAAATTGTAAATTAGGCTTATTTATAAAATTTTAATAGTATTTGCCAATGATCTAGGATTGGTCCTCATCAATTGTGTCGCAATCATGGCCGCTGTGACGTCACGTGGGAACTATGAATAATATTACATAATAATATACTATCTATTTATTATTTATATGATCTTTAACTTTATCTATTTAGCCACATTTCTTTGGCGTGTACATGAAACGAAAAATTTGGTTTTCTGAATAATACAATACACACTTAAACACAAACACACTAAATTTTTGAAGGTGAAACCATAATTTATATAATAAGTTTTCATGAAGTGTCTCTATTAGATTCAAATCGAGAATAATCGATGTAAGGGCTACCAGTTCCCGCATCTTGTCGGTGTGGTTTGGTAGAAGCCATTTTGTGGGAATTCATCGTAAAATGGCTTCCACTTACCAAAACAACGGTATTTGGTTGGCTGGTTGCGGATGGTGGAATTACTCAATATCCCGACAGTGATGCCAAATGGATGTGTATAATTGGCATGTACTTACACAGCTGGGAAGATTGGAAGGCAATTTTGAGAACGATATCAAGGAGGCTGCTAAGTAATGGCATTCAACTGGGCATAGTGGAAATCACTTTGGGGTTTAGTTAGGTGACTGTTACGGACCATTCTATACAAGGAAATGTTTTATGTAATACACACTTTCTCTTTTCAATTTTGACCTTATTTCTTAAAAAATGAATTACATACCTTCGAACATAATATTCAAAGTCAAAAGTCCTTTTATCAATGATTGGAAATAATATAAAATGGATTTAATACAAATCTAGATTGTTTTGGTAGGTGTGTACGGAATGCGATGGCACTAAATCAAAGGTAGGTGAGAACAAGTAGACGAGAACACATCAACGTGTTGTCTAATCATTGAGCCAAAACACAATATGGCCATTGCAGGTGACAGAGTAAAAACATGTTCTTCTATTCACTCTTAATTTACTAACGTATTGTTTGTTAACGTAATCAATACTTTTTTAAACCAACGTTTTAAAATTTAAATATATACTCAATTTACTTGTAATGTCACGCAGATATTATTATGTAGGCAAATGATTTGAATTATGCTGCATTTATTTTATGAAAGAAGATAAATGAAGGATTAAGAACTGCTAACTGCCATGAATTCTCGTAAAGCATGGTTGTCACTAAGTCTCGTATAACATGAATGTTTAATATCAGTCGAATTATACGCTTTTTAAGCAAATCAAATAATGTGGTATATACCAGGAGTGTTTTCATACCGTATTTATACACACATTTAAGCAATCAAATGCGTTCATGTGGTTTGTTTTCGCGCCAAAATCCGTTTAGTAACACCGAGCCTCTGTATACAAATCGCATCAATAGTTGACAATTATAAAGTGGTTTGAACATGAAACTGACGTAAAATATGTATTACTGCAGGAAAAAAAATTTCCTATTTGCCAAAAGTATTTTCCTCATTCAATCATTCATCAACCACAACCATTAAAGAGACTAAACAGACTCTTACGAAAAGAGGAGACAAAGAAAGGATAAAGCCGCCTTTCTGCTTCTCTGCTTGTTGGTTGTCGAGCAAGCTGGGATCGAAACCAATTAGCAGACTTTCCAAGATACCACTCAAAGCCGCAAAAATACAACCAATTCCAAGTATTTGAGACTGATCACCCACTGGTTTTATCCCGCGATATCAACTAACTCCTTCTTGATTAAATGTTTAAATATCATACCATTATTCTAACCGATCATATAACCCTCATTATTCATCTTATTTTATAATTAAATAAATGTTTCATTGATTTTTAAAACCATCGTAGAATAAAGACCTAGTATCCAATAATTTGTCCTACCAAAACAAGTCTGAAAAATGTCCTATTTAAAGTGGAAATCCGGGTGGGAGACAATCACAGATACGGTCGTATTTACGGCCAATTCAAGTGCCTACTTTATTTTAACATCCTACTTTTAAACTCTGTCTAATTAAGCGTTTCACTGGATGAGTTTTCCGGTTTACATAACATAAGGCACAAAGAAACTTTTCCAAAACGGGCGACCCATGAGAATGCGAGTGTTCGGATATCCCGTACTAAGTAAGCGATACCTCATGGGGACAAAGTAGCAACGATAAGATATATTATATACTGACACGTTAACGACGGGATAAAGTTTAGACGTGAGTTAGAAAGGAAGCAAAACCTTAGACTTCTTATAGGAACTGTGCGTTTAAAATAAATTATGTTCTTTACATATTTTTCGGGGCTTTTGATGAAGTTGGTAATAGTTGGTAATATGTCAGTGGTACTTTTTCTCCGCTGTAAAAAGAACAAATACAATTATTTTGGCTTGTAAATGTGTACAAAATAATATATAACAAACCGTGGTTTCAATTCATATTTGTTACGGTACTAGCTCGAAAGTTTGTAGAACAATTATCGGATCTCATCTGCACTGGACTATAGTTAGTTCATTGCAGTATAGTATTATTAGAATGGTGATGGCTTTCCAACCAATGTAAAGAGCAGAAAAGATATCATATACGCATATACCACATTAAAATAACTGGTAGCTAGTATATAATCGTAATAAGTCAAGTATAACCTACAATATTTCAGTTGCTAAAAATAAAATAAATGAACTGGATTACTAAAAATGTATTGTATGATTTGTGTAAATCGTTGGCACATTATTTTACTAGAAACATTAGTTTGTGTCAAAGAATAACGTAAATCCCTTGAACAATGGATTAAAAAAATACACTTACTAAAAGAAGAAGAAAAGCATAAATGAATGTTTCAATGTAAACCTATAAGGGCAAAATAATCCACCCTTTAAAGTTTCCGCAATATCATACTTTACAAACTTTTTTGACGGAAGTTTAAAAAAATGGAGACAATTAATTATTACCTTTGTATTCCGCTCTACGTGGTATTGACAATCTATTGAAAATGTATGGTTATACTTTTATTTTGAATGCGATGTATGTACTATATTGCATTAATAAAACCTGCATTAAATAGAACATAAATGGATGCATTAGTGAAAGAGCCACGAAAAATGCATCCTACTGTAATAGTTTACGGTTGCTTGATTTATTTTAATTCGTTCTATACATTTCCCCATTCAAATACTCGAACAGTGTATTTTCCCATGACTTCATGTTTTCATATGAACCAACATCTTTCATTATATTAATTGAAATAAAGGAAAGGTTTATACATACTAGCTATATCAAGAGTAAACCAAAGGTAAATAATAATGTGGTGTATGCCCAAGGATCGTAGTAATCAAGTATCAAAGAACAGAAGAACCTACTTTGCTCCGACATTATCAAAGCCCTTCATCAACAAAAGATCCGTTTACGTTTTACTCGGAAGTAGGAATCTGTGAGCTTCGTTTGAAGCTAAATGGATTCCACCTGCCTGTGACAGTGATAGCTCATTGCTGAATGTACAGTGAAGTAATTAAATAGTGCGGACGAGGGATGTCAGGGGAAATCATTGGCGTTTTACTCCAAGCGTCTGCTAACTAGTTTTCGCATGGGAGGGAAATGTAAAGCGTGGCGCAAATAAAAAACCTTAATCAAACTCTAAATGAATTCAAATTAACTCGAAAGACTGTTACTTTAACCTGAAGTGGAAATATGCGTTGAGCGTACATCTTTTTAAAGTACACAATAATTATTTTAATAACGCAGATATTTTACTTGTTGTGTTTTAACACCATGTCTTGGTAAATTGAGATTCCTAGGTACCCAGGATAGAGTCACGGTGGAGGGCGTAATTTATAGTCGGCCGGTAATCAATTGATTACATAAGTAAATTGAAAAATTGTTTTTTAATTCGCATTGTTAAAAGTATGTTGAATGCTTATAAAGTTACCAACATTATATAAGAGAAAATAAGTGATTTTCATGCGTGTAACCAATACAATATTTATATATAATTTATATAATTAATTGCACAGAGAGAACATGTTATAATTTTAAATATTATTCAAACCTCCTGTTAACAGTAGACTGTTACACAATGTTAAAAATTCTATCGTATGTATTTTTGGCGCACCACTATTTTTATATAGTCAGGCGCTGCAAAAATGAATCACGAATAAATAACTCGTGAAGAGTTACTATTATTTATTTCTAATTTCTGCGAAAGTTTTAGGGCACGCTCTTTGCAGTAGCAAAACCATGATTACACTTAAGGGATGTAGAATGGGACGACGGGGGTGTAGGGCTGATTAGAAGTAAGTCTGGGCTATGGCCCCGTCTGCCAAATAGAACGTTGCTAATGTTTTATTTGCACCATCGCACCATTGCACGAGCGTTCAATTATTAGGAAGGGGGCCCTGTGATGTCTAACTTGCCTCAAGACGATCATAAAACAACTTTGGCGCCTGAACATTTGAACTTGCGGCGGGTCCAATTAGAAAGCTTTAGTTTCATAGTAATTTGAACGGGATGGGGAGAATAGAGTTCGACTTTAACCCGTTTGTATTTGATACACTGAGTATAGTATAGGCGGTTCTCTGATACAAAATCACAATGTATAATGGAAGTCTTTAAACAAAATTTAATTAAGCTTGAGCCGCTTACTCATCGCTCCAGATCTATTACTCTCAGGAACTCAAGGTATAAGAATGTCCTCGTGTGATATAATTTATTCTCAAACGTATAATTATGTTTCGTTGACTCCGAACGATACAGCAAACCCACTTCTCGCTTTTCGATTTAACTTAATTTTTGCTGTAATCGAGAAATCATCGCTAAGGTACATACTGTAATTTTGAACAACGTCGACGACAAATATAACACAAATTATAGTGGTTGTACATCTTACTTGCTTACGTCATGGATGAGTGAGCCTCGGCCAACCAAATGCCAGTATTTCCAAAAGCCACCAGCTGATTGGCTCCTACTCACTCATCTGTGACGTCGGCATCCGCAAGGTTGTTGCTACATATTATATCCTGTATAAGGGTACTTCACAACATACCAGAAGTCAGGAACAACTATTCAATTTTGTTGAACTAAAAATTTAAATTTTACACAAAAAATTTGCAACTACATTAAGGATAAAAAAAAAATTAAACTTAATATAATTTATGTATTAGGTAGATTATTGCATTTCTATTTAATGTACACGGTGAGCATTCGGCCCGTGTCAGATTAAGCTAAAACTCTATTGAAAAGTTGACTAGAATCTCAAAAAGTTATTGGCTTAAACATTTCTTTATATCGAGTTTTCAACGATATGTTTTTACGATAAGCATATGAGAAAATGTGAAATTTTATATGATTGAGGGATATGGAGTGGATAATCAATAAATGTAACCAAGAGAAAACCAAAATACTGTAGATAGAAAATAACGTTCTCTAAAAAATACACAATATAGGATGTACTTTTCGTGAGTCGAGAAAATCGTATACAAAAGTTTGGACGCGTTTCTGTGTACACTAAAATTATATCGCATTGCACTATTGAGAACAATAAACCAGATTTTTTATCTATCTGTTGACCTTCAACGTTCACGCTGTTGTGTTGTATTGTTGTATTGCACATTGGTAGTGTTGCAATGTCAAGGGCAGCCCACTGAAATATCGTCGAGACAGGACAGCTTACAAGACTGTTGAAAGCACAATATACTTGCCTACAACGTTCCCTGAGGCTACATTAATTTAATCTAAATATACGATTTTTAAGTAGTCAGCACAATTTGTTTAGACAGAATCTTCTTATTAAAATCGTGAGCAAGTAACGAAAACTCACGGCTATTAAAAGGTCGAGACTCTCGTTAAGTCTACATATTCTCACGCGTAGAAATATCTTTCTCGTTCAGAGATTTTGCATAAGGCGAATTTAACTGTTAATTTATGTTTATCAAAAACATCAAGCGATAAACTTGGAAACATAACCATCAATAAGCTCTTTTTAATGTTATTATGGTTATCATAATCTAAATGATAGTTAATTGTTAGTTTTGTTCATACTTAAATAGTTTGTACACGTTGTACATGGTCAATAAGCAATCAAAAAAGTTGAATAATGTCCTACGTAGAGGATAAATTTATGAACTACCCAAACATGAAAATTGTAGCTTTTTGTTTTAGAACTCCTGAGAAGTAGACCTAAACATACGTTAAACGTAATATAGGTATGTTTATGTATAGTTGCAATAGTTAAGATAATGATCGTTAAATACCAAGAATTGTTTTAAATTTATAAATCAAGGTTGAATATTGACAGTACCACGACATTTACACAGGTTCGCGTAGCCTTGTAATATTGACATAACCTCGGGCTCCCGGTGTGGTTCTGTCTATACAGAGTCCTGCGGTTCCTGTGTAGATACATGACAGGAATACGGATGGTAAAACAATAAACATCCCCGCTGCGACTTGAACCCAGATCTTTTGTTTTAACCGTTCGACTGCTGTGTTGGGCAATCCAATGTCTGTGTTACTGTTGGGTCTTTCTTATTGATGTGAGATACGTAGCGAGACTGTTTTACCGAAGAAACTCATTGACACAACCTGGTGAGAACTACGCCATGCAAACACTGTACGCCCGTCAAGTGGAACACGTCCAAGGAAGGCTTTTCTAAATGGAGTATTCACGAGACGTCACAACGGACTGTTTAGGGGCCAAAATGTGTTATCAGGATTGATAATAAAATAATCTTTAATTAGGAGGAGTTTACCTGTCAATTGTTCATTGTTATAGGGAGTATTCACGTGACGTCACATCGGCCGTATTGGAGGCCACCTAAAGTACTATTTCAAGTTTCATTTAGCTGTCAATAGAAAACGAATAATATTGTTTACGGGGAAATATGACAAGTTTCAGCACGTATATCCCCCGATAAAGTGTACGAAAATGATTATTGTATGCTTTTGTAAACGATTAAAAGAGTAATCGAGACAATAGAGTTTGTTTATGTTGATTTTAAGTAATAATAGCAAACCAAAGTAAGAGAACAGTTGAATTTGCATCAAACGCCAGCTAGAACATAGTAACAATGAACTACCAATCACATGCCATTGTGGCCTCCAATGTGGCCACAATACGCAATACGTGAATACACCCTATAAAAAGGTTGCTTAGAAGCGTTTAGTTTGAGTCCTCACTTTTTACCAGCCGCTTATCAGTTATGAAGTGGACGCACCTTATAAAGCACTATACATGAAGCTATGCACGGCTATCTAGAATCTTGATGAGCGTGTATGGTTCTGTGTCTGACTAGAGCGGTGATGTTATGTTACGGGCGTGATATATCATTCAAACAAAGGTGCAACGACATTACCGCTTTGACGTGGGGCGCATTATATGCGGGTCTGAATAATGACTTTTCGCTCAGGGTTCAGGTTGGATTCGTTCAATACACTCCACCAAAATGTGTCTGGTATTATAATGGTATTTCGGGGTATGTATTATATTTTGGCAACGATGTTTGTGAGACAATGGTTGACTGATACTTGACTAATACATGAGAATGAAAAACTTCTACATAACGTTGATGCCAAAGAAATAGTACGAAACCATGATTCATCGGACGGCAAGTCTGGGGATTAGAGATTGAACTGGTCACGTGATATATGGTTTCAGTACAACTCAAGAAATAAATTCCATTCAATTATTGTCTTTGCTCATATAATAGTCACCATGAGAAAAATAGCTTTCGAAAGAATAAGGTGTTTATTGCGGGTCATTCAGTCATTTGTTTGTTAGGTTCGTTTCGTTTGAAGTCATATCCCATTTCGTGAACGTTCTAACCAAACTAAAGCGTGTCTTATCTGCACATGCAGTGAGCACCTTATATATTATTTGGCCTCTTGCGCACTTTTTACTGCTTAAATACTCACACCGAAATTGAAATTTGCTCTAAAATAAATGAATATTGCCAAGTACACTGTGATCGATAAGGCACGTAAATTTAATTTGTTTTCTTACCGTCACTTATTTATCCCCGAGAAAATATTAAACCACACTTTCAACGAATAATAGTAATCATATTGGATTGGTGCATGTTTGTTTTATTGGCACTCTCTAGAAAGAATAATCGGTAACGCGTAGCTTCATGGTTACCACAAGAATAAGACTATAGTGTAATCAAGTATATTACAACCAATTAATGGCTACGCCGGAGTCTTAGATTAACGATCTTAAATGATTCAGCCAAAAGTAGGATTCACATTATTTTATATCATATACATATTACGGCATTAAATTTTATCGTATGTTTACACATTATTATTCAATAACAGCAGTCTACAAATTCGCGACCAACGAATTGGTCGTGCTAAATACTTCTATTTCTAGTCCAAATCCAGTTTACACTTTCTTCTTTTATGTAAACCAACAGAAAACCCGCATTAAGTGCGACTCGTGGTGCATACCTGCCTGCATGGCATGCCTACATGTGGCTCAGTTGGTTATTAATAATAATAACCTTTAGGGGTGTCTCTAAAGTAGCGTGACACCAGTTTCCTGGTGTGCCCCTTATTAAGTTATTTGGATAGCTTGGCAGTAGTGTGGAAGTACAGTTCGAGGGCAATCTTATCGGACTCACTCCCAGCATCCACCTTATGACTGAGAAACGCATAGAAAAGAACTTCAGTCAAGATTGCTGATGGATGGAAACGAATTGGTGACCTCCCGAGCTAGAGCCACGCGTACACTACCTCTGAGTTCGGTTAGTTGACAAAGATATTTTAAAAGGCCGATTCACAATTGAAATAAGAGTTGCAATAAGAAACAGTGAAATAGTGAAATAACAACCAACTGGTTCACAACCGACGACAAGTTGCTTATTTCAATAGTCAAAGAAGCTTCTTGATTGTGTACTTACTATCATTGACAATAACAGCAAAATATCCGGTGCCACTGTTTTTGTTTTGATTTCCGTAGTTGACCTTCTAGTATGGCTCTTCTGCGTTCTGATTGGTTCGTCATAAGATGCATCATGGGAAGTTGAAATAAGAAATGGAATTGATTCATTTCTTATGACTATTTCAATCCACTGTGACAGATGTGAACCACAGCATTTGTTATTGTGTTCCAATTCGCTTAAACCTTATTGCTATTTCACTAAATCAACTCATATTTCAATTGTGAATCGGGCTTTTAGTCATACAAATGCAGATCCACCATCTTTTTCCTCCTCTTCATCACAGTTCAGGGTGTTGAATCTCAAGACCTACTCTTCCGTTAGGTCCATCAAGTAGAAGTGCCATCAAAACGATACCCATGAATTAGCAGACTATTCTCTATCAAAAATGTGCAATCTAGACGTACTATATATTCAAATATATTTAATGAATCTTTACGTCTACGACGAGACATTCAAATAACATATTCACATCACCTAATTAACATCAACTACACTACTAATATGAACGATTGCTATGATTCAGCCATTATGCTGTGATGATGATATTTCGGTTTACCATCTCATAGTTTGGCAACGACGCTTCCATGAGGCGATGGGTTGGTGATAATGAGTAAACTACACGACTTGACATCCATGTCCAAGCCAGGATTCGAACCTGGAACGCAGAAACCGTGGTTTACTAGACCTACGCCTAAGTGGCCACGGTGTCAACGCTGGTCATTATGCTGTGCTTCAGTCATGTGCATGAGTAACATAGTCACGTGGTTTATAATTGAATCGCAATGAACACAAGTATCCCAGTTACTTCATAAATTAAGAGTAAAGTTAATTGGATGTCAAGCACTTGTAGCCACATTTCGTTTCGATAAAGAAAGAGTTTAAAGCCCAAAAGTTTTATGAAGAGTCATTTAAGAGCGAACGAGCACAATATTTATATGGAAGAGTAAAAGTTCCATCAATTTCATGTGATCTTGTCGGGAGCCAGTTAATCTTACAATTTTGTCGCGACGACCACATACATAATTTGTGAGTCTAGTTCGGTCCAGTGGTTCGACGATGCGAACAGAACCTAATATCATGTCTGAACTGCTCAAGACGGTTCCAACTTTTCTGGTGCCAGACAACACGGACAACAAAAGAAGAACAAATGCGCATTACAAGCAATACAAGGTTCACTAGATTGCTTGTAGCGCGCGCGCATCGCAATTACTCCGCTAGGAGTAAATCCAGTAGACCTTGCAAGCAATATAACAAGATGTGGACATGAAAATTGAAGATATTTATTTCATTTAATGCGGATCAACCTTCTATAGTAACGTTTTGCAAAATTCGCTGTGATGGAGGAGGTAAGCGTGTATGCCTACTTGACACTAAGGTTCGATTATCGATCGACTAAGGTTCGATTTTTATCTTTAACCCCTCATCACAGAATAGAATAGACTGGACTGGATAAAATAAGAATCATCGACATACGGCGTCGTCATTGTCATCATCATCGTATGGGTTATATTGATAATGTTTGGGCAGTTGGGATTATACATCTGCCATTTTGGCAACCATACTAATCGTCATTAATGGAGAGATTCGAGTTATCTATGTATTTCCGCGATGGCTCATTTGGTGCACACGTAGGTGAAATACATAGGAATACAGGAACCTCCGCATCGTATTTATTCACGTTCAAACATTTATTATAATATAATATCCATGAGCCCGTGACGTTCATCTCAAGACGAATACTTTCACTAATCGGAACGTAAATACAAACATCTGACGCCTTCTTATAAATAACCAATTGTGTCCCATTATTTTGTTAATAATTTAATAACTTATTGTTACAGGCTTGCAGCGAGCCAAATATAAATCCAGTTTTCTTCTTGATTTCGTGAAACTCTTTGATAGTTGTTTCTGTCTTTGCTTCCGAGCTTAAACCTATTGCCTTTGTTTGTTTAAGGCTTTGAAAATAATTAAATTAGAAAAATCTCTTTGATATAAAAGATAACGAAAAACCTAAAGTATGTTTAATGCAAATTTTAATGCAGAAGAATTATATTTTTTAATATTCAAGTCCAAAATAAAAGTAACACTTTCTTCAAGTGATGTATAGCCTCGGTAACCGAGGTTGTATGTGTTGAAATATTGCGGGAGTAGAAAGTAAGATCATGTCCCTGTTGGGATTTGGTTTTTTAAAATCTAGAGAGAGGTTTTTAATCACGCTGAATAAAATTTCCCTGCGTTGTTTCTTTAATAGTGAACTCGAAACAATTGTGCTTGTGCAGGGTTTTAAACATAATTTGTGCTTGCTACAGAACATACACAATGTAACGTGTATAATAAAACCTTATACGTAGACTTAATAGAGTAACGAAAATGAAACATGTATTTCATTAGTTAATTAATTAGACATTGTGACAAGTTTGGCCTTTAAATACAGGAGCACTATACACATTGATTAAGTAAGGGGAAACCCTTATGGTAAGGATGGCAAGTACGTGTAATGAGATTAAGCGGTTGACATAATATAACCCGGCCGAGGTCGTATAACCAATCAGCACAGGTTTATGGGCGTCGTGAACGCCTGGGGATAATTATCAACGAACACGATTCTGCTTTCAGAGGTCTTAACTTTGAAAATGTCCCAATTTCGTAACGAGCTAGTTAAATGTCGCCGAAACGTATAGCCACTTTAATTTCCGTACGAATAGAAAATCTGCAATATATCATAAAAGAATATTTTACTGTCAGACCACGTTAGGTTTAGACGACACCATTACAAAATAAATAGTTGACGGCAAAAAAAGTAATTGATAAAAGTATTAGGCCTAGACATTGATTATTGATACAAATATTGTGTGTATAATGTTGTTATGAACATTATTGAATTAGTGCTCTTTATAATTTATTTATTTATTTATTTAATGTCTGTCCTATTTAGTTATTAAACGATTTTATAAAAAAAAAAATAGTACCATCAATACAAATACACTGCACAATGAAACGATAATAATACACGGAGCACAGTAAAATCAAATTGCAATTGAGATAACATGTATTAGATAAGTGCTAAATTTAAAACACAACAGTAGTTACAAATTGTCTGAATAGATTGTAAAGAATGAAACCTCAAATAAATGTTCCTGCATAACTTAGTCACAGAAAAAGTAGCCTGATGTTTCTTTGCTGTAACAGGGATCTTGATTCCTTCTAAGAAACATGTAGCATATTGTACTAACATTCAATCCACTCATGGACTCTATTTGGCACACTTTATTTTAGCATCATTATCATCCGCGACATATTATGCTAATGCTAAGTAATAAGGGAATTGTAAAGCGGACCTACTCCGTGTTTACTCTCTCGTTACTCTTTATCATCGTGTTTTTACGAATTTAAAAAAATCTTAGACTTGAAGAAACTTTTGGTGTGCAACCGTTTACAAAATGATTTTATAAAAATACCACTAACCCTAGTCACCTATATCAGATATTGTGTCTATACATAACGTGTACATATTTCAATAAGTCATTCTATGCCGTTGTACCACTTGAATTGATTTATTCCATAATTATTTTCATTTAGATACAAAATCCCACTCACTTAATAACACCCCTATGTAGGAACTGTATTTTCACAGAAGAGTTTGATTAAGAAATATCAGTTTTATCACCAAAAAACAAATAAAATTTAATGTGTTATATAATAACTAACGAGTAATTATTACTAAGTAGATGACTATTACATTTTCGTAAGAGTTGTAGGTTTGTTATTGACAAACAAGAACAAATGAACTAGTAGCGTGAGTTTAAGATGGAGGACGGCGAGAGTTTGAACAAATGTGACGTGTCTTCAAAGATGGATCCGTTTGCTCAGCTCGATCCGCCTAAACCTTACTGTTAACGTCTCCTCTCCCCCAGCCACATCCATCTCCCCCCTTAAGCACATTTATCTCTCGACTCACGCGCACAAAGTACGACGGAGAAACCAGAACTACAATAAAGACGCTCTGCCATAAGAAAACACCGGAAAACAAAAGATAAAGAACAATATCGGTGAGGAACTGTTTAAAAGAGGATTGAAAGTTTCCACAATGTGGACATTTCTTTATGGATAGAACTTGTCAGTTTTGTTTTTACAACTAAGATCATAAAGTGTCTTTTTCTCCGCGGGAAAGAGAAGTAAGGTAACATGACAAATGTGGTTAAGGCCAAATGTCTTCTATTAAGTCAACTTGATGTACAACGTATGCGCAACGGTTCTATAATCAATATATTAAAATAGAAGTTACTGAAACATAGACTGCGAGAAAAAGAAAACTTAAAGAGCTTTAAGCTAAAGTTGTGAATGATTTATGTTCTAAACGAACCATTATGTAAATCTTATGCTCGGCTGCTGCGCCAAACGGGATTGTGCAACAAATAAATAGAAACGAGGCTGAAACTACGAGTTTCCCGTCCAACAGACGTTTCAGCGCCTCCATCCTTCTATGACGTCGTCATATCTGTCTGTCTGTCTGTCTGTCTGTCTGTCTGTCTGTCTGTCTGTCTGTCTGTCTGTCTGTCTGTCTGTCTGTCTGTCTGTCTGTCTGTCTGTCTGTCTGTCTGTCTGTCTGTCTGTCTGTCTGTCTGTCTGTCTGTCTGTCTGTCTGTCTGTCTGTCTGTCTGTCTGTCTGTCTGTCTGTCTGTCTGTCTGTCTGTCTGTCTGTCTGTCTGTCTGTCTGTCTGTCTGTCTGTCTGTCTGTCTGTCTGTCTGTCTGTCTATCCGTCTGTCTGTCTTGTGCGACCCATTTACACCATCCATCCTGAAAGGAGAATATGCACAAGTGAATATGAAGAATATGCACAAGCACAGATGCACAAGTGTTGTTGAAATAAGGAAATGTGTCAGCAAATGATAACTGACAGGGGGACTGAAGAACTGATATATTATATTCACCATGAAATCCAAACTCTATAATTCAATATGTGGTACAAATGTAAAATAAAAGTTGTAAAATATATAGTTTCGTCAATCGTCAATGTAATTCATTGTTTTACACACGCTCCTTAAAACAGCAAAACATTTTATAGTCTAACCGTGCGTGTAATATTTACATGATATAGTGTCGCTCAATTAGACTGATAATTAAATTCAAATTCAAATAAAAATAAAATATATGAGTGTATCATTTAAACTGTAGACCTACCAAGAAATAAAAACATATTTACGAACTAGTATTGTACGCAGACCAGGGTTTGTATTCGACTGAATAATCAAAGCAATATAACATGCTCTCCGTTTGAAATATGAATATGTTATTCCTCGCTCCGTTATTGAGTTAATAATGAAATCGTGTGCTACGTCATGTAATAACAGCTCAGAACACCCCGGGGCTTATTTATGCAGCCGAGCATTTACTGTTTTTGAATTAATAGCCAATAAGTGAGTGTATGAGTAAACTGTGCCTTCCAGATTCCTTGCTGTTTATAGGACGCGAGGATGGGAGGTAGGGAGACATGCAGGGAGGCAGTAGGGCAGTAGGGCAGTGAGGCAGAGAGGAGAGGAGAGGAGAGGAGAGAAGGAACGCGAGATTTGAGCGCATTATTTAATAACAACCTCACATCACATTATATATATTGTTGTCAGTTATCACCATTAAAGTATCCCGACACACCATTTTAAAAATTATCTAGAGGTGTCACCCTTTGTATAATTCACATCATGGTCCCCTAAATCTTCATGTACAACTATACACAACAATTAAACATTATTTTTCAAATGTTATATCAAGGTTCATTGATGCATGCAAGATATACACTATATATGCAAGAAATAACGTTAATTTTACATTATCAAGTGTTGTGTATTGTTGTTTTTGATGATTTAGTTAGAGTTTCAGTTAGGGTTTAAGGGCACACAACGACGTGGTTATCAGTGCCCAAATTATTTAGTTAGAGGATCGCGCGATAATGTTCATACAAAGGGTCCTAGATAGTTTTTAAAATTGTCTATCGGTTTACCCTTTGCTCTCTGTTCATCGCAACATTGGATATAAAAAGTGATAAAACCATAGGCCTAAAACACATAGGCCTACATCTTGCTTGAGTAACCAGACAAATGAATCTTCAGAAACGTGGACATGGTGACATAAATTGTCATCGAGAAACGTTACTTATCAATATTGGTCTTACGATCTAAACAAAAACTTGAAATTCAAATAAGAATAACGCAAATGTAAGAACGAAACACGTATTGATGAAATGTATTTATATTCATAAATTATGTACCTGTTTATCCTGATTGGATGGTTGTTGGAGAACGATCATATGGTAGCTTGATATCGTGACTGTGGTTCGCTCCACATTGCAAATAGTATCTCATTTGTCCTCCTAACACGGCAGCAAAAAACCCTTAACTAACTTTACTGTAAATTTCAGTAGATTTCGACTCAATGTTTTTCTTTGTCGCATACGAGTTGAATCTTAATCATACCAACAAGATAATTGAATAAAAGTGAATCGCTGATCAATAACCGCCTGGACATCATACCGGCAGCTGATGAGGCGATCAGCGATTAGATTAGCGATTGAATTAACAGGTCTGTTTTGTGAGTGTACTTTGACATTAGAATATTAATATAAATCTGGCTCTAAAAACACGAATATAAGAAAAGTAAATAATAAAGTGTATTTTAACGTTGGTTTGTTTGATTCATTTAAGACCCGAAATAATTTTCTAATTAGCATTTCATTTGGAAACGAATACAATAAACTGTCGTCCTTTGAGAATTATTATTAATTGTTTATTTCGATTTGCTTCAAGACAATATTAATCTTTTCCGTTCTCACAGATAAGTTTCAAACAAAAGAACCCCCCCCCCCCCCTCTCCCACAACTTTCCCTCTCCAATCATGGTCCAACGGTTTTCAGATTTCCGTGAAATCGCACTGCCACTTTTTAATAAATGTATTAATAAGAAGCTCAAAAGCGCTGGATTCTATGAATTATTACCCACCCGATGAGCAGTTCCCATTTTACATGTTATATAAGACGCTCATTGCAGAAGTCTAGACTCGTATATTTTGAAATAATACAGCCAAACAAATTATCTTCGGTACTGAACCAACTGTCGGAGTGAAAATGCTATTCATGTCTTCTCTTCTTCCATAAGATATTTCACAAGTGACTGTTGTCATAAGAAGTGTGATCGAATATTATGTTAAAATACTCCTCGGTCGTTCTTAAAATCGTGTCCCAGTTACGATCGAGTCGTATGGAAACAAGGTACCACATTCAGAATCACCATGCTTACTGGTGTAAACGTCCTTCATCCTCATCTATTTACCCACTCTTCGTTATGAATTCTGGAACTGTATCATGTGGAACGTAATCCATAGAACAAAAAAATCAAATGTTGTAAGATATCTCTTTGTCGAAGTACAGCAAGTTTGTATATTTTTGATATCTTTTATTTATAACAGTAAATAATGTTAAGATAAAATGTCCTATCATAATGACGAACGATCATTGCCATATAATACAAATTGCGTACTTCCTGCTCATGTATTGATGAACATATTTAAACTTAGGCATAAGTTTACGTTTATAACGTGGTTTTATCATATAAATAATTACATTTAAACGCGTGCTAATTTCTTTGTACATCCGTCATGAGCGCAGAATGGATCATAACCGCGCAGCAGTCTGCATGGCTAAGTAATTTATGGGCGAACAAAGTGGGCAAATTAGCCACTTAACACGAGACACTGTCCTCTATAGAACATTGCCCATTAGCTTGCAATCATTTCCATGCAGTTAAGATAGCGCCATAATTAAACGACAATCAACGTTACAATATAATAACACTTTGTAAGATTTTCTATTGGATATTAATGCAAATTTATTGTGATAACTTTTTGACGTTTTGAAACAGAAGTGTTCCCAAGAGGAAAATCAACAATTCAAGCTTATGGGAAACTTTTCAACAGCATCATGTCTATACTATGGTGGAGAAGTCAAGATTTGAGAGTACGTTCTTTTTTAAGGAACCATGTAAATAGAATTATGTAACTTATGTGGTCATCCTTATATTGTTATACCACAAGTTTTGGAATACGAAGTGGCAAGCATAATTAAAACAGTGTCGGCTATATATATTAAATTAATATCAATATGAGAAGAAAGTTAAATGTAAATATTAACCTACACATTTTTAAGATCAACCCTATGAAATTTATTTTGCACATACTCTGATTGTCTTCCTTACTTCATTTTATACTTTGGACTTTTCCAGTATCTGGTCCATTTATCAGCAAACGAGGGAGCTTTATTAACTATGATTCCAAATTGTAAAGAAAGTATTTGGTAATATTATTGTCGTAATATTGATTGGAGTACATGTTCATTAGAGTGACAGTTTGTGCTATCTATAACCTTTTTACCATTCCTACCCTTTTTTAACGGCAGTGAGATGTAGGATCGAAAATCTCCATGATATTATCACGAAGATCCATCTGTTCCGACATTCTTACTCCACATTGAAAAGCAATAACTTGAAGCGGGGACGCAAGAAAAGCTCAGCGGCAATCATATTGTTACATCTCGGGCGATAGAGGGCGGTATAGGAGGAACCAGCAGCCCGTGTGTCCGAGTGCTATGATTAATGATAAAACCGAACGATTTGTCAAGACTTTGGTTCAACGCGCGTGAGAAAATACGACGTTTTCGCACGTTCGGAGACTTTTGTCCGAAGAAAAAACTTTTCTCGCGTCGAGGAAAGTTTTTACATTAAAAGAAAAACCTCAAACCAAAAAGTTAATTTGGAATTGATTATAAGAAGGACGCCTCGTGTCTCTAGGATGATAATGAACTCGGCATCACAGTGCATCATGGGAGCCAACACAACGGGGCACCGATATAGGTGGCTCAGCGGTAAGACGCGAGGCTCTAATACGGGAGGTCACCGGTTTGATTCCGGCCACCGGCAGTCCTGACTGAAGGTTTTTTCCGAGCTTTTCCTCAGTCGTAAAGGCAAATGCTGAGATTTAATCCTTCCCATGGCTATCCAACAACCCTAATAATCTAGTTAATCACCTGAAGCGGGCCACATCAGGTAAAAGCTGGTGTGCACCCTATAACAAATATTCCTACTAAACATTAACACAATGGGGCGTAATTATTTCACCTGAATCGTTGGCATGGCTCCACTGACAACGAGAGATTCTGGCCCGAGCCACGTTCAAACCAACATTACATGAAATTATTAAACCAATGCTCTTAGTTCGCTAGAATATTTCAATAAAAACAAACACATGAACAATTACCACAATCATAAACAAAAATTACTAAGTGCGCTAATTTTTGTGAACGGTGGAAAGGAGCGAAGCTCCTCAAAAACTCACTTTGGTAAAACAAACTTTATTCTATGATCGTGATCTCTGTTCGTTTGGCTCTTTTTATATAAACATAGAAATGTATTTATTGTGTCTTATCACCTAGTATAGCCACAATAGACAACACTGGCATGGGACATTCTTAACTCTTCGAGTATGAAACTACTTCCACGTCCATAAGGGGTGTACCCCATTATTCATGTCAGCTGGACGGATGCTCCAAACTTCGAAACCACTAAGCATGGCAGTGATTTACACTTTGTTTTGTTGCCGGCCTGAATCTGCGTTGTGACCAGTGACCAACACGACTGTCACAAATCAGAATCCACCCGGCTGGCGGAACACACGGAATGGCATTCGTGGAATTTGTCACACGGGGTGGCATAACTCACTTATCATCGTTCAGGCTGCACAATCACATCAGCCAATAACATTCCGTTGTAGCGGTTACGTGTAATCGTTACAGCGTACTGTGGTCGCGCACGTTTACACAACACAAAGCTAACCACATAACACAACAGAGCTTTACACAAATTAGTAAAATATTGTTTTCAAATTGTTCCGGTAAACATACGGTGGCAATTGTGATAATGCATTCATTTTAGAACCGTAATATTTAGCTCCGTGCGTGACATACCGACAATGACAGCTCTCGTTGAAACTTTTAGACACGCGGAACAGAGAAAGAGCGATATACTTGACGAAGAGGGGGTTCGGTGTGTGCATGATATATAGTAATGCTGGTAATGTAACGAGGATCTGCTCTCATGCCATTACCAATGACAAGCTGCGTACACACGGTGGATTTTGGCCTCACGACGATCTCAAGGCGGTCGGACGAATGGAGTGATCGGATGAAAATTAGATGGAAATCTCTCGTGTGTATAGACACTGGCGGTCTTGAGGCGATCGTACGACGATCCGTTCCAATCTCTGCCTGGTCAGTATTTTTCCATGCGATCAGCGTCCGACCAGCGATCGCGCATGCGCATACTGAGCCTCCCTCAACCCCCTCCAGTAATAACCCGTGACAAACCGACGACTGGTGTAGAAACATCCATCCGACATCCTTGCGATGACGATCGTACGTGTGTACGCGACTTTGAACGGATCGGATGATCTCAAGGCGGTCTTCGGACCGTCGTGAGGCCAAAATCCGCCGTGTGTACTCAGCTTTACTTGTAGATCAATGACAAGTGTAACCCTATTATACGACACAGTTCAAACACACTCATGCGCCAATTGGGTTTGTTACGTCATGTCAAACAATATCATGATTAGTTCACTTTCTTAATTATAGACCAAAACTGTAATATACATTTAATCAGTCATTCAGTTTTGATTTTGTGTCCAAGATTAACAATATAGCTGATCTCCTTTAATTGTCCAATTAAAATAAATCTCTTCAAAGTTTTCGGTTTTCAAACTATGATATTCATGAAAAATGTCAATGATGTCATTCGGACTTGACGTCTCATATGATAATAATCGAAATTATGAGTGGGTGACAAATGAAGATGCACATCCCAAATCAGAATTCAAAACTGGGACGCAAGAATGGTTCATCAGACATCAGACTAGCGCAAATCGAACGACCGTCACCTAACAGTTAATACGCTGGATGGATAACTAAAGATACAAAGTACAAAATAAAAATTGCATGGTGCAGTGTTAAATAAAAATATTGGACTTTCATATTCAATTTCATAACCAATATTAGTGATCAAACAAAGTAAAAAGTAAACACCTGTCACTGTCAGTAGGCCTATTGTTTTACTCGATGTTATATTATCTTAAATTGTTTTATTTTCAAACTGTGTTCATTCAAGCAGAATTATCGTGGTTTGTAATGCGAGCTACGGTATTAACTTTGCTTACTTCAGTATAAGAACGATAACGCCGTCAAGAGCTTCTTCAGAAAATGCATTAAGAAATTTGCGCGAAAGATCTTTTACAATAACCTTAAAAGGTTTTATTTGTTAATTAAAGTCTTTCTTCTCTGCTTTGCATGCTTCCTTGAACATTTTTTTCAAACCTTGCTTATGCGATTCTTTGTGTTCGATAGACCACTTCTGCCACTCACTTCTGAAGGGGTGAAAATTTACATTTTTAATTCTGAGCCTGGTGCAGACTTATCCCACTGAAGCAACAATACCTTGTTATGTGTTGGAACCCTTTCCTACACGTCATATAACACGCGTGTCAAGTGCAACATGTGTTTCTACATAATTCAGATAATTTATTTGTATAACGACGCTTTTAGCAACAATCTGTCATATTGCGTCGACCGAATCAGATCAATCCCGTATCGCCGGGGTCATCATAAGGGGAACACGGGTGGGGGGTAGCGGAGTGAGGGGTGGGGGCGTGGGGGTAGGTTGTAGTTCATGTCACAAGGGGCCGCCAAGTATGTAGATGAGGGATGTGATACTTGTAGCGGAAAGATGATGGTCATGTGAGATGAATAAAGAAATGACAAAGAACTGCACGATAGCCCTGCCCTGTTGACGGTCACCGGTCACTGCGAGGAGGGACCCACCTCGACTGCTTATTTTATTTTATTTAGGAGAAGTAACTGTGTAATTAAAGTAATAATATGATTGAATGATTCATAATGCCTCATACCCAGTGTAATGGTGTTAAAAACAGAAGTTCTAGGTAGCAAAGGTAAAATAAGTAATCGAGTGACTAATAATAATTTTAATTTTTTGTACGAATCCCTAATGTAGAATGAACACCAGCTTTACCCGATGTGCCGCACTTCAAGTGACCATAGGTTAAGGTATGTCAGGGTATGTGGACAGTTGGGAAGTAATTTCCGAGGGCTGTTAGTAGAACTCAATGAATGTTTCCACATAACCATGGGAAAGGAACATTTAGTTAGAAAGCCGATTGGTGGAATCGAACGTCGTACCAAATAAAAGTATCAATTGCTACCTCGTAGCCACCTCTTTCCGTTAGTAACTATTACACGTATTGTACCAATGGAGAATTTGATCTTCCAAGAATGAAGTTTGTGTTTTGCACATTCAATAACAAGGAAAATAACAAGAAAATCATGGACATTAAAAGTGGCTAATTTATGGTCCTGGTCGGGGTTTATTTTGTTAAATTATCTTTCACGTTATGTGAAATAAAGTTTTGATATAGAAAATTGTAGGTGGCTGATCTGTTAACCAGTGTTTCTCGAAGTGTAGTCCGTAGACCACTGGTGGTACGAGGCGGTCTGCCAGGTAGTCCGCGACAGGCTACCAGGTTTATTAGTTAAAAAAATGAATGTCATGTACCAATTTAAAAAGTGAACAAATAATAATAAATAAATCTTGAAATCTTGAAATCTTGAATTAAAATTAATTTGTACTGACTCACACTTACATGAAAATATGTACACAGAAATACGCCAGCATGAATGTCCTTCAAAAAACGAGATAATCACTGTTGAGGCTATAAAGTTTCGTCATATTATCGTATCGTATAACTTCTGTGCGTAGATATTGCAATGTTCATAGTTTCTATTCAAGTCTGGTGAGAATTGCATTATGTTCCTGCTGAACCAACGTGGATCCGTGGCTGAAAAGCCGCTCATTTTAGTGTAAACGTAGCGTATATTGATATGAATTGTAACGTTACGTAACGTAAATTGAAGTGTAACTTAGTTCAGAAAACCAGTGAACAGGAATCGAGTGACGAACGACATTGAAGGGGTCTGCACGAGTAAGTGCTCTGACAAGTGAATCGACGAACAAGTTTATTTCGCACAAGCAGCTGAAAGAAAGGTGAGAACTGGATCGACGACAATGAATATTAACATAAAACTACTTTACATGCAGTTTTGAAAAAGTTTTAACTTAGTCAAGCCAAATCCGTGCTCCGTATACATGAGATGGACCTGAAAACGTTTTCAGAACAGTGTTTATCAGCAGGTAGCGCTTGTAACTCAGCACATTTCACTGCCTACAAAGTAATAGTTTCGAGTTATGCAAGGTATATATACTTGATCTCCGCCTCAACTTAACTTGCGAGTTCGACCAGCCTCCGGTAGGCGAAGATCAAGCAGACCTTGGAGTTATGTAGTCAAGGTTCGTTTGATTTGCGTACACCGTTTGTACTTTTTGCACTCTACCCCACTTTAGAGAATGGAGGACATTGCAACACGTAAAAACGGTTATGGTAAACCAAATAAACCTAGTGTCAAAATCAACAAACGTTAACCTCAATTCCCCCTGCTAGTCGGAGTTCACCTGCTTACAAGGAAAGTCATATATCTCGCGCTGCCATGCAGTCAAGAATCCGTAGAGAATATCTTTGCAGTCAAGTATATAAATGGAAGTTTTGAAAACTAGTTTTCAAGTCAAACCCGTGAAACATGTTACATGGGGTTGACTTGAACCGATCCAAACCTGCATGTATATAAAGTAATTTTCTAAAAATTAAAGTATTATACATTTTTGTCTATTATAATACCAATAATTTGGTAGAAATAATTAAGTGCTTTATTTCTAGTATAACGACCACGTGTATTTTGTACCGCCAAAACATGCCCTTGCATGCCATAGCAACCTCCCGTCTAATATAGTTGATCGCAGATGGCGACACTTTAGAAACACGATTGAATTGTGGTTCCAGTCAATATACTCGCTAATAATGTGGGCTGGTGGTATCCGTACTGTAATAGGACGCAGACTGAGCTTCGTTCACCATTTGGAGCACACCAACGCAATTATTTCATTATTTAATGCGATTACATCCAGACGCATCCCCGTGGAAATGAGTTAACTATCAATTTAATACGGTAATTACGATAGTAATTTGTACATTGTAGTTGCGATAATGTGTTCAACATTGAATAAGTAATGTTATAATAGGCTGGAATTGCAAAGTTTGTAGAACGTAAAACCTGCCTTGCGGTTTATAAAGTAATATGAGGCACATAATAAATAGTATAATGTCTTCCAGTTCTTGTAACTGAGTGGGTTTGTTTATTAATTAATGTATGTTTATTTATTTATTTAAATGCTAATTTTTGGCCGTCCAAACTTGGGTTATTTTTTAAGTGGAAGCATTCAACAAATAGTATAGATACACTGGCTGTATGCAACACACCACTTTCTTTATGCTGGCAATATGCATATACTGTCGAACACAAAACAAACTTATTCCTCCAATACTTCTGCATTTTCACGTTTTAGTGCAAAGCATGGCTACGAGGTTCGCAGGCTCTTTGTTGGAATGTAAGTTATAATAACAAATATTCTGCTCTTGTTTGAGAACACGATGTACATTACACTCTTGCTTCCCAAAATATCTTGTATCGATACCTATAATTTGGTTGCTTTAAACCAGTAAAGATGGCAAACACAGAATTACGCCTATAAGGCTACAAAATAAAGAACACTTTAAAATACTCTATCCATTGATACAAATTTGATGTAAGCAATATTTTTAAAGTAGTCTATTTGTTACTTTAAAAACGCGACATCAATAAATTATGTAATGCATACTTAAATGAATTGCAGCTTGGAGCGTTAGTTACGTCTTGCACTGTAACGCTCAGTATATCGAAAAACGTTCCTTGATATGTTACACAAATTATGTTTCTCTAATACCCGATCCGTTCTTCAGTTCAGATGCAATTCCAGTCCATAGCTATTATCAATCAACTTTTTCTTATCCGCGCTATTAGAAGAATCTTTACGCTTGTACGGTTAACACTAGAGGTTTACGTCAGCATTTACTCTCACTGACTCAGAAATAGTTCAATCTCAATGTGTAATTAATACACACACTATAGCTTACAATAAAACCCTTTATTAGAAAAAAAAAAATCCCGTATCGTTTATTAATGCAAAATGAAGAGACGCTGAATGAATGATTAAACAATGCTTGTTATACGTATAACAAACACATATTACCATATTACATCTAATCAGAACATCTTGTTGATAAGCGTTCATCAATTGTATTTATTTCCGAATTCTACACACGACTAGTATGTATATAAACTTCTTCAATTTTATAAATATTTCTCTCACATTCAAGAATGCATTTGGTATACAACCAAAGGCTTTGTATACGAACGCAAAAAGTCAGACAAGAACACCATAATCCGATTGACGAGACTAAACCGTACGTGATCGTGTCCCGTCACGTGTTTTCTCTCTCCCTCCCCCCCCCCCCCCCCCCCAGTCACACACGTTCACGAATCGATCTTTCGTACGAATTCTCCTTTTGATATTATTGTGCTGAAATATTCCTGTCAACTTCGAGAGAACGAGCAGAGCAAGCGAAGGTATAAAAACTAATAAAGCGTCTCTTGCGCACACATTCTTTTGTCGTGTTCTATCGCTCCAAATGATGTTCGCTCGCTTTGAGCCGATATGAATGTCGTTCCGTTCAATAAAAATATAGAATGGATTCGAAAACCTCTTTGAATGTATAGAAATCGATTCACTAAAGAGGCAGAACAAAATCTAAACTTCATCAATGAATGACCCGTCCTCTAGCACGAGGCAATTCAGTGAAGCACTTCAATTGTGTAGCAAAAATACGTATCACCCCTCTTGACTGTGCCTCACAGTCTTTAGAAAACGATATAATTCATATAAATAAAGACAATGGGAAGGAAATAGTAAGCCGTAAATGAATGCTTTCGTCTGCTTTTTACATACACAATTGATGTTGGGAAATAATATAAACACGTTCAAAATAATACCGGGAAAATGTGTTTCTTTCCACAAAAATGTATTTTGCAGCGTCTGACACGTATTTGGATATACAATTCACGAACGCAACAGCAGTAATATCATTTCAAGGAAAAAACAACGCAAGTTTATCCTGTCCAACAATTGAGAAAATAACTGTAACCAGAATTATTACAAAACGCTCTTGGAGGGAGACTTGTAACTCTTGAGCGAATAATGTGTAGTAGCCGAAAATTATAAAATGCTGCCGGTGTAGACACTAGTGCCAGTTCACAACGACGAAAGACATTTTTAAATTAGATAAATATGAAGACTAAGCAGAGTTGGCAACTTAACCATAGCTAGAGTTTTGCTCCCCAAAACAGGATGATTGGTAGTTTAATATACATTGTTAATGTTGTGTGTACAATTTACCTTGCGGAACACTCAATTTCGTCCTGTTAAAATTGCTTTAAACGGTTTTGAATTGTCACAAAAAAAAACTCAAAATATGTCATCCTATAGAGAATTTGCTTCTTTTCATAAATGGCTTTTTATTCCAATGCATCTTTCCGTCTTGCAGATGTTCTTTATTAGGTGTGAACGGTGTCCAGCAACATCACATTACAAAAAGTAATTAACATCTGAAAAACGGAAAAATTGATTGCAAAAAAGAAGCATTCGTAAAAGAAAGAGCAATGAATTCTCTACAAGATGATTTATATTTCTTTACGTTTGGGACAATTTAAACAAATTTTACAGAAATGTTTACATACCGAAATCGAGAGTTCCGTAGGATAGGTGAACATACAACCTTGATGTGGTTGCGTCACAATTCTTTTGGTATCATTCCACACACATTTGATTTTTAGAGTATCCCAAACAACGTAAGTCATTTATATGTTTGTGCAACATATTTCGTAACAAAGTATAATTTGTTTTTTGGAAACGAAATATAAAATGCCAGGAGTATGCTTGAGCGTCTCTGTGCTCAATGAAGCGCACAACAACATCCATCCGGTATACGTTTCCAATATCAAACCTACACGATATACGCTTCAGTCAACGATCACACACTTGACAAACCTACGGCAGGCGTACCTCGCAAGTAGTCTATTCAGAGAGTAAAAATATCAGTATGCATATCGGCTTTGGATCGTAAATAAAATGTTTTTACAAGCAGCATTGTTTTTTCTGTACCCGCCAAGGCTTATCTTGTATCGATGAATATATTTTGTAACGGGTTTTTCCATTGATGTACTTGCAACATCATTCATAATTACTCATCGCCCTGAGATATAGAACGGGTTGACAGTGATTGAGTCATGAGTGTAATTCAGCACTTAGTTTCATTGACCGAGGCCACCAGACATCCCCTTGCGACTGCAGCCCTCGACACCCCCCTGATTCGAAGGCGTTTATCAAGCGGTGAGATTAGTACTCAAGCAATGCAGTTAACCCAAGACCTGCACATTCTGCTCCTTGTAACCGACCTACAAACTATGACCTACTTTCTTAACAAAATGGTAATCGAGTGAAGTACTGTTATGTTTGAGCATTTGGATTCCAATTGATTTACAACAAAACCCGACCGAAAAGTGGTTTTAAACAAATTCGACGAATATGACAGGCTGGAGTTAGATATTAGAATGGCTGATTTTTTTGAATGTATTTACAGTTATAAGACTAAATCATGTTGATGAAAATAACCAAAATGAAATGCAAAGCATCTTAAATTCGAGGTTGGCGTAAATGATATTGGCTAACGTAATTCGGATTTGTAGTTCCTGTACGTACTAACTGGCGGACACACACATAAGTAATAACGACGACATACGCTTTGCTGAGCATAGAACATCATTTTATCTTGTGAATATTTTACTTTTTGTTGGTAATTAAATGCGTTGCTTGTCGCGTTGCTAGACAGGTGAGCTGACAATTAGTCTGAAACGTCTGAACTTTTGTGTAGCAAAAGGTAGGCTTTGGATAAATTTTAGGTTTGAATGTTTTCACTTATTAATTAATTTCTGTTTAATTAGTTTTCTGTGTTCTTCTGCTCTTTGTGAAGATCCTAAGACGTGTAAGAGGAAGCAATGAAGAACGGAAGATGACAACAGCAATAATTAAAATTTTAAAATTCCTGCTATCACTTCTAAAAAAAGAAAAGAAAAAGAGCGTCCGGTCCAAGTTAGCCTCACAAGCATTAGTGATGAAAATAGGGGACAAATAAAAATGAAGTGTGAGTAGAATTAATACTATTAGGGCCGGTATTTCAATGTCCAGTTAAAGTGTTAAGTAAATTTAACTGTCAGGTAAGCCAAGTTTGGTGTATTTCTATTGGCCGTTGTCATGGTAAAAACAATTTAACTGATAAGTAGATTTTAACTGGACATTGAAATACCGGACATTAATGTAACTATTAGTAGCGTCAGCAACAAATGGTGTTATTGTTTCATACCAATTGACCAATGGAATGCTGGAGATTGTAGGATGTTCTGAGAAAGTTTAGAACTTGCGATTAATTCTCAAAACAGACTAGAGCGAGAAATTATAAAACCCCAAAATCGGGATTGACTTTTGCACGAATCGCATGTTACGTGAGGGTTGATAAATGGCCCAAGCAAAAGTGTCTGGTCTCTCAGCCAACCTATTGTAATCTCCAAGCTTCGTGGAGATAACAATATCTTCAACAATCATAGTCGAGCCACACAGCGGTGATGATCACGATTTGAGAAAGTGGAGTCAAGTTTGTTCCCTTTGATTCCGTCGACCTCATTCATCATAACGGCTCTCGGTGTGGCGGCTCAAAGGTTTTCTCTAATGGTGGGTATTATTTTTAAGGCGCTTATCGTGTCTGGAGGTAGCTTAGCTCTTCTTTTGCCCGCCAACCCCGAGTCATGCACCATGTCCGCAGTTTCGTTTCTACTGACGCAACAGAATACCAGCTTATCTATATCACATCAATTTTTCTAAGGTCTTAACAGACAGCTTAGATTAGCATTCCCCAGGCAATGAATTATCCATGATTATGTTTTTAGTGAATTCATAATCTTTGCACTTTTATGCTGCACCTGAACTACAGAGACTGTTCACTCTGAAATGCACGAAACACCCTGAATTGCCCTTCCACCCACTACCACAACTAAATCTGAGTTCGTCCATCTCCCACATCAGCACTGTATTGTTCTTCTTGACTTCTCAGTTCCTGCTGTAGTTTAGCAGACATTCACAATACGGGTCTATTTAATGTTGTATACGCCCGTTTGAATCTTCGTTACTTATCGAGTGGCTCCTAGGGGTAAGGACCATCCCCTCTATACCATTTATCCCATGCAATTTCAATCCCCATTCTGCCTGTAAAACTCAGCAAGGCATATGAGTTGAGGTAAAGTCACCTTTTTGAGCAGGTTCGGTGCAGGTATTAATAATAATAATAATAATAATAATAATAATAATAATAATAATAATAATAATAATAATAATAATAATAATAATAATAATAATAATAATAATGTGTTTGTTGATCATACAATGATATCGGACAAGTCATTACATAATATCAATAATAATAATTAAGATTATTACAATAATTACATTGATACAAACTCTTTTACAGAATAAAAAGAATTGTCAATTAAAAACGCCCTAAGCGCCACCTTAAAACTTCCACTCCTGCAATTTTTAATATGTTTAGGCAGGCTATTAAAAAGCTTAGCCCCTGAGATATCACAAATAATATGCATGACCATCACGAGCCTAGACATAGCTCGGTCACATCGTATCACTTAGTATAACAGATGTGTGAAAATAATTCTATTATCTATTGCCATCTAGTTTGCAAGCCTAGCACAATTCTGCGCCACTAATTCAGAGTGAGCATAGTATACTATAGTACTTTTGCTGAGCTCATGAATGTAATAAATGTTGCCATCACTGATTCTCGTCATACAACAACGAAGACGTATCAATAAAATCGTCATTGTTACAGAATACCAAAACAAGAGATCCTTATGCGACTTCAAATTATAAGTGACTAAAAAAGTCTATATGAGTTAACATTTACATTGACTGCCCTTGAGCGCAACATATGAGAATGAGAAACATAGTTGCCGCAGCGGTGATCACGACCGTTGAGGCTAAAGCTCGTTGAATTTAACACCCCCATCATTAATAAATTAAGAGGAAAAATGAAAAACCAGTTCCACATTTGGACCATTTTGAGCTAGCTATGAAAATGTGTAAAAAAAGGTATATATTCTCCATTTTGTGTAAAAATCTTTTCGGCCGTAATTTCTATAAGCAATGTGCTTGAACCCATTTTGATAGTGGAAAGGGAAGTTCAGGCCTTGGGCGTAACTTGTTTTTTTCTATTTAACGCAGCTAGAGCACTCTGTGGACTGGTTTTTCTCTTTACCTCTTCAATATTGTATATATGCTCACGTGTTGCTTCTGCCGAAATTACACGACTCAATACTTTCGTCGAAATTATTGAATTCAAGAACAAAAGCGAATAAAAAACAGTTTGTAAAAAACTGCAACAATATAGCTCCTATTAATTGATGCTTTTTTGTCCTTGAATTCAATAAGTTTGACGAAAGTATTGAACCGTGTAATGTGGGTATTACACTACACTACCTCCATGAAAATACATTGCATCGGTCGTACTTGTTGTGTACTGCGTCTATGACCAATGTTCCTTCCCAGTGCTAAGCAGATAGACCCCGTCCATGTTGGTTTCCAGTAAACCTGCTGCATAAACTGCGAGATTAACATCAATCAAGTGAAAGCGGCTGGGCCCCCAACGTGCAATATTGAAGCACGTCCCCCAGACCTCCTTCCAATGTCAGAGGGTCAAGTCCCCAAGGGGCCAGCCCCACTGGCACAACGAGGGTACAAGGGGAGGAGAGATACTCCCATCGCGAGAAAGCAATTGATTGAAATGTGCTACATCCACGTTGAAGGGCTTGCAACTATGGCTCTTTGCATGAGGCGCTTGTCATAGTAATTGGAGGGGGTAACACGCATCGTTACACCGCAGGGGGTTCAATGTGTGTGTGTGAATGACACTTAAGTTGCGGTTTCATAAAGCATGTGCGCACATTAAAGGATTCGTCAGGCACATTCAATGCTCGCTTTTAATGGTGTTTTCACCTGTTGCTGTTGACACTCATTAGGTCTACAGCTGCATTAGGAAAGCAACACACTAGGTTGAGTAGAATGAAGTGGGTTTAAAAGCCGTAGGTCGATTCCAATTTCATAAGGAATTATCCGTCGTATGTTATACTGCAAATACCACACTGAACTAAACTGCTCAACCACAGATAAGGGATTGTAGTTGTTGTCTGTGGCTCAACTATTGGTAAAGTAGATAAGTAATCTTCTGATGGTTACAACACACAGAGTATCTGGATAGCTGTGAATTGTAGTTTTGGATTTTTACTTGGACACGACGTACATTACAGAATTGTGTGTACTCTTTTTAGGCATAACATAGATAATTAAAGATTCGCAGAAGGAA
The DNA here is from genome assembly GCA_945910005.1 of Isoperla grammatica. Taxonomy (NCBI): domain Eukaryota; kingdom Metazoa; phylum Arthropoda; class Insecta; order Plecoptera; family Perlodidae; genus Isoperla; species Isoperla grammatica. Next base: position 67,201,920 of record OX246738.1, read on the forward strand.
GAAACGTGTTTAAGGTAACGTTCAATCGGAAGTAGTCATCAAACGTTTTGAGAATGCAAACTATCGTGTAAGAAAAACTATTTTTATAGGTAATAAATTTTAGTTTAGTTAGACAGTAATCTGTTTACTAAATTATTCCATATTTTACTCTTCCCAGATATTTTCAACACTAAAAATATACATAAAAGTCACAAGAATATTGAAAAAGATTGGGCTGGGAAAAGATGAAATAAATTATGGCCGAATCATAGCCAGAAAAAAGAGAAATTTCCTAACTTGGCTCTGACAGCTCAACATAAAAACTGTACTGACATATAGAACGAGATTCTCTATGCGATACGGTGGCTGCGATTGACCATATTGAGGCAAACCGTACACAGAACAGTAATACACACAAACGAAAGTAATGAACATTGAACAACATGCTTCGGCAATGCTTAGTAAATAAGCTGCTGAGTACAATGTAATACATAGCCGGAGGTGCGGTTTTGATTCCAAATCAAACCGAATTTGTACTTCTCTCAAAATAACATTACTATGCATCGTACTAAACATACCTACACTTGGAGGCTTTGGTTTTGTTCAATTGCAACTCGAAGTAAAGTTAAAAATGGTATTTGACACTACATGACATAAATTACATGTGCTTATATGATTATTTTATTGCTTTCTTCAAACATTTAAAATTTTCTTCTGGATGAAAATATTGAAGAGAACTTTTATCGTTATGCATATTATATTCTGAACAAAAAAGCCAAGAAATAACATCATTTTCCACTATAAAAAGTGAACAACTCACCTAGTTATAGTTTCTGCCACTATAGGTGTTCGTGTGCTACCCCACCGCCGCTAATTCATGATTAAAAATTACAATACGCGCTCAAACGGTTCACATGGGAACTAGCAAATGAAGTCTTGAAGCCAGCACCTTCTCTTTATGACTTTAATGTCGTACCTCATTCGATTCTAATTATTAGCGACCCAAATGAGTTAGTTTGTTTCATTTAGCCCTCGATTTAGCCCTGATTCTTCTCAAAAGGTTGCAACTTTCAGGTATGTCGAATCAGAAAGCAGTTATATATAGCCGTACTAGGCCTAGACTAGACATAACCATCTACGTGCCAGACCTTTGGAGGCAAATGTTTACATGGTAGATGCATATTTTATGACTTCCAACCAAATATTGGCCGCCTCTAACTTTTTTAGTGTGGCTATCGCCAATCAGAAGCTATTTGAAATCATGTCATCTGACACCAACAATATTTATTTTGAACTAACGACTTATGATAATACAGTAAACCAAATTGATAAATTGATGATATTATTGAAATTCGGCAGCCATGACAAAAAGCTTGGTGGTTCATCCTGTTATTTGAGTGCCCTCAGACCATGGATTTATATACAACTCCATGCTCAGACCATCTCAGACAAAGGAATACAATTTGAAAAGTCAGACGATCAGAGTGCTGCAAGCAGTCTCAACGCCTATCAATGCTTTAGTATATTACAGTTCATTGTTTGTAACTCATAAGACAGGGATATAAGTAAGTACTAGGTAGTGCAGTCTTCAGGGCAACATGAACTAAATGATGTTTTCAAGACGTTTTGGGCCTGTGCCATGTATACTGATGACGTATGTGGTTTGAGTCAAGTCAACACGATTTGAAAACTGCATGTAACCGGAGTAAACAAAAACAGGGTTGGAAGAGAAGAAAATCTTTCGGTTTATACACTATAAACCGAAAGACAATATCCTTCTCTGTTCATGCTCTGGGTACCATTGCGGGGACTCGAAACAATTATCGCCCACGGGACTAGAATACCAACACACCGTTTCCGTAAAATGGTACAAGTTTCGATGAAAGTTTTAATGACAGTCTTAATGAACGCCTTAAGGGTGACAAAGAATGAGACGAAACAGTTGGGGAATAAACATTATTAAACTTCACAATAAGAAATCGATGGATGTTCTCAATACATTTTCAAGCCGAAACAAAAAATAATCTTCTTTCCCAGGTCTTGAAGAAAAATAAATGCAACGTAAATCGAAACTAAAATTGGAATACTAAAGTTTAAATAGTAACTAAATATAAGCACACTCTCTCAGAATTCCTTAATGTCTTATAGAAGTTTGTTTTGGACGTATAGCTGAGTCTTGTAAGTTTGAACGACAAGAAGAAAGTATCTTCCGCAATAGAATAGATTTTGCCACAGGCAATAGAAACACGTATAAGAACTCTCTCAATTAAGGTGAAACTTGACGCATTTGTCCTGGGGGTGGGGGATGGGAGAGTTTGTTTCCTGTTCATACCAAAGCTCAACAACCATAAAGACGTTAGATAAATATCTCAATTTCTTTAAATTTGTTGGAAATAAACAAAAACCAAATATCGTTTTTAGACTTTCATCATTGATCATCTTAACCCTCATTAAAATGTCTTCATTATGTAATAATTTCTCGAAAATTTACAAATATAGATACTATATTGATACAGGCATAAGATTTTGTAGATATGGTTTTTGAGTCTTGACGCAACCTGCTTTATGCTGGCAAATATCTTTATGTTGCAGCATTATTCCTGGCACCGTGAAAACCTGATTGTTATTGCCAGTTTGTCACTCTACATAGTCGTCCCCCACACCCAGCATATTTTATTATTAAAGTCTGAATTCACCAAACGTTTATAATTTCCGATGTAATAATCTCGAATTAGTAACCACAGTTTCAACAAGTATTGAATGATAATAATAATGAATCATACACAGTATAGGTTACATAGAGCACGCATACTATAACTGTATGTATATGTATTGCAAATACACAAAACCAGGACACACAACAGATATAACAATTAGTTGTAGATGTTGTTAAATAGAAATTTCAGCATCCTATAGCTCAAACTTAGAAAAGGAAATCTGTGTCAATAAACAATCTAGGTCTGTCAATTAAAAGGGGGATATTAGCCCGGCTGGCTGGTATCCGTATGAATAGAGGCGTTTGGCACGGAAATGTGACCTTTGACTTTTATATTGTACTGTGTTTCGTTGTTTGTACCCCAACATTAGCAACGCACAATGCTATAACTAAACCACGCATGTTATGTGTTTTATCTGACAATGATATTGTTCCTGAGATCTTACTAAATCCAAACTAATACATGATAAATTGGTGCATATGTTTCAATATTGTCGGGAAGGTAACAACCCTAAACACCCCACACCAGCTCCACAGGGAACTTCAGTGTCTGGCCTTTGTTCTAGAGAGAATGAGAATAGCCACATAAATGTAATTGTGACTAACCTTAATATGTATGTGCTAAGTTTAGATGTTTGTTTGCAAAAGTTTCCAAAGCCAATTAACATGTTACATTTTATTCAGTTAACAAGGACATTGTTCTGGTGCGAAGGCCTACACGAGACGGGTGGGGTGGATCTTTGACTCAACGTTGTCGGAATTAGATGCCAACTGCACGAGGTCTTCTGGGCAGTTATGACTTGTGTGGTTTCCGTAGCGTAGACAATTGCTGATGAATGTTAGTTGTGGTCGTCTATCTATAGGTTCGACTTTCTTTGAAAAATGTGATAACACTACAGACGAAAAAGGGTAGACAAAATTAATGAAGACATTGTAAGCAATTTTCTATATTCTGACGGATACAATTTATCCATAGTTGTGAGTAAACTTATTCGACTCAAAGTGTTGGCAACATAGTACGAATGTGTTAGTCTGGAGGCCGTACTAGAAAACTGTATTTTAGTGCAAGAAATTAAGTTTTAAATATATATATATATATACACTTTTTTAAAAGTATTTAACAAAAATGAGTGTTAGTAGTTTAAACATTAAGTTTAACGTTTGCGGTTTATTTGCATACGTGTTTCCGTCTTTCACCGGTAAGGTTAACGTGGTATAGGCTCAAGAAAATATCCAACGTTGACGTAGAGTGATAATATATTATCAGTTATCGTCTATTTAAGTTTTGTTGAAGGCTAGTTTTATAAGTTATAACTTATAACATGATAAAGATGCTGAAGTAAAACAGTTTTGAAGGAAAATAAAAGGAATACTCGGGCGTTTGGTAAAAACAAGCTTTAAACGACTCGACAAAATCCAATTTCCTCCAGGCATGAATTTTCACGATAGTCTGTATAAAATATGATAATATTCTTTCTCCTTTTTAAATCACCTTTATAACTGCATTATGGGGATAAATAACACACCGACAATTCAATTGAACTATGCGCAATAAAACGTATAACGAAACAAATCTTATAAGTGGTAAAGTGAAAGCAGCTCGGAATCATTCACATCATGACAGGTTAGTTTAGAAGTTTAGTTGGTGTAGAACGAAGCTCTTACCCTCGGTGTTCCTCAAAGTCCCGCGAGTCTCCTAACGGACTTTAGGAAACCGTTGAATGTTTGAAACCACAAGAATTGTAGAGAAAGTCAACAAGCTAACTGAGCGTGAGTGGGAAGTTAGATCTAAGATACGCTAGTTTCAGTTGAAAAACAGAACAGCACATTGGTTGATTTCTTTATCCACGCTGTTATCTCATGGCTCACCCCCCCCCCCCCCCCTCCCCCCCCAGAAAAGAAGATCTTGTTGCTTAATCAGTTGAGATCGAGTCACAGTCAGGGAATATTATAATATCTTTGGTCACAGTTTTCTCTTGCTATCACTATTAAACAAAGCTGAAACAATTGTTTTTATAGTCTACCCACTAAGCTGCAAGAAATGATTTTCAGTGGGGGACATTTTAAACCATTTATTTTTTTGACTCGTTGCTATCCTATCACGGCTCCAAAGTCACCGTTTACATATACACCATAATCATATTGGTAGATGAAAGTAAATTTCAAAGTTAAAACCCCGCTTCCCGATCCGGGATTCGAACCCTGGACCTTCTGCATTTAAAGCAGGAATACACCCACTATAGACTAACGAGCCACACATCTATCCAAACTACGCCATCATTATTAACATAGCACAATCTACCCTGTATATCTCTGACATTTTCCAACTCTGCTGTGCTGCAGTCCCAAGTGTGACACGACAAACATATAACCTAACCTAACCTAACCTCAGCAGCGTGGATACTAACTTTTGTTTTAACTTCGCCGTCTATCCAAACTATCATCATTTCGAACGATAATGAAAATGAAGCTTTGCCAATTTCATCATTCCAAGGAAATTAAAAGATTTCACTATTGAATAGTGGGTTAGAGAAATAGGCTGGGTACGGACTACGTACAGATTAAACTCAAATTTTGGATTTCTGATATGAAGGAGGTTGGTCGAGTAATTTCTGTAGAATGTGTAATGGCTGAATGTTATAGCAATACCTCAGTATACCACCTATCGGTTGTAGTAAAGTATTTGCTAGACGTGTTGTGTTAGGCATGGAGAACTGAAGTAATCTATAACTCATAAGGTTTGTTAATTGGTTTGTCTGAACACCTGGCGCCAATCATTTCCGACGTGTTGCAGGTCAGTGGCTTACGTCAGTTACAGAGGACGATTTATCACAAGCTATCCTAACCGATATGCATGGCTCAGTGCTAGCACACATAGATGCAGAAGAACACAATTCACGGATATAACAGATTGTGCTAGGGAACCAGAAATATTTACTGATGACTGATAAGCTAAATTAATGCCGGATTGTATGGTGAGTCATTTCTTTTGATGAACATCAAATAATAATGTAAAATTTTAAGAATTGTGACAAATCCTATACTTTGCAATATGTCTTATCGGCGAAAAAATAAATTCAAATTTTGGAGTTCCCGGATCCGCGCCTCATAGATGTGTGATTGACTAGTAAAGTCAACCCATAGCAACTTTGCTGTTGGAGTCGTCACAGATGGGCGTGTCGGAGCCAATCAGCGGGCGGCTTTCACCAATACTCACATTTGGTTAGCCAAGCCTCACTCATCTGTGACGTCCCCAGCCTCAAAGTTATTGTGGAGCGACTTTATAGTCAGACTTTGTCTATTATCTCCGTTGAGCATGTTCTTATCACCGACTGACCCTTGACCTTGGCGGCCACTTTGTGACTGATGCGAGCTCGGTTCGGCCAGACTGTCAGCTGCTACAGTCGCACCATGCAGTGATCTCTAGTCAGACAGAGCTATAGTGTTTGATCGAATGGAGATCAATACTCATTTAAACACAAGTATTGCTTCAATCTACAATCGTGAACGCGTGCAGAGGTGATATTGCGGTAAGAACATTATTGAGTTCATAGTGAGTATTTTTCTCTCATCTGGTTTCGCCGCCTGTGGTAAACTGGTAATAGAATCATTGTTCGGCTTCGAAACTATAAATCACGATATTAATGCACTCTTATAGAATAATTCTGCAATGTTCATGAAGGTGATAATAGCTTGAAACAGCTAAAGCATGTATGAATGTATTACCATAAAAACGCTATCAACGATATCTTTTAGTTTCAACTAAATTGTTTCCTCGGGTTCGGGAAATTCCTTCTAACGATGAAAGCGATTTGTTGTTCAAAGCTTATAAGTGAATCTGAATAAATTGAATCTGAATGACAACCAGAGGTTTTATGTTTGTTTCTATTAAAACATTCAATTGAAATAACAATGCGATTATGGAAGGCGACTCGAGTAGACTGTAGAAGATAGAATATGGACGTTTGTTTTCTGAATTATGATTTCCTGAATGTAAACAATTTGATCAAATAACATAACCCGCCGAGAGAGAATATTCGAACAAATAATTCGAGACCCTCAAATGCGCTTTTTGGTGTAGGCATTTAAAATCAAGTTTTGTTTTTTTTAGTTTGTGGATTATTAGGAACTTGTATTTTGTTGCCAGCGAAGCGGCCGTCGTTATGTTAGTCTGACTGTCTGATTGACTAATGCTATTGCTATGTGGGAGGGCTGTTAGTATGATTCAATCCCAGCATTCGCCTTGTGACTGAGGAAAACCTCGCAAACACCTTCAGTCATTATTGCCGGTAAATGATATCGAACGGGCAACCTCCCAAATTAGAGCCTCGTGTGCCTACTGAGCAATCAACTCATTACTACAAAAATACATTTACTAACGGAAATTATTTCTTATTTTAACGGTTTTACCGAAAATGGTACACAATCAAATGACAGTTATATTAAAATATAACACACTGTCAATGGTCAATGCTGGGATTTGATTGTCAATTAGTTCAGTTCATGATTTCGGAACATCACCACATTTTCCTATTGTATTATCATACACATATGAGCTGATGCGCGTCATCATTAGCTACAGAAAGTGAGATTCTTAACATATTGTTGAAGCAAGCGTATCCATTGCAATGCGCAAATATAATATTATACAGCGTGTAAAATAAAACGAATTAACGAGCATATTTGACTGTGGAAATTATGGTGGCCGTGTCAAACAAGGGGACGTTACGGATTAAACGTAGTTATCACGTTAGTATAGTTCTCTTACAACAACTTCGGTAATGCTTTCGTCATCAATCAATGACGTGTTTAGTGTTTACGGTCTCGGCCAACCCGAGCAGGTATTTGGATTAGTCACGGCCGCTGGTTGGCTGCCGCTCACCCACCCGTGACGGAAGCATTACCGGAGATGTTGTACGGCGACTATATCTTTGTACGGATTCCTCTCGTTCACCTTTAACAAAATTGGCTCCCCGATGTGATCGAAAAGTACTTGAATTCTATTGAGGATGTGGGGGGTGTCGGGGTGTTTGTTGGTCAAAGTAGCACTTGGGTTTTATTAGCACTAGCACCGTGATACAAACGAACGGTCTGTGCGGCACAGTGGATTATCATAGCAACCAGTGGCGGATATATGAGGAGTAATATGAGGCGATTACCCTCCCGTAATGATTCCCCGACCAAAGGACCACAAAATGTAGTTAAACCATCATGTTATACTATGATTGCTCCCTTTACTGTATCCGCCCTCCGTAACCGTGTAGACTGTCCTAATGCAGTGAATAAATGTCTTGCCTGCATTTATTTAATAATTACATAAATTAATAGAAATTGAATTGATTATATGGACTTTTACACGCAAATGGCTCGGGACTGTTTAGAAAATGTTATTTAGTATGCTGGGCCTGCAGAAATATATCCTGTATATTACTGTATATGTAAATATTGTAACAGTTTAAAAATAAGTATGCTCCGTAAATTTGATGCAGGTCTAGTGTTTCTCATTCAATAGTCAGTATATTTGTCTGATTTGTCACAAAGTGATCCCAACTGATTTTTCCCTCACATTTACTGTATGTAAATACACAGTGTAAATTTTTGCCAGATAGAGTGGCAATGGATTCGTAGATTATATGAGTAAAAGTTTCAAGATAAAAGTGAAGAAGATTTAACTATAAATCACATCATGAAGATATTGCCAACGATCAATCGCGATAAATAAGTGGTTAGCAAACGGAACCCTAATTTATAGATTACACATTCGAATCTCACAAGAGACCATTCTGACTTCCGTTTTCTCCAATGGTGTTCTTGGCATAACCTGAACGATTCGGGATTACCTGTGCTCTACTACTCAAAGATTTGATCTCAAATTTTAAATATGAGAGGGTTAAGAATAATGTAGTAAAGAAAGTATTGGACAGTAAGGATTTGACCCACAAGTATATATGGATAATCAATATTCAACAGGTCGTGCTCCAATTCACGTTAAAAGAATTACAATAACTAAAAGCGCATTGACAGTGCATTGAATCGTCAGCTGCAGTTTGTTCCACTATATCACATTGGCGAAAATAAGTGTTCTTAGACCAAACCGGTACCAATCAAGACTTCAGCGATCCTGAGTTGGTACCTCTTTACGATTTTGTTAGATATAACAGTCGACATAATAAAGGATGTGTATTTAGCATTCTTGACAAATTTAATGGCCACAAGAAAATCCACTTTTTAAGAAAGATAATCCGAAAAGAATAATATAAATTACATTTTAGGCTATATCAAGAAGTGGAAAATATGTCTATTACTTAGAATGTCGAAACTTCGCGTTCTGTCAAGTAACCATCAATATGAAAAATGAACGTTTTTAAGCACTTTCTCTTAAATATGAAAGTCGAAGTAGACGAGTTACGTTTACTCAAAAAGAAGCGCTTTTTGTCAATATTTAAACTCGCAAGAGAAAATATATTTTCGTGTTTGTATTCACTTCACTTGACGTTTATTTGACTTCGGCAAACATTTAAGCAAAGCAAAGTTTTTTTACCATCGGAAATAACTTTTGATCATTTTGTTTGTTTTTTCACTGCAAGTTAAAAAGACTACCTATACCAATCATCTTTGATGTGCCCCAGTGTGTCACGATCTATGTCGGCATTTTGGTTTGCACAGATATTTCAATTTACGAGCTGCAATCAATAACACATATTTTATATTAGGATGGTCAATACATTTTTCATTTTTCTCATAATAATCTCAAAAACAGATTCTTTTCGAATAATATTTAAGTTTTCTATTGTAAGAACAACTTTTACGAAATATGACCCACCATCTCCGATCCATAAAATTACTTGTTTCTACTTTCTAGTATACGTATAATGTGATAAAAAAAACTATAACCAGGCCTATAGATTCTCATCGTGTATACATTTCGACATTATCAGAAATGGCTGAATCAAATTGCTTGTGCTAAATACACTTTTTTTTAAATCAAACAGATTCTAGGTTTTTAAGTACACATTTAAATAATAATTACTGATCTGCATTGTGGACCATGCACTCTTTGCTACACCCTACCCGTGCACGATACACTGCTGTATAAACTTGCAGGATATGGCTTTGGAAGTTAAGTTAAACTAAGTCTTACAAAGTCTTTGTAAAACGTATAAATATTTTCTCCAGATATCGATAGCGATATTGTGCGTCCACATGGTACATGAAAGTATAACCAAATAATCAAATCATTTCCAATTAGAATGTGACATAGGTCGTTAAGTCTACAAGAAACTTTTATCGAACTCAACCAAAGCCAGTTTGACAATCATTTACCCAATGAAATGTCCGCACATCCCTTCGCCTTACAAAGCCTATAGGCTCCCGATCCGCGTTGGGAGTTCGACGGGCTCCAGCAAGGGGATTTATAGGGCTTTGTATAGTTTGCACTTTGCTGAGTACGAGTAAACGTCACCATTCAGGACATCCTGATGATATATGATCTGCTTTCTGGGTACTTTTCAAGAACTGTGTATTTCTCTTCAGGATAACAAGGCATGTGGATATTTGGGAATTTCTCAACCTTCATTCAAGAATCAGTTAGAATCAAACACCCAGAATCAGGGCTTACCTATTATCACTGCACTTATACAGTTAGTGCGTGTATTTTATATTTTAGTATAGAGACCAACGCCAGCGGCTGTTGTGCCTACCGCTTCGTACAGTCAACATAAGCTAGTCGGGTAGTAGCATAATGTAAACGCATGCACGAATCACTGATCGGTACAATCGCGCACTCTCATCGTCCACGCTCTTTACGTTCTGCTACTAGCCGACTAGATTATGTTGATCAATACGAAGCAGTAGAGTAGACAGACAACCGCAGCCGTCCAACGACTCTACCCTACAATGCACAATGTACACTCAACGCTTATACGTGTAACTGCCACGAGTGTACTTTCAAGACAGGAAACAGTGAGAATTTAGCATCACAAATGCGGCGGTATGAAAACAGCGCTGCCACGCGGAGCGGCTCTAGTTAAACTTGTTGCACAGACTGGTGGATATGAATCAGAATTCAATAGATAGGTGCAAACATATCGCAAGCAGTTCTATAATGTGTAGCGGCCATTGCTAAAATGTTATGGGTGACAGCTAGGATCGCTACTAAAAATGTGTCCTCAATAAACACGTTTGAGTTTTTCTTCAAATCGTCGGCGGACGGTCGCATTACGCTTATTGTCGTTTCGGCATGCTTATTTCTTTTCCATACCGAGCCAGAGGCTCTTACTCGAAAAGTGAATTATATTATGGTATTTGGTCTCGTTACTCTGCGGGGTGTAATGGCATATTCTCTCAACAGGTAACCGCGTCACGCAACGACGATGCTCAAGTACGCGGCTCTGTTCGCACTGTACGTCGGCCTCGGCGTCTCTGCTGGGGGGATACTCTTCCCAAGAGCTTCCGAGACGAGGGAAGTGACGTCACTAGACGGGGTATGGATGTTTCGCGCCTCGCCACCCGACGAGCCCGAAGCTGGGTTCTCAGAGTGTTGGTTCAAAGAAGAGCTGGCCGAGGTAGGTTCATCCTCGCCCACGCTGGCCGTTGGTTGCAATGACATCGGCACTACTAATAATACGTTTTGTGATAGAAAAATCATTTATACCGTGACCAATTTTTATTTTACTCAAAATTCTTTATGGGGACACCGCACATTGTATTTTGAAACAAGACGCGATAAATGCCATTGTATACTAACGCTTGCTGTCCTTGGAACCCAATGCTTTCAAGGTCATACATAGAGGGTTAGGTTTGTGGATGTGAGATTGTCAACCAACAGTTTAGTTCTTATTATTGATATTCTTCATCGACAAAGATGAGGAGGAGGAGGGTTTTGGTAATCTTAACCGTTATCATCAGTGAAAGACGAGTTGTTTATATACATAGATAAATCTTCTTAAAAAGTTATTATCTAATTATTATCTAACACCAAAATTGTTAACGCGTTATTATCCGCAAGCGGCAAGGGTGACAAAAAATAAAGGATCGTTTTATTGGCGCACGCTTTGGTGATCCTCATCACCCCATTAATTCATTCATTTTGACCCAGTTTTTCGAATCGACATAATATTGTAGTATTTTGTTCAGTCAATCTATGAATTGTAAATTAATTTGTGTGGCGAATGAACCAATAATTAATTATAACGTGGTTAAACGAATTGTGCAATCATGAGGTGATTAAACTCAGTTCTTAAAACCCAACAATCACCAGAGTAACATTATGGTGGTTCACCAACTTATTTTCTAGCTGGGTGAGCAATGTGCGAGAGCTGACAGCGAACGTAATCGCCTTCCGCCAACAGTTTACTCACGTTTCGCTACCTTACGCTGTGAGCAAAAATCGATGACGGTTACAACACAGTAAGATATAGGTCCTCCCTATCCTATCCCTAATAATACCAGATAACAAGATACCAAATGTTGTTAGAGTCTAGATAAGTTCCCTAACCGGTACGCCACTAAAAAATTGATAGTTTTGTTCTTGTTTCATCGTAACATGTTTTCCCTCAGTCAACGTATTTTGTAGGTATATTATATACAAAGTCAAAATAAAAAATAGTTGGAATTTCAAAAAATCAATCAAATATGTACCCACTAACTTAACTTTATTTTGTACGTGCTCTTGTTAAAAGATATTAAATTAATTAAAAATGAAATAATTTTACCAGCTTTGTACATAATATGTAACCAATTCAAAACATTAATAAAGGCATGGTCGCAACGAGAACTAACATGTGGGCATGTAAAATATAAATTAACCCACACACATTCAGTCTTATTTCATAAAAAAAAAACAATCACCACTCAAGAAGATAACTAAATTAAAATCTTCATCCCAGCTACAACGCAACGAGTCCAGTCACTTTACCTGATGTTTGTTGAAGCCACTAGAGGGTATTATGTCCTTGATGCTAAACGACAGTCTGGTAAATTCCATAGCCGGCCGTCGCGTCCTGAAATGAGGTTTGTGAAGTGAACGTGGCAAAATAATGAAATAATTGTGTTGATGTCCCCGTAATGGTGACATAGCAGTACTTGTGGCGAGAAAACTGGTCTGGTGGGCTCTCCGCAATAATGGGCCAGAAACGAGGCTAGCGCGCAATACAAAGGGTTAATTGTTATTTAATAATACCTACTCTTGACTTTATTAAATTCTCGCTGTACAGACAAGGACGCAAAGCTGTATCACATTTTAAAAAGTTCTCATTAGAAATAATCTTTACAGAAAGACTTTCAAACAGTTTAACTTACGATGGTGGGTCACGGTGAACCAACGACCTATAATATAGTAAACCATAGATGAACGATGAAACTGTGCTCAGCGGTTCGACCTACTGACCGCCTGTGAGTTAGTGTTTTCCGTGTATACAAAATTTGACGAATGGTAAGGTATATCGGCATGTCTGACATTTTTAATATTCTTTTATAGAGTTTAGTCGTATTTTATTGCCCGAGGGCTTTGACATAACAGCATCAGCCAACTCATATTTTTGCCATGGCTGTCGAATTTCAGTTAATACCAAACATGGCTACCGGTTTTTCCATCTATGGTTTACTATGTTATAGGTCCTTGCTGTTGCTCAGGACATATTGCATCGAAATAATTCAAGGTCTCGGTTGGACATTTTTCGGATCTGTTTGTTCCTATTTTATTTTTAACTACAAAATAGCTGAAAGTTGAGTTCATTCGTTTGAACTCATATGGGTAAATGTTGCTGATGTAGATGAACAAATTTAAGTTTCTAATAGTTTCTAATATATTAATTAATTTAAAAAAAGTGGAACTAATTTTAGCGAATGAGTTATGTGGGCACACAATAAGTAGGCCTAATGAAACCGCAAAGGTGTATACATGTTTGCAGAGCGGGATTTGATTAGTTTTACCTAATACAACCATATAATTCCTTGTTGAAACCATATCAACAAACCTCGTCGTTTCCAGTTTATCATTTCCACGGAAAGTTATAGAAGTTATTTTTTATTCGTGCTTTAGATAACAAACTTTGAATTAAATCTATTTACGTATGGGCTTTTATGTACCTCAAATTTTGATTTATTCAATGATTCAGACATAAAAATGCAATTCGATTCAAGTTCTACGGTTTGCTATACATGTATGCGGCTACAGTGACCTGTTTCAATCACGACCACGTTTAATCTTTTTCTACAATGTAGACTTGTCGTCATGTTCGTGGTTCACGCTTCTTGTAGTGCTTTTAGTGCTTTTAGTGCTTGTAGCGCTCGTCGACGCGAAAGAATCCGCAAACGTAGATGGAGCAGAGTTTAAATCAGAAAACGCACATATGAGTGCACAGCTGGAGTTTGACATTTGGGAGAAGTGTTTTCTGAAGGACAAATTTTACAAACCTCACGTGTTGCATTGCTGTCACTGAATGATAAATAAAAGCAACCAAATGTTTACACTTTTAAAGTGGAAATTTGTAGTGAAATAAATTGTGAATAAAATTCATTGATTTGGGCTTTTCTTCTCATATCTCGGCAGTGAATACTTTTCTTGTTGATAGTATTATAGTAACGACTTCATTCAGATTCTCATTCACATTCTCATGACTTCACGTGGCTTGTGAGTCACGTGGGTTGTTCCTGTTTCCAGTGCAGGAAAGATCCAGGGTTCGATTCCCGGTTGGACTGGGACAAAGATAGTAAGATATACCCTGGACTGGGATGTTTCAACTTTTGGATCTGAATAAAATCTTTCACGTGATACTGACACAAGCGGGGGGAGGGATGAAAACGGTGAATTTAAAGACGTCGTAACAAATTATTTCTAGTACGTAAGGGCTTATTAGATGGTCAATAAAAATAAATATGTTTATGGTTATTTCTATTATAATACATTTTCTATTCTTTTCTATTAGGCCTTTACTAAATTATTTTTGTATTGATTTTTCGTTTCTTCTATACATTCCATTTTATGACAAACGCGTTGTGCTTAAAACGATCGCCTTGTGGTCTACAAGCACTTGTTGCAGTTGGTTTTACTAATTCCAATTTGTGCGTACTTTACTGCCGTCGTGACCGGTCGACTGATGTTTCAAGCGTTACGAGGAGTGATATAAATACTGGTGTAACAGTGTTTGTGTGTAACAGTGTTACAGTGTTACAGTGTTTGTGTGTTACAGTGTTTGTGTGTTACAGTGTCTGTGTGTTACGGTGTTTGTGTGTTACAGTGTTTGTGTGTTACAGTGTTACAGTGTTTGTGTGTTACCGTGATTGTGTATTACAGTGATGTGTGTTACAGTGTTTGTGTGTTACCGTGTTACAGTGTTTGTGTGTTACAGTGTTTGTGTATTACAGTGTCTGTGTGTTACAGTGTCTGTGTGTTACAGTGTATGTGTGTTACCATGATTGCGTATTACAGTGATGTGTGTTACAGTGTTTGTGTGTTACAGTGTTACAGTGTTTGTGTATTACAGTGTCTGTGTGTTACAGTGTCTGTGTGTTACAGTGTATGTGTGTTACAGTGTCTGTGTGTTACAGTGTTTGTGTATTACAGTGTCTGTGTGTTACAGTGTCTGTGTGTTACAGTGTATGTGTGTTACAGTGTCTGTGTGTTACAGTGTTTGTGTGTTACCGTGATTGTGTATTACAGTGATGTGTGTTACAGTGTTTGTGTGTTACAGTGTTACAGTGTTTGTGTGTTACAGTGTTTGTGTATTACAGTGTCTGTGTGTTACAGTGTCTGTGTGTTACGGTGTTTGTGTGTTACAGTGTTTGTGTGTTACAGTGTTACAGTGTTTGTGGGTTACAGTGTTTGTGTATTACAGTGTCTGTGTGTTACAGTGTCTGTGTGTTACAGTGTATGTGTGTTACAGTGTCTGTGTGTTACAGTGTGTGTGTGTTACAGTGGCTGCCGATGCCGGTGCCCGCCAGCTATAACGACATCACCACAGACGCTGGTCTCAGGGACTACGTGGGCTGGGTCTGGTATCAGCGTCGGTTCTACGCGCCGCGACGCTGGAAGACGGAACAGCAACGAGTGTTCCTGCGCTTCGGAAGCGTCCATTACAATGCACGAGTGGTGAGACTTATTGGCTCGACGTTATTGTGCATGGTAGGAGATACAACTATAGATAGAGCTGCTCCATCACAAAAACACTGACGAATGCGTTTTGGTTCTACCTAGTTAGCTGTACAACGTATACAACCGTGTACACACACAAAGACACTTCCACATGACGTTTTGGAACTATAAAGGGTGTTTTCTGCTCTGAAGAATTTGACGCATCTGCAATTTTGCATGGTTATACCACAGATAACTAATTAGTTATCTGTGGTTATACTTGAAATATAAGCAAAGGTTTTGATGATTTTAAGTAGCTAAAAATGACTTTTAAAAGTCATGAAGATGCTTTTTTTGCATTCAAAAAATTCTCAAATCGTAATCTTAATCATAATTATTTGTTCTAGTTGGTGTACGTGTGATGTTAAAAAAATATGTATAAGAAATATGTACACAAAGCTTAAATAAATAAGAAATATAAGTTAACGAAAACGGATGTATAAAGAAGACGTATAAAGACTACAAGCTTTAACGACCTCCAAGTATTTCTTCTATGTAATCGAAGTGTTTCAGAATGTCTATTGTCTAGGATGACTCGTATAGCTCTCAGCGCGTTTTACTTAAATGAAGTTCCCATACTCGTTATTTGTGTAACATGAACAAACGAATCAGCTACATCCATTCAAAATAGGCATCACAGGCTAGGCACGTGGACTTCATAATCAAATATTTTTCTTTTGAAAAAAACAATTTAATTATATATTACAGTCAGTTCGAAAACGAGATGAATGGTCAGCCATTATTTGTTGATGGAAATTAATCGTTTGCTAAAATAATTAGATGGGCGTTTAATAGGTTAATAATTAATGCCATATTATGTATGTAGATAACAACTTTCTGGCATTCAAGACGGTACAGCTTGTTTTATCCTAGGAGCGTTAAATACCACTCGGAATTAGGAATTCTAGAATACCTTAATAAAACCGAGGTCAATAGAAAAGTCTGTTAAAGATTGATACAAAATTATTTTTAAACATATTTTTCTGAAATATCTTTCGTGGATTTTAAACAAATAAAAAATCTCTAGACGTAAAATACAATTTATGATGTACGTAACAATCAGCAAGAAAGAAAGACGGTTTGCCTTGTCTTCGATGAACAGGTTATATTTTAACAGGGTTGTCTCTTATTTCTCGTCAACTTCCAGCGATAAGCTAGTTTATCGGTGAATACAAAGTGCTTTACAAAAGTGTACACGTATATCTATCTTGTAAATCTCTTTGTGTACATAATCCATCTCCTTTTCGCAGATGTTGAAGCTCTTCATATAGTACTTTGCTTTAGTAGGTCGAATTTCTCCTCGTCTCGCGGCTCGGGTCTTCATTATTATTTCCCGTACGTTCGTCAACACGCGGGAGATGCCTCAGGAATAAAAACCTTACGAGCAATCCCATTCCTCGACGAGATTTAGCTTGCTGTTCGAATAGGACGTGGAATTCCGAAACCTGGACTATGCTTCGAGTAGTTCCTATTTCTAGTTGAAATCCACCGTGGAACCAGAGCGACGAACAGTCTCAAAGAACACGTTTATTTATATGCTGACTACATGGGTTTCTTATACGCTATTCCAGCCACGCTGCTGCAGTTAACTCTTCGTTTTGCGCAAAGATAATATATATAAAAAAGAATAAAGCAGTTTGTGCTTTATGGCATTTCTATGTATATATACTGTATCGTCGGATGCATGCAAATTACAAGGAAGCAATCTGCAATGTTTGTTACAAGTCTAGACGGAGTAATTAAGATGACACAGCAACATGAATACCAATAAATAACTATAACATCAACATTACATGACTTTGTTTCGTACATTTTTGGAGATGTGTCATTTTCCCACAAAGCAAAATTTGACTGAAATGTGGTAGTCAAAGATTTACCTTAGGGATAAATCGAATGATACAATTCAGTACCAAAAACGTCTGTTAGCGTACCTTCTTTACAGTAAAAATAAAATACCTAATATAATACCGTCATACACCTAGTTCACCTATACATACTAAAAAAGTTTGATCTATATTTTTACAGCAGATGCTGCAATACATATTTTATGACATGAACTCAGGGTATTACGGGAACTGGGTTACTTATCAACTCTATCACCAGCATCCGGAGACATTGCTATTCTTCGCAGTCAGTAAAGGTCTGCAAAACAATTATTGCAGCACAACTACTTGTCAAAGCTAATGCCAGTATTTCTTCTGTATAGGATGTAAAATATTCATCAAAAAAGCGTGCCAAGTGTAGCAAACAATAAGTTGATATGCTATAGTCACTAACCTTAAGTGAAATTTGAGACGTCTTAGTTCCATGTTCTCTTTCATTCTACATTCAAATTTTTTCATTCTAAGAATTATAAAATGAAACAGCAATGGTGGCCAAGGCCATTACTTCCAACAGTCGCGGCAGCTCTTTCCGAGTTTCTGAGACTAGAATGTTTACTATCCCAATGTTTCAAATTAATTTTGTACATGACCATAGGTTATAGGTAGGCCCATAGGTAGGTGTCTATAATGTTACATTATGTTTCACTTTCAATACTAAGTTTCGTTACGTTAAAATATATATTTTTTTAAAGTAAGTTTACCAATAAAAGTTATGGTTTTTGTTTTCATATTTGTTTTATGTTTATGCATTTGATCACTAACACAACTGTACTCGGTGCGTATAACAGTGTACAACTGTATGTTTTGCAGTGGATGAACGGGAACCTGTCTGCTAGCCACTCTGGGGGGCATCTGCCTTTCGAGGGGGATGTGACCCAGTTCTTGCAATACGGGGGAGAGAACCTGATAACTGTGGCCGTAAACAACACGTTGACGCGTCACACAATCCCCCAGGGGTCGGTGGAGCATCCCAACGACACGTCGAGGTACATTCTCTCACTATGCATAATGTTACTCCTCTTGGCTGCAATAAAGATACACAGGTACATTCTCTCACTATGCATAATGTTACTCCTCCTGGCTGCAGTAACAGTGCCACATAAAGATACACAGGTACATTCTCTCACTATGCATAATGTTACTCCTCTTGGCTGCAATAAAGATACACAGGTACATTCTCTCACTATGCATAATGTTACTCCTCTTGGCTGCAATAAAGATACACAGGTTCATTCTCTCACTATGCATAATGTTACTCCTCCTGGCTGCAATAAAGATACACATGTACAGTAACAGTGCCACATAAAGATACACAGGTACATTCTCTCACTATGCATAATGTTACTCCTCTTGGCTGCAATAAAGATACACAGGTACATTCTCTCACTATGCATAATGTTACTCCTCCTGGCTGCAATAAAGATACACAGGTACATTCTCTCACTATGCATAATGTTACTCCTCCTGGCTGCAATAAAGATACACATGTACATTCTCTCACTATGCATAATGTTACTCCTCCTGGCTGCAATAAAGATACACAGGTACATTCTCTCACTATGCATATTGTTACTCCTCCTGGCTGCAATAACAGTGCCACATAAAGATACACATTAACCTTCCAAATGATTCAGAGTTGTGTTTGGATTATTTGGTGTTGAACTATGTACTCGACAATTAGGTTATATGTACCGTCGGGGGATGGAGGGAAACAGACAAGTAGGAGGACGAGTAGTTGAACTATTATTTAAAGATGAAAAGGGAAGGACCTCATTTCGTTGATTTAAAAGAAAAGGCAGTAGAACATTTCTTTATAACCAGATGCACATCATGTAATCTATGTAAGTAGTAATTCATTGGTTTCGTTCTATATTTCAATACTTCAAAATAAACGTACTTCAATCTATTTTCATGTAATTAATCCGTGGATCGATTGATCCAAGTCGTTTGAAAAGTAAATGTATGTATTAATGTAATCTACTATGACCGCAAAGTATACAGTTTTAAGTTATATTAAAATCTGATTATTGAAATGATACCCTGACCCATTGTGGTTCCAAACATTCCATGCACCTCATACAAAACAATATGGCCAAAGTATTTAAAATATAAGATGTCTGTTTCTCTTTTACCAAGATAAAAAGATAGTCTGAATGTAATTGAAAAACTTGTTTTGGTTCAATACAATATCCAAAACTAACACAATTGCTTTCAGCTCTACAACCCTTTGATATTGTGTTATTGTTAGTTTTTGTTATTGTTCGGGACTTCTATTAGCAAGGCGGGGCTTCTATTGTCCCTCTTTTCCCATTTGTACTCCCATAACAAAGGATATTTCGAAATAAGCAGTGGGACTATATGCAGTGCCAGTGCATATCATATTACGCTAGCCTCATGTGCAGGCCTTTTCACATGAATAAATAAACATATTCTGTCTAGCCATCGTAATAATAAGAATTGATTTTCACCAGGGTGACATTACAGAAGCCATGGCTCCTCACAGTCTTCGCTCATATCAATGCTGGTGCACGTTTATGTCACATGTGGCAACAGCCACACTATCACAGGAATACCCTCAAGCGGTATTCTGATCATATAAGACCATATAGCAGGGCCTATCTGGCGCCCCTCCGCGTTAGAGAACAATGGCGGGCTAGGAAGGACTTCTCTACATTTGCGGATCGCGCCACATAGCCCTTGAAACTGTTTGGCTTCTCTGAAAGTATTTGGTGCACTTCAATGTTCGTTTTTTTATTCTTCAACCTACAGATTTGGAAACAGAAATCTGATCCATAATTTATTAAATATATAAAAGGAAACATGGCATTATCGTCTGCTAAATATATTGGCCGAAATTCACCTGGAATGTGATATTGCAAGGAACTGTTTAGATAACCTTCATTTTGACCCCTGAGGCGCCCCTGATCGCAGGGGCCCTGGACGGGGCAGAGGTGACCCCCTTCATTTGACCAGCCCTAGACCAGAGGGTTACTGCATGTCAAGAGGTGATTCCCGGCAGGGGTAGTTCGCGATACTCTCATCCGGAAGAACGAGGGTTGATTACCACCACCAACCATTCTGACTTAAGGCTGTTTTCGAGGTTTCCCTCAGTCAAGCGACAAATGCTGGGATTGCGTTCCACAACACAACCTTCGTGTGTGTTTTCGATATCACACTACCCTTACAGGTTTGAGGTAGCCACCCCTGTGCATACTGGGTTGGCATAACTATATTCAATTTGAACTAGGGCCTATGCAGTTAAAAGAGTCAAAGACACATATTCTATCTACATCTAGTATACGTGTTTGTGGATCGAGCATTGGATTCATTTCTAGATGTAAAGCCAAAAGGCTGCCATATATCCCTCAATTTATTTAAAATTGTATGCAATACTCTAAAACATAATTCAGTGTAATGGCCATCATTATATAATGTCTTACTTGAAAATAAACAATATCCATTAAAAATGTTTGATAAACTAAACTGAAAATATTGTAAGTACTCTTGATATTGAGTAACCATTTAATATTGTATCTCCTAGCCGTATGTCCGTCTGGCCATTGGCTGCAAGCGTACATCCCACGTCGCTTTACCACGATAAATTTATATGTGGCTTTTACGTCCCATATTTTGACAACAATGCTAATCGAGACAATGAGCGGGTTATATATGGAATGAAAAACGCTGCATGGTATTCCTGCACAAGCCGGGATTCGAATCTGAAACTTTGGAACCGCGACCTAGGTCTACGCCGGCTTTGATAACATTGGAGCCATATTGTGTAATAAATGGACATGGTTTAGATTCCCACGTCAAGACAGACATTTAGATAGATGTATTATCAATCATCATTATACATTACCTATATCCATTGATTATATCGAATAATGAATTGCTTCATTGCATTAATGCAGTGGTAAAACAAACTATTGTACTGGATGTCAGTAATGACCTATTACTAAATTACTATTCTCAATATGCCGGTCAAAGCAGAGTTGAGAATTTATGGTCAACTCGCGAACATAAACAGATAGCTGAACTTTTGGCTTTTGGCAGCTTTCCCAAATTCCCCTTGACCTACACACTTTCCAACTTGCACATCTAATGCCGGCCCCAGTTGGATTTTACTTAAATGAATGTTGTTCCAAGGTTAGGTCATCAGTGGTGGTCACGGTATTTAACGGGTAAGAAAATAATGGGCACTCTGAGATTGTACATATGGGGTACTTGTAACTGCATGTTCCATAATTATGAGTTTATTGAGTGTTTTGGAATATTTGATGAACAAATTTTTATAACAATAATACTATTACAATGTAGCTATTACACTACGTCAATTTTAATTCAAACGTCCATTGATATACCAGCTTAATACGAGGTTGACGTGGCTTGATTTCTATAAATATAGTATTATATGTGCCATGATAGATAGATTGATTGATTGATTGATTGATTGATTGATGCATTTGCAACTGGATGTGAATACTGACGAGGTATTGCGTTAGTTGGGATGGTAACTTGAATACTCTTTCAATTATTTAGCGCTATTCCATCCGCTGTTTCCTTTTTAAATGGGGTCTCATGGAATATTTAAAATAGAAATACAACTTTTCTAGAACGCATACCCTTAGTAACGATTATTATTCTCTTAAAGTAAAACTGTTATTCTCAAGTAAAGTGAAAGTGTGGTTATTTATTTTTATATTTCTTTCACACAACTTTATTCGATGAAGTTTGTAAAAAAAAAAAAAAAACTATCTTGAAGAGTTATTGGTATACACATTTTTTCGTGCGCCGGTATGAAATAACTATTACTATCGCTTCGCGAAATACTGTTAAGAATATCGTTGTTTCCCAACTTCATTGTATAAACAAAGGTGTCTTAAGTAACACAACAAAATGAGCTTTTTTTCACACTTCCATCTAGCTAACTAATAACGGTTTTCCTACATGAATTTGAAGAACGTATCACTGAGCATATTATATGCGTTGTCCACCAATTCTATTTTCTTAAATTTTGAACATAGCATACCATTAAGGCTGACTGTTCACAAGTTATTTTATAGGCCTATGGATATTAACAAAAACTTAAACTCAGCTGTAGCAGCCTTGTATGCTCCATTTAAAAACATTTATTTAATGTTTTTTTAGGTATATCTCTAGAAACGGCCCCACAACCTTCGGGCACGAGAACTATCACTGAGTCTCCACACGATTTGGCTCATCAAAGTTTATTTTTCAGTCCCATTAAATGCTAAGCAGGAGCTAATGATGAGCACATCATAATTGACGTGATGAGATGAAACGAACTTTAAGCATGTAGCCTACTTCCGTTCAAACGTAACGGTTTTTTACCCTGACCATAGTTTGTTTCATCGACCAACGTGAGCTAGTTAACGAGGATATGGGGTCGTTGTCGTTGTCGTTTGTTTTTATTAACGGCGAAGACGGAATGAGGACGTGGCCTTTATATTACCTGAACGTCGACTACCCTTGAGCTGAACTACAAAGAGAACGACCACGGCATGTATATATACTGCAATGTACCACCCGGATAGTCACGTTTATTGTCCACCGTCTGCATATGTATGTATATAGCATACAGGGACTTCCGGACACTGAGACAATTTTCACTCTAACGAATATATTATAATGAACAATAATGTCAGTTTTACTTTGTTAAACTGGGTTTACTTTATAAAGTACGTGCTCCACTTAACACATGGGCCAGAACAGACAAGTGTAAAGGTAAACTATGACCCTTAACAAAACTAGTTACTGTCACTAGCATTGTCACCCGTGCCGTGCTAAAAGTACTTACTGTCACTAGTACTGTCACCCGTGCCGAGTGGAGGTGGTAACGAGGAGGAGAAATTTCTTGATACCTGGCATTTTCTTTTCCTGAAGTCTACTATTTAATCATCTGTGTAATGCTTCTTAGATGTAATGTAACGCGAATTAAAATGGTTATATATGAAAAAAGATTATGAAATCTGTTGTGGGAATTTACTGTTAATGTTAAAATTTGAAATGCATTACTAAATGTATTACGAAACAAGGCTTTGGTAACCGGGGTAAATACTAACTACACGGGTAAAAATTCTCAAATGTATAATTTATAATTCATGTTTGGGTGCGACAGTAGCAACTTTTGTTTCGGTGCACTTTGTGCTACACACGAATGTTTTGCGTTCGATAATAATGTAGGCATATGCGGTGGCTGGGGGCTGGGGCTTATCCCCAGACCCCTTTGACCTTACCTGGACAATTTGTGATGTTTTGGTTATGTCCATCGCTGACTACTTCTTTTTCCATTTCAGTCACTTACCTGGAAAAAAAATAATTCATTAGTGTTGATAATCGCGTTAACAATAGTAATGGTCGTGGTTTAAGGGGTGACGAGGGAGGGGGGAAAAGGGAAGGGAAAAGGGGGAAGGTATGTTAAGGAATTCACTCGCATCATACGAATCAAAATAGATATACACAAGAAAACACATATGTGGCTATAGATGAACGTTCTTGTAGGCTACATAAAATAATACTTTAGAAGTTTCGATTTATCCCAGAGGGAATTAAACAATCAGAGATATTTCTAAAAGTGTC
Organism: Isoperla grammatica; assembly: GCA_945910005.1. NCBI lineage: Eukaryota > Metazoa > Arthropoda > Insecta > Plecoptera > Perlodidae > Isoperla > Isoperla grammatica. The sequence continues at coordinate 67,226,233 of OX246738.1, forward strand.
TGATTTCACCGAAATCTAAAGCTCTTTGAGTATTGAAACAACAAATCGTTTTAAATCTTATCACGTTTCACGATTTGTTCGGTTCACATTTTTCAATTTATTTTTTACATGCTACCATAAATACGTATTATGGCTTGTTAAATAAAGATTACTGATTGCATTTGAAAATGGTTTCGTCACAGGCGAAAGTATCTCGAATCCACGCACTTTCACAGAAACTCACCGGGCTACATCAAATGTGTTCAGCCTTTATGTATTCCTTTATATTGATTATATAAGCACGTTGATTTAATTACATTTTGTCTTCTATTAATTTTTTCAAGATAGAGCAAATTCCTCCTGAATGACAACTCAATTCCCTTTGTGATACACTTTTACAAGACCTATCGAACTCATTTCATTTGTATGGAACTCAAAATGAAAGAAATTGAGATTTCAATATTGTCATGTATTATTCGAATGAATCCTATTGTTTGTTGTTTGGTTTCCCGAATCTCTAAGGTTTCTCCACCATTCTGTTGAAACTGTTACCCTACGAACCCAAAGTCAACGGATAGAAGCCATCTAGTGCAGCTCTCGCTCGTTGCGTGTTGAATGCGAGTGGAAATCAGTGAAGAGCATTCAATAACTCACGTGCTCACTGCTAAACCGCTGCCAAATAGCGTGGTGCGCAAACACTCCATCATTCTAGTCACAAAACACAAAACATCGGTGTATATCCTAGAAAATAATTGTTATATATATATATGTGTGTGTGTGTATATATTATTTAGCATTTACCATTTACTGGGAATTTTCATTGAGTTGTTTTGGTGAAAAATACGGAGATGTTACATTTTTTGTAACCTTCCCAAGACAGTTCTCTTTGGGTGTTTAAGGGGTAGATTGTGAGTTCTTTTTTGTAAAGAATGCCTATCAAGTGCTATTTCGACACGAGTTACCATCTGAAAATATCTAACATCCTATGTAATGATAATGATTGAACTATGTACCCACGACTGTCACATCTGCCCACCTATATTTTACTAGGTAAAATGTTTACATTTAATCACTAGTATAATATGTATTAGTAATGGCATGTAATATATAATCTATAATGTACATGCTTTTGTACATGACCCCTGCTTACGAGTAGTAGCTATTATACTCATTGGGATACAGGTGTGATGTATGCCTTGTAAAATTATTGTATGCTCATTCTCAAAAAGAAAAAAAAATCACAACATTATCGTTACGAATGAGGATCGTGGATAAATCTTCAGTCAAGGTATCGAAGACGAGCTCCCAATTGGCAATCACTTTCAGCGGGTCGCTACGTCTTTTGGCGAAACCAACGTCCACAATATGTTCTCATTGTAAAGCTTTACGTTAATGATTTCCGTGCCATGTTATCGTATCCAACATTCCGAGAATTAATTAGAATTAAGTGCATGGGTGAAGTAACCGGGCACATCAGGGATTCATATTGTTGATTATGATCTCGAGAAATATGAATATCACAATCTTCATCTCTGTATGTTTCTCTCCTACCGTCCACCCCTCCCCCTCCCCTCGACCCCCACCACGTACCCACGTCATAGATGTGCTAACAGCGGCGTAGCGAGAGCGTGGGCCGGTAGGTTGATACCCAGGGACACCACTTCAAACATATAATTCTTAACTACTCACGGGTTTATTTCTGCACAACTGGTACATTTCCAACAGTGATAACGTCTGATTTCAATATGAACCTTCTAAGCTAAGGCGATATGGGTGAGACGCGTTGAAGATGTGTGGTATAGCTGACGCTGCTGGTTATTGTGATCTGAGCCCCTCAAAATAAGCTTAAGTTCCCACTAAGCTGGTGAATGAGGGGTTCCCAAGTATTATTGTCGGTAGAGCTTTACGTTGGAATATAGGAATGTCGTTGACTAGATTGTTGGAAAATTGCTGGAAAGTTAGGAAGTTAGGCTGTTCGGATCTACAGTTTCTCGAGTTTGTAGAAAACGTGCGTGCCAATGTGGGTGGATTGTGTGTGACCAATTACATAATTGTCTTGGAACAATCCACATGGCGTCATTCATTTTGTATTAAGGGAATAACAAAGATGGCGAATTGAAATTCAGAACGCAAGCGGCCCACTGTTATAGATCTGTCGATAAGACTAAGCCGTATTTCGGTTAGAAACATCAATGCATCATGGAAGGACGAGCAATCTCAAGTAAATCCAATCAAACATAATTTCAGCGGTACGACGTTTGAGAATGTAACCGCTTTGGTAAGTTTGTTGACTCACAGATAATGAAATTTGTTCGTTAGCCTGTTGGGCAACAAACGCGATTTATGCTCGACTCGTATTTTGATGGAGAGGGAGGGGGAGGAGGGGGCGTGTCTACAATACTTATAGAATACATTCTTCTTTTGCAAAAGTTTTACGAAAAAACGTCTGTGATTACGCGTGAAGCTGTCTTCGAATAGACTCGATTGAATTGAAAGTATAATGATTAGGGGAAGATAATTCACGATGTGAGAAAAATTGATCCTATTTTAAAATGTTTACATGACGATTTACGTCTGGGATATATCATAACACATTTACAGACTTACTGTGAAGCGTTATTATTATTTCTTGGAAACTTCTGTTACCATAACGTTATCCGTTTTTCTACAAATTTTGTTGTTGAGTACAAATCAGGAAACGCGCTGTAATACAAAAAACACAAATACAAATATCTCTCTCCACACAATTGCTTTTCATCATTAGCCATGTGATACTCACAATCTGATAACACGCCGCCTTCAAATAGTGTAAATAAGTGGATTTCCCTAAATATTTTGTTCTATCGTAATTATTGAGTATAATTAAAGATAATATTTTGATTTCGATTTTTATTCAATAGGTGATGAGAATTAATTCGAATCGTTGAAAAAAAGAACAACAGTCGAAAACTTATTCGGTAGCAAATAGAGTGTTCCCAAAATCAAACTCGTCAATTTAAATGCGTAGTAGTTATTATTGTATGGATGTAACGATTGACGAAAGTTTTATTATCATCATATTAACTTAATTACAGAAAAGTAATATGTTCAAAAAGATGGTTGTGTGTGTGTACAGTTTTATAATCAATGCATGAATTTGGAATAATATTTAATGTTTAGATTATCTTATGTATCGACTCTGATTAAATTAAAATGAGGCCATATATGTCTTGACTATGTATGCAGTGTGTACTGTGTACACTGTGAGCTTACGGATTCAAGACATTTTCAATAGCAAACTGAACAATATCTGAACTGAATAATACTGAACAATAACTATAACTGAACTGAACTAACTTTAATAACTGAATAATATTTAATGTTTAGATTATCTTATGTATCGACTCTGATTAAATTAAAATGGGGCCATATATGTCTTGACTATGTATGCAGTGTGTACTGTGTACACTGTGAAATTACGGATTCAAGTCATTTTCAATAGCAAACTGAACATATTAACAGAAAAGTTTCAAAACTATCACTCAACAAACTTCCGCCAGTCTCCAATCAAACTAAGTAGAAATGATGGCGCTTTATCATGTTTGCTCGTACTAGAAGCATCACAGAATATTGAAATACTCCGTTTATTGACTTATAAACTCCTAGGCCTAGTCATTTTCACAGTAAATAAAAATCAAATTCAAAATACTCGTCTACACTACAACGGTTCCGTATCATTATATAGTTGTCCCAAGTAATACCTTACGGATTCTTTCGTCAGAGGCGAGGGGCTCGTGGCCAATCAGCGATCGGTATTTGCGCGGGGTTCTCGGGCGGTTTGCTGGTTGGCTACGAGTGCTTCAGCATCAGTAAAGTAGTCTTGGGCCAAGTATAACAGCATATTGTTGATTGAACCTCAAACGTTTACACGAAATGAAAAATTACTCGGATGTTTGTTTAATTTTAAAGTAGAGGTCATTTCCCGATTTGAGGAGCATTGTTCAACTTGCTGGCCGCTACCATTACCTTTGCGTCCCTTTTATAAACCTTCCAAAACAAAACCATTATCTCAATGGTGCAGCAGTGTAAAGAACAGGGGTTCCCACCAGCCACTGATCTTCGATGACAGTTCTTTGAGCAATCGTTTCGCTGGGTTTTCAGATATCCACCGGGATACGTTCTCAATACGTACAACTTCGACTTCTTCAACTACGCAGGGATCCACAGGCCAGTCTATCTCTACACCACGCCTCAAGTCTACATTGATGACGTCACTGTCCACACTGACGTACTAGGGAATGACGGTAAGTTCACGGCCTATTTTGCTAAGTGTTTTGCTGCAATGAGACCACAGCTAGAGTCGATATAATTGCACGGTAGTGCATGAGTAATGTGCATATAAATGCAAATAAATGCAATACATTTTATATTTTATTAATATTCAATGTACATATTGTTATTCTTGATACATGTACGTGCTACTGACTGATAGTGAAAGATAATAAATAACGTCATATTTAACGACGATAACTACAAATACAACGACAACGACAACAACGACAGCGACAACGACAACGACAACGACAACGACAATGACAACGACAACGACAACGACAACGACAACGACAACGACAACGACAACGACAACGACAACGACAACGACAACGACAACGACAACGACAACGACAACGACAACGACAACGACAACGACAACGACAACGACAACGACAACGACAACGACAACGACAACGACAACGACAACGACAACGACAACGACAGCGACAACGACAACGACAACGACAACGACAACGACAACGACAACGACAACGACAACGACAACGACAACGACAACGACAACGACAACGACAACGACAACGACGACAACGACGACAACGACGAAGACGACGACGACGACACGAAAAATATAAGATACAACGTCGACGAAAACCAAAATTATACATTCGACAGAAAGCTTAAATACAGTGCAGTGGACAGTTTAGATTGTTATGACTCCCTTTAATTATTGTTCAGAATATTATTGATACGTTAATATTAGCAATAATAGTTCTATTATGAGGGACGCAATTACATGTGGTGGGTAATTGTGCATGGCCATAGTGCACTATGCCACATTCCTTTATACAGAGCATTGTAACTTCGTTATACGAGCAAAAGAATTGCTTGGAAAGGAGTCTAGCCTACAGGCAACATTCCTGCGAAGGCTTTTAAAATAAAATATTTTAGAATGATTCCAACGACTAAACTTCAAAGGAATTTCGTAGCTGCTCTTTGATTAGGTTAAAACGAGAGAAAGAGCTTGACTTTTTCACACAAAGCGTCAGTCTTTTACATTATTTCAGATCGGATTATTCCCGAAACTCTAATCACGCAAACGAAAGTATGAATACGTATATAGTATAAGAAGTGAGGGTGTCTCGTTGCGTTGTTAATATTTCCAAGGTAGGCAATCGGAAACTATAAATCAAAATTATAAGTAGATCGGCGGCCATAAATAAATAGGTCGATGTATATACAATGTAAATATTTCATTTCAGGCTATAGGCTTGTAACATAAACATAATATTGCCTATTGTTTGTATTTTTTAAACCATTAATAAAATAACCTCACCAACTCACCAACTGTACTAATACCAATATAACGATGAACTTGTTATACTCTAACTAGTATAGTGTAGTCTAAAGTATAGTCAACTTGTACCAACCGACCTCATATCCTTTCTTATACAACTCCTTTCGTGCACACTGTTTTATCGAAAATAAACAGGATCCTGACGTTCTTTCCTAAATTCGTAAAAGCAGCCTTTTCGCTTAGTAGAGAGCACAGGCCTTATTATTAGTCACGCGCGCTGTTAGGATTTCCAGGTATCTAATCCCAGGGCATAAGTTGTCCTTGATTGACTAGTTCAGCTATGTAGGTAGTACAAACTATATTCAAGACAATTAAATTAGGTTGGTACTTTTGGACTCAGCTATTTCGTAAGCATAGTTTCACGTTGGGCAACTTTACGGGTAAAACTTCCGCATTATGGCGATGCGCTGTTACTATGGGCAACAGTCACGATGCACAAACAGAAATGTGAAGTAAGCATCAATCAAAGATATTTTAGCTCGCGTTGGTTTTGTTCTGTACACTGTGCCACCCTGTACGTTGAACAGCGATAACAAGACCAAGTTATAGTTTTTACTCTTGCGCAATAAATGATGTAGACCAATGCAATATATTTATATGTCAACTTCTGCGCACACTATGCTTGGTATTGAATAATGCACAATCATATGTGTAATTGAAAATTGATAGAGTAGCAAATACGATAAAGCCAACTATTGAGTGCAACGCTTTTGAAGTCAGTATTCGTTTTTGAGTCATCTTCGTCATAAATACTAGAGTTGAACAAATTCTAGTTTTAGAATATCTATCTTTGGAACAACATTTGAACAAATAAACGTGAAACATGCAAGTTTGTACGGAATGCACAGTCGAGTTAAGTATGTGATTTGTTTATGGTTGCTATGGAGTTTGTTCTTCTTATGGAAAATAGCATGTAATAAAATAAGTCCATAACAACAAAACCTTGACACTTGACTGTGCATAAGTTTCAGTAAAGTTGTATGCAAAAGTTATGTTAAAAGAAGTAATCAAAAGTCAATGAATCGATACGAATAGTATTGGTAGTCGGGAATTGGTAGTCGGTAGTCAATAGTCCATAGTATATTGATAGCAGAATGTACCAGAAGTAGACAGTTTGTGGTCGATAGTCAAAAGTCGAGTCAGAAGTAGATTGTCGGTAGTTAGTCATAGTTGGAAGTAGAGAGTCGGTAGTTGGTAGTTGATATTTGATTTAAAGAAGATAGTTGGAAGAAGATGGTTCGTGATCATTAGTGAATAGTTGGAAGGAAATAATCGGTAGTCGGTAGTTGAAAGTCATCAGTCAATAGTCAAAAGTAAATAGGTAGTCGGAAGTAGATGGTCGATAGTCGTCAAGGCCATGGTTCATGCACACACAGGGGTGGTGCGCTACTCCGTCGAATACGCGTCGGGCGAGAACTCCATCCCCATGTCGGCGCACTGCGAGGTGGCTCTACTGGACGCCGGCGCCGCAACGGTAGCGTCCTCCACTGGGTGCGACGGAGAGCTACGCGTGCTCGACGCCGATCTATGGTGGCCGGTCTACATGAGTCCGACGCCGGGACGCCTCTACACGCTACAGGTACGTGCATGCCTACTGTAGACGAGGTGGCTCTACTGGACGCCGGCGCCGCAACGGTAGCGTCCTCCACTGGGTGCGACGGAGAGCTACGCGTGCTCGACGCCGATCTATGGTGGCCGGTCTACATGAGTCCGACGCCGGGACGCCTCTACACGCTACAGGTACGTGCATGCCTACTGTAGACGAGGTGTCGCTACTGGACGCCGGCGCCGCAACGGTAGCGTCCTCCACTGGGTGCGACGGAGAGCTACGCGTGCACGACGCCGACCTATGGTGGCCGGTCTACATGAGTCCGACGCCGGGACGCCTCTACACGCTACAGGTACGTGCATGCCTACTGTAGACGAGGTGTCGCTACTGGACGCCGGCGCCGCAACGGTAGCGTCCTCCACTGGGTGCAACGGAGAGCTACGCGTGCTTGACGCCGATCTATGGTGGCCGGTCTACATGAGTCCGACGCCGGGACGCCTCTACACGCTACAGGTACGTGCATGCCTACTGTAGACGAGGTGTCTCTACTGGACGCCGGCGCCGCAACGGTAGCGTCCTCCACTGGGTGCAACGGAGAGCTACGCGTGCTCGACGCCGATCTATGGTGGCCGGTCTACATGAGTCCGACGCCGGGACGCCTCTACACGCTACAGGTACGTGACCACTGTAGACGAGGTGTCTCTACTGGACGCCGGCGCCGCAACGGTAGCGTCCTCCACTGGGTGCAACGGAGAGCTACGCGTGCTCGACGCCGATCTATGGTGGTCGGTCTACATGAGTCCGACGCCGGGACGCCTCTACACGCTACAGGTACGTGCATGCCTACCGTAGACGAGGTGTCGCTACTGGACGTAAATATAAGCAGGATTAAATAAACATTAAAAATCAAACAAATACAAATTCAAATTTTTTGAACATTTAAGGGATACAAGCACCTTACTTCTGTACACCTTAGTGCTGTATATAAGTTTAGTGAGCACACGTTTCTGTAGGAAATGATATTTAATATCCTTCTAAATGTAATATCCGTATCGTTATATATTTCCGGTTGCCGATTGCTTGCCGGTTGCAAGGTCCAGTAAAAAATACCAGGACAATTTTCAAATATGATGTACTTTATATACCGATGTTCATCTAAATTGAAAGGAAATGTGTTATAAACATGCAGAAATACAACAGAAACGTGCAGAAAACACAACAACAACAACAACACCAGAATAAGCATTCATTGGTTTGCTATATTATAATAATAATAACAACCTTTATTGGTTTCTGCAGCCATAGCTGTTGCCGTAAGACACAGAATAACAAACAATTTATATCAAAACGAAAATAGAAACAAATTACACTTATACACAACACTTATTACAAAATACAATTTATATATAAACTAAACAAAATTAAGAATACAAATGTTGCCTAAAGATGAAAATAGACCATCGCAATACGGCCAGAACAATTTCTTCGGTGAGACTTGATGGTAATTTGAACGTCTTCCGGAATTCCTCGAAAAAGCCGGGGATTGTACCCCTAGCACCTATCACCGCTCAAAACTAAACCCAATACCTGCAATATAATTGTGTGAGTGAGTGATGCTGAGTAAACTTTGGAGGCAGGCATACAATTGTTCAACTCGAGAGGTTGAAGTAAAAGTTTTATTGCACTTAAGTAAACCACATGTATGCGTGATTGTGTTTTCAAGGAAGTAAATAGAAAACAGTCGTTTAGAATTTTATGTTACTTATGTTGAAAGCTCGTTAAATTCACGTAGAAATTTTGAAGTATACACACTTTTAATACTGCGTTTTTAAGTGAATTTCTTGAACTCTTCCTTGAGTTATGAAGTAATAAAGATGGCAAATGTCGCATTTTATTGGATCATAAAACAACGTACTTTCTCAGGGGAATTCTCACGCGGGTCCCAAACGATACCGCTAGGATGGCGAAGGATACAACATGTTTGGTACTCACAGCAATAATGTTCCATTGGACGATGCCAACGTACACCACCTTATTGACCGTGTTTAACCAGATAGGCAGAACCTTAACTGAGCCAGTAACATCTCACTCGAAAAACGCGTTTACTGCGCTCAAGTATTCAACAAATAAGTGTGACCGTCCACGGTGGCTTATGCAGTTGAGACCCAGGTCCTAAGCGTATGCCACATATAGACGTGGGTTCAAATCCCGCATTTTATAATTATCTTTCAACTTCATCCATCTTCCCTCATCGTGATTAGCAGGATAATAAGAATAGAGGTTTAAACTTGCATGCATCAATAATTATCGTCAAGATCATTCAAAGAATTTAGAAGCACGTCTATTAAATAACGTTACTAATTTTGTCGTTGGTTATTTAATTAATATTTAATAATACAACTTGCGAAGCAATGGAAAGGGGGTTCGGACGAGCGAACAGTGCTGGCATTTCTTTGACATGTGAAGCAACATGTGTGTAACTGTTGTGGATGCTGTGTTCTGTGTTCTGTGTTGATCTATTTACTAAGCCCACGGCGGTTTTCTGCCACGGCGGCATTGTGCGCACCATTTACACTCCCATCGCATCTCGAATATTATGAAAGAGAAAAGCAAATGTCGCTCGCAGATTAATTCCGAAATATGGCAATGGTTGACACGTCGCACAGCACGTCATTTGTACGTCGCACAGCACGTTGTCTGTACGTCGAGTCGTAATCACAGCATGTTGAGTGCAAAGCGTGCCGTGAACATGACGGAATATGAGCCATGTCACACAAGGACTAGTAGTGTTCCAGTCCAGTAGTGTGTAGTGTTTCAGTAATTATCTTGTACGCAAATGACAGAGGTCATTATGTAGCATTGCGCTTGTCGTAGTTGCAGGTAGTTTAACACAAGTCAACAGAACAGTGAGGGCACGAATGACAAGGTTTACACAATGCGATGGTGTTCCACCAAGCCGCTTGTTATTGCAGCGCTAGTGTTGGTGGCCATTGAAACAGTCATGATGAATATATAGAGCAGTTTTTCAAAGGAACGCTGAATTTCCTCTTTTTTAAATTTTATATTTATATAATATGCTACACCATATCGAAAAAATTTAAACCGGGGTCAATTTGTTCAAATATGTATTGATTAGTTTTACATCGATGTCTGCATATAGTTGTGGAATTCACAAGAGGTCTTAACTTAGGCCTGGCCTAACTTTAGGACCACTACGCCATTGGCTGATACGGACCTACACATAGCCTCGACTCGACGTTGCTAAGAAACCCTAGTAAATAACAAACACTTGAGACAAATATTTAGGCCCGGTCTGAGTTGGTCTTATCTTTCTTCAAAGATGGTGGCAATGCGTCTATGACTTCGAGATGTGAACATAAATAAATATCGTTTAGGCCTACTTACCTTGACATACACATTTCTCTGTTTTTAGAATGTGGAGGTAAGAAAACAAAACACTAAACTTTAAAACACCGCCTTGCAATATTTTAAGTTCACTGTGATTTCCACGAAATTAGCTATCAATTGGGCCGTGTAGTAGGCCTATCATGGATTTATAATAGCACATACGGTACAGCAGGACACCGGTCCTAAGTTAAGACCTCTTGTGAATCCGGCCCCTGTATTATATAATATTACGTGAATTTCTATTGATCTGGATGTTCCCATATAACTTTGTAGCAATTAGTATTAAGCCCCTTTTGAAGATAAATCAATAATAAATTGCCAATTAAAATTATTTTTAAAAAATGCGTGGTACTCTACGTAAAGCATTTTTCATTCGTCTCAGTTTTGATTTCCGTTAGTTCTTTGTTCTGTATGTTTATCTTATGAACTTTGATAATTATTATTCAAATAATTACTTTTTAATTCTTTTTTTATAATTACGTTTGAATGAGAAGAAATGCGCCCCTTACTATAGCATTAGATTAAGTAATGTCGTAACACATCAATTATTTTAAATTAAACAATTAAAAGTTTTTTTCAGGAATTTAACTGTTTTATTTATCAATTGAACAACATAAATCAAATTAAGCATAATTCTGGACTGTCCAAAGTATTACTTTGTGTTAAGTGGATTAATTTATACAACAAATACAAAGTGCTTAACTAATATATCAAAGCATATTATCTTAGTAAATGTCTTTAAATTTAATGTTTTGCTTCAAATGACAATTATTTTTTATTCAAAATCGTAACTAGTTTCTTTATAATTTCGACATAAAAAATAATATTTAATTGTATATTATTTTGTAATGCAATAGACGATTGGGCTAACCGAGTGTGTGTGCCATGCAGGTACGCCTCGTTGCCGACGGCAGCAGTGAAGATGTCTACCGCCTTCCAGTGGGTATCCGCGCTCTCTCCTGGGACAACTCCACGGGGCTGCAAGTCAACGGACGACCCGTCTACTTCCGCGGCTTCGGCAAGCACGAAGACTCCAACGTGAGCGCAATACCAACAAGCCGCGAACCAACATAACTTCTAATTAACTTTAATTCGCACGATCTCCCGCGGTGTTGCCGTTTAGTCTAGTGGTGTGATGGCTTTATTAGCAATAACTGTGCTCAACGAAAGTAGCTACTACGTTGTAATACTAATAACGCGAGAAATTTTCTTTTTTCTTATTTGTATAACACTGTTGGTAAAAAAAGTTTTACTCGGTCAAAACTGTGATGAAAATTTACAGCGTTTCGTGAAAGAAAATACCATACTAATTTCCTGCTACAAACGTGGAAAACTTACAATGGTTGGTCGGCTGGATTGTAGTGGAGTTTGAATTTGGTCGTAGCATGAGTTTATTCATCTTATCATAAATGGAATTAAGCCTGGACCTCAATAAATATAATAATTCTGAATAGTATATTACGAAAACATGTTCGGTACACGCACTGTACCTATACTTTGATCGTATAATGGATATCACATTATCTCTCCTCATACTGGACACCTTAGAGAAGACATTATAGTGTGTTGAACTTTAATATCTCGTGGATATTAAGTTATAAACTGAACTAAAATTATCATTTTGTACTCAGTACACTCACAAATCGTAAGGAAGTCCCTCGTGTTTTTTATATTTATCAACACAAGTACATCAGTTATAAATTAGTAATTGTCAGAGACCGATGACTCCTCACCAAAGTTACTGTTTGTTAAACAAAGTTTCGAATTACGAATTGACTATAGAAATAAAAGTAGGATGTCGAACACGTTCTAATCTAAACCTGATAAAAACCGATATTTACACCAACTGAAAACCAACCCGATAACAGGAGAAGAAACAATTGCAAACAAAATTACATGAACAAAATATATTTTTTAAAACAACGCTTATATTTAAATGCACTAAAAAGAAAAAATTAAATTTTCGCCCACCAAATTTTTGCCTCACTCGGAAAATAAAAGCGTTGGGAGCTTTCGGTATTGACATAGATTGCAGTATTCTGCTGTTTATGCAGGGAAAGCGCCCAACGCTTTTATTTTCCGAGTGAGGCAAAAATTTGTTGGGCGAATATTTAATTTTTACTTTTTAGTGCATTTAAATATAAGCGTTGTTTTAAAAAAAATATATTTTTTTCATGTAATATTATTTTATACTTTTTAGTCTTAAAGAATCTTGCAATCGAATATATATCGAATATCGATTGATTAATTAATTATGATAGTTTAATCGATTATTTAGTAAATATGACAATTGATTCATGTATTGTCATAAAGAATACATCTGTGTGCAAACTTTCAGATCAATTCGACGTTCGAAAGTGAGTGTTTTATCGATCCCCATATAAAACATCAATTAATTAATTATGATGGCTTAATTGATTAATTAGTAAGTATGACAATTGATTCATGAATTGTAATTAATAATACGTCTGTGTGAAAACTTTCAACTCAATTCGACGTTCGGAAGTGGGTTAAACATGGATTCCCATATAAAACATCAATTAATTAATTATGATGAATTAATTGAATATTAAGTAAATATGACAATTGATTCGTGTATTGTCATTAAAAATACGTCTGTGTGAAAACTTTGAGCTCAATTCAACGTTGGAAAGTGGGTGAAATATCGATTTCCATATAAAACATCAATTAATTAATTATGATGAATTAATTGATTATTAAGTTAATATGACAATTGATTCGTGTATTGTCATTAGAACACGTCTGTGTGCAAACGTACAACTCGATTTGACGTTGAATAGTGGGTTAAACATCGATTTCCATATAAAACATTAATTAATTAATTATGATGAATTAATTGACAATTTAGTAAATATGACAGTTGATTTATGTATTGTCATCAGAAATACGTCTGTGTAAATAATTTCAGCTTGATCGAACATGTAGAAGTAGGTGGAATATCGATTCAAAGATTCATCGATTTCCATGTAAAACTTTAATTAAATAATTATGATGAATTAATTGACAATTTAGTATATGACAGTTGATTCATGTATTGTCATCAAGAATACGTATGTGTAAAAAATTTCAGCTTGATTGGACATCTAGAAGTAGGTGGAATATCGATTCAAAGATTCCGTCCAGACAAACAAGGCAAGTTAATATGAACGTTGAAAAAAGCGGTGAAAGTCGTCTAAATCTAAGGTCTACTGGATTTACTCCTAGCGGAGTAAGAAACCACTAACAAAAATCCACTCGTTTATGGAATAAATGACGTATTATTCAGTGTCAAATTCATACGATTGTATCCATTAAATAGGCTTATAAATAAAAAAAAATACTTGATCTTGAATAAATAACCTCTATTTTCAAGTCTATTTCAGTTTTGAACTGCCGTGACAGTAAAGTTAATTGTATAAATTACTTTTGTAATTGAAATCAGTGAACCATTGAAACTGATAACGACAAGTTAATTGAAAACAAGTTAAACTATAAATAATTTTCGTTTCGCAAAATTATTTGAAATTGTTAGAAACGTAGGCATGTCAGCTTAAACTTTCGAATGCCACATTCTTTCCCAAGCACGCATACTACAACGTGCTATTTGTTCTACATATAACCCCTGTTTTTCATATGATATAACGAATATTCATCACTTAGTCGAGACCTAAGAAATAATTCAAAGCATCGTTCATTTCATACTCAGCGATTGTCTGAACTGAAGCAGTCTATAACGCGTTGTTTACAATCGACAAGATGGCGAGATCAGTCTTCAGTTCCTCTCTTGAATAGCGAGCAGCGAGTGCTCAGCTATAGTCAAGGGGTTCCTCGATGAGGGTAGCTGCTCCTCTCCCCCGAGTCAGCACTAATCGATGCTCGTTGGAAAAGTTGGTTGGAAACTGTTTGCATACTAGTCTGGATGTAAGTGGCTGGCCTGGAGAGTGAAGTACTCTGCACTTTCTGGAGATAAACATGCAAGGTTTTTAGAAAGAAGTATAATCATGAAAAAGACAAAATTGCATGTAAGAATAAATCTAATTTACAATAAGCCAAGTTAAATTTGCAAAAACTAAATGAAAGTTATCTGCATTAACGAAGCTAAATTTTTTACACAGTGGAAGCATAGTGGAATTAATTAACAATATTTTGCAATATATTAAAACTTTTGCACCTTGTTCTGTAGCATAGTATTTTCGAACGCAACAGTAATATTAACGTTTCTCTTGAACAAAATAATTCGCGTATTATGGTGACAAAGTAATACATAAGAAATGATAATAATAATAATATAATAATAATAATATATTAATATAATAATATAATAATAATATAATAATATAATAATATAATAATATAATAATATAATAATATAATAATATAATAATATAATAATAAAATAATATAATAATATAATAATATAATAATATAATAATATAATAATATAATAATATAATAATAAAATAATATGATAATATAATAATATAATAATAATATATAAGTAATACAGTAATATAAATCATTCGCGAGCTTTGGTTTATATACAGAACGCTTATATATTTGTGACTATATCTACACTATTCTTGTATAGACATCTCGACGAATAAAACAATATTATATTATGTTTTAGATGTTGTGTGAGTTATGAACAAGACTATGACACCTAATGTTGGACGATAAAAGTTTGGGAAAAAGAAGTGAATTGACATAAATGAAACTGAATTTCTATTTTCCAATACAAAATCGTTCATAGATGAGGTGCTGTCTACTCCGTAGTCCGTACGCTTGCAAATGTGTCTTCCATTTTTGTTTCCAGCTGATGGCGGTTGTGTGCCACATTCAAATACTTCATTGGACTATTGTCATTTTGGGAAACTTTTCTGATTTCCTTAAGTTTACTAATTGCAAATTTTGTTTGTTTTTATGATAATTTATAGATCACTGATTACGATCTGAGCTCACCAAAAAAACCTTAGCTCTTCGCTTATTGTATTCACTAATTTTATGCAAGCAAATCGTTCTTTAAGGAAAAAGTAAATCCTAACACACTTTATTATTAAATCGAACATTGAGCGACTGGGTTATTCGCTTCGTGATTATATCAGAATCAAGGAGAAACTCTTCCCCTGTACATTGAGTGTAACAAATCATTGCAGTGAAGCGAATTGTTTCTTTACACAATGCTAAATTATGTTTTTCGTAACAGTGTGTCAGATTAATTTTCTATAACCTGAACACTGAACAGTGAACAGAAAATGAACTGCCAAAACAGCCTGAACAAGCAAAACCAATCAGCTAAACATTCCTGTATATCAGCAATGCTTTATGAATTTATTCTTGTTTACGTATCTTTTGTGTTATTCATACCTTGTCATATCACTCACGGAATTCAAATAGAGCAACGCGAAAATATAGCGTTGTATATTATTTCTTAGTAAAAAGTAAAAAGCAAGAGGTAGAGTTGAAGCACAATAATGTGTATCTCAGCTCCTTGTACGCGAGTTTCATTGTTACTTTCCTTTGATCTCGTGTGTTTCTCGATCACCCTGCCTTGGGTAACACCTCTCATTCGCTCCGAGTCTGGCAGGAGACAGATCATCGGAACACACAAGCCGCTCAAGTCTGGTAACTACAGAGGTCGATATTTTTGATGTGAACTAAACGTTACTCCTCGACAATCCGAGTGCTAACTCATGTTCATACTTTCACGAATACATGTTGCATTGATATAATGGAAGGTGTTAGATTCTTCCAGGGGTGAACCAACTATACTCCTCGTGAAATGTTAATAATTATTTTGTGGTTTTTATTTGCATTCATTTTGTAATGTATTTATATATTTTGACCAACATGCATTTACTAACTAATCTCAATATTTTGTTTTGTATATTTGATACCGGATACGAAAAAGTATATTTGTCTCCTAATTATACCAAGTATACCACAAAATATAACACGTATAGCAATTTGTTATGAACTGATACCACAAAAACTTTAAAATCCACACATCTTTTGGGAGTTCTGATTACTTATGAATGCGTTGTAATTTTTTGGAGTCAATTTTAAAATAATATGGAACAAGTTCATTACAGGTTTATGAACGAAATTCCTGTCCGGGGACAGTTACCTTATCGCGGTGGGCAGGTTTGTGTGCTTTGCTGATTCTGACAGCTATGTCGCCGGAAGCGTATGCTTCTGGTAGGGCCACCCTAGCCGGACTGGTCGCGGGAGAGAAGCCGGCCGAAATGCAGTACACGTTCTCCCCTTTTCTCCCATTTTCCTCCCCGCCCTCATAGTTGCCCCTTTCCTCCAAACACTCCCGGATTTCAGCTTCTCATATCACCAACTCACAGTCTGGATTAGTCAAGTTGCAACAATATGAGACTTAAAGCACATATATCAATCAATCAATGAAGAAATAACACATATTTATTTTCTTTAGACATTAAAGTTTTTCAAATTCACAAACAAATCATGTTCGCTTACAAAGTGCAGTAAAACATTACGTAAACCAATATGTAACTTTTAGTTTAAGGATAACACTTCACAACTCAATACTGTATTCGTTTAAGCATGTTTTAGACACACTTGGGTGATATATGTATGGATGCCAGTTCTCTCAGGCAATCTTCTTTATGAACATAGATGAACTCAATATTAAAGGTTCAGAAAAAGCGTTGGACTTAAAAACTTTTTGTATGATTGAATGATTACCATCATGGTTTCCAATGAGTGAAAATGAAGATCGTTAGTTTTCAAAGTCTTTTAGCCGTCAAAATGCTTTTAGGGGGAACATTGTAATAAAAGACTGCATCATATTTTTTATTTGAACACGATGTTAAAGAATGGTCATCAATAGCGAAAACCCAATTAATTTTGTAAATATAACACGTACACATTATGTATAAGCCACACACTACACGTTAAGAAAAATCAACACAGAAAGTGCCTATACTAACGTTATCAGATTGATCGAGGTAAATCCTAGCTCAATAATATTTCAGCTTCAATAAATCTGCCTCCATTTTCAGTTTAACTCGTCCCAACATATTTACCGAGCATTAATTTATCTCAACTTTGTTTGTTCTGACAAAGTTTTGTGAATAGCAGCAACAGGTCCAGCACTGGATTCTTATCAAAGCATTAACTCGCTGCGACTCACAACACAATCAATGGTATTCACTAATCAAGTTTAAGGTACTTATAGTTGGGAAGAAAGTTGAAGGGGGCACACGTTCGCCACTTGAAAACCATAGACATAAATCAGTCCAAACTGTCAAAAGCCAAATCGTTTAGCGTGGGTCGAAAACAATAGATGATCAGAGATAGGGTGGAAATTTATCACTCGTATTGCGTGGGAACGCGTTGGAGAAACTGGCCCGTTTTATATCATTTCTGCTAGGGATCTATTTAAAGCCTGCTTCAGACACAAATGTGTTTGTTCTGCAAACACATATTCTTTGAGGAAACCAAACGCATGAGAAGTACTGAACGAGGTACTGATAAAATACGATTGAATACGATAAACCAAAATTTAGATTAAATTTGGTTTAGTCATTTTGGTTAAGTTATTGGGTTTCATACGAAGATAAAATGAAGTTAAGCACTGCCGAACTAGGTCAGGAAATGGGTGGGACCATGGGAATGAACGGCCACCTCTTATCTTATATTCGCTTCTTTGGTTAAAATGGATTAGAAGTAAGAGGCTTATATGTAACGATTTCTTTCTTTCCGTCAACTGTTTGATCCAAATTACCGATTGGGTTCATTCGTAAACCTTTATATAATTGACTAAGTTTCTACGTTATGAGCACGTTAGTTTCGAAAGGACGTATAACACATCACCTTTTCACGGTTCACGGTCATTTTAACACGATTTGAATACTTATATAATTGTAATACAATCAATAATTGCTGTACCATCAAACGAACTCAATTGTATATCATCCAAATAATGGTATTAATGAAACCAAAAACAGAATTTTGAGTTAGTTAATATAAGTATGTAGAATAAAATGTTTCTTTCGGACTCATAATACAAACGAAAGCACATATTAAATATTACTTTATCCAGCTTTAGCCTATCTCTATCTCGCAAGCCAGATATTTCATTGACACAAACTGCAATAAGAGAGAATCTTTAAGTGCATTACAAATAAATAATGTTTTTAAACTATCTGGCTATAAACGCATATATGCGATTCGCCAGTTTTACAAACCACCTTTATCAGAGTTAGACACGGGTTTAGAGCACGCTCGAGTCTTAAAGCTCTACCTATCATATGAAATTGCAAGAACGATACGTCATGCTCGGCTGAGCAGCTCAGGAGCAAAATGCGTGGGATAAAAAAGCTGATGTAAAGTAATCTGCGATACAACGTTGTAAACAGGAAACTTTGGAGTTCAAGAATGAGGTCTTGAGGTGCTTTATTTATTTATTTTATTTATTTATTTATTTAATGTCTATCCTATTCAGTTATAAAAACTGATTTACAAAGGAGGACCTTAAATAAAACTAAGCTATGCAAACAATGAATAGTAATGAAATCATTACTTTGCCCTGTAGCTTGAACGGTAAAGAAAGCAACAGGCTGCACAGCCTCAGATTCAATGACTGAATACTCTTACATGACATATGAGAGAAACACATTCACTACACGAGTATAGTCGAAGGTAACTTTGAAAATACGGAGCATATTTGTATCGCAGCTTAGGCTTAAGAAACGCGTAGCGTAGAGTCGGAAGTTCAGATATGAATCGAATGCTATGAAAACGCGACGAATGCGTACTAACAAGAATGCATAGGAATATTGACTGAATTTGTGATTGGGCAGTATAGAAGATTGAACGTGGCTTAATTTAATATTCTAGTTTATTGGCGAAGAAATTGATATTATATGTGTCTGAAATAATTCTATTTAATCGATCACTGATCTTCCACCAATATATATAACAAACTTCTAAACAAATATGTTCGTTTATGATTTACTACTATTTGGAACCCAAACAAATACACAATAGAAGTTATTCATATTCTCGAAAAGTAGACCCTACAGTACAGTGAATACAATATTATTGCTAGCACCTTGTGGATTTGTGATAGAACTTTAGATGAGAAGCTCACATTGAGTTGAGCTTGAGTTTGTGCATGTACATTTATATGGCTACATGCAATGCCAAGCTTCACACCTATTTTTTGTCTTTAAACTAGCGCGTATAAACATGCGGTCAAGTTTTGTCCTGACACCACTGCGTCAAAAGTGTGAGCCGCTTAATTTCTTGAATAATCCTAAGTATCTTTAACACAAATTTCAAATATTCAATGAATCCTTTACCCCAATAAGAAGTGAAGTGCTTTCCACGTTTCTAAAACTTCTTGCTAATACCTTCGCTAATTGGGCGTATAACTTTGTCAGTTACTGACTTCAAAATCTGAATTCCATCCTTATACCTTTAAGGCTATTCCATTCCTTGCATACCGGCTTTTGGAGGAGTAAGGACCGTGAACGGTGAAGCCTGCCAAGTGAACTCAGTGGGAATTCGAGAGCCACAACGACAGGTCGACAGAAACGTGTTGATGTAAAGCACTATTGTGGTTTATACAAGCCATGTACGAAGACAACTTCAATTAAATTCAGTACATAAACTTCACAATATCCGCTACTGGAGAATTATAATTTTAGCTTGATGTCACCTTGTAAACCCATTCTATTTTTGAGGACATTTTAAAATCAATTTTACAAAGTTCAGAATTTTTTTTTTTATGTTGATACCCAATGTTCTAGATTCGAGGCAAGGGGCTAGACTATCCGGTCCTAATACGCGACTACAACCTGATAAGCTGGATGGGAGCCAACTCGTACCGAACATCACACTATCCATACGCTGAAGAAGCGCTTGACCTAGCTGACAGTCTGGGTATAATGATCATCGACGAGTGTCCTGCCGTCAACCTAGAGTAAGTATAGTCACTTACCAACCATACAGACAAACATAAACGTCTTACATCCTGACCCTTCTCCCCCCCCCCCCCTTCCCCTTGGTGCACGCATATGAGCCTTCAATAGGCTACTTTTTTAAAGTAGAACACTTTGACTTTACCTGCTGGCAACCTGTAAAGTCAATAATCTTGCATCCCTGGAGATATAATATTGGATAGAACACTATGTTAAAAAACAAATCCCAAGCACGAATACATTCTGGAGTAACTTATTATGCATCCTCTGTAATAAAGATGTGAATAATTCTAATTTCTGATTGGTTCACGTGATCTTGAGTTGTCATGATAAATTTTCGAGCTCGGTTTAATGATTGATTACCTACTTATTGCAATTTTCTGATATATGGGCAATTGTAAATACTGCAGTTCGCGATTTCAGTTTATAATTCCAATGTCTATGAATCGGCCATATTACTAGTAAAGCTCCTCTTAATTTTCCTAGCGAAGTTTTAGTAACCCTTTTGGATTGGATCCACCTTGTTACTCGTTTAATTTCCAAATGCCTGCCTGTGTTCAGTAACTTCGACGCTGAGTTGTTGAGCCAGCACAAGCGAGTGCTAGGCGAACTGGTTCAGCGGGACAAGAACCGGCCCAGTGTGGTAATGTGGTCGCTGGCCAACGAGCCGAGGTCCCAGAGGAACGAGTCGGGACCCTACTTCAAGGCGGTGGCTGACCTTGTGCGGCTCCTGGACCCCTCCAGGCCGGTCACCTACGTCACGAACCGCGGCTTGAAGGAGGACCAGGGGGTGAGCTATACAGACTAGCCCCTAGCATGTTAAACACAACGTTTCCATGGGTTTATTCGTTTGTCCTACCGCAACAGCTGAGTATTTTACGCCAGGAGTAATCCGGAAATACGTGATTGAAACGGATATGGGAGTAGAAATCACAGTAACTCCCACTTGGAAAAAAAACAGATTTGTCACAGTTGAGATCGTTTCAGTTGTTCCTCCTACTCCTACTCGGGAAGCAGGTGTAAAAACCTTACTCCCATCACAGTTGTAGTAAGTTACCACTGGACAAAAGAACTTGTCGCAGCTACTCCCATCATGATCAAACTTACTCCAGGACAGAAAAACGGGGTTTTCGTAATACCGTACTCCTGGAGTAATGATCACAGGACAAACGAACAAAGCTCATCGCGCGTTTAGATGACTTTCAACAAATTGACATAATTGCTGGAATCGGTTATACTTCTCAGCAATATTGCCCACAGTCCAATGAATGAGTGACCGATAACTGTTTCACGTGGGCATGTTCTACAAATAGAATCTAGACGAATCATGTCATTGAAGTTCAATACATAGATGTCCAAACATTGATATCGCTGGCAGTAAGACAGCTCGTGTAAACGATATTTATAAGTATAATGCAATATATAGCACGATATACAATATAGCACGAATTCTTATAATAAACATATAGCAGTATTATAACAGTACTTTAAACAGTATATTTGTAAAGCGTTGATGACTCGTATTTGAATCTAGATTCGAGATTATCCTAATCATTGCTAAAATAGCATTTTCGTAACAAACTTAAATAACGTTATAGGATGTTGTGGTAGAATGGATGTTCTTTAAATGCTAGTGATGTTTTAATTACTATATACACAAAAGTATGAACACAATAATAATGAAAATGATACCAAACATTGAAGTTCTTGTTTATTTTGGCAAAGGGGTTAGCAAGGAGCACAAATATAAGTCTTGGAAATTGGAATGACAAACTAGTTGTTCTGTTTAGGCGGAGCACATGGACATCATAGGATTGAACCACTACTCAGCCTGGTACTCGGACGCTGGCTTGTTGGATCTCATACCTCACCAAGTGATGGCCGAGTTCGAGGCCTGGCATGACAAGTTCGGCAAGCCCATGTTTATGAGCGAGTACGGAGCGGGGGCCATGGCGGGACTCCATACGGTAAGCCTTGAGTTGGACTTTGTTTTAAGAATGTTAGGTGTGATTGCTTGCATTCTACCTACTCTTTTGTGTGAACTTATGCTTCTGTTATATATATATATATATATATATGGAGAAATCCAGAAATTAAAAAACCAACCCCGACTGGGAATCGAACCAAGATCTCCCACTTGCAGGGTGGGCGCCTTTACTCCTAGACCATCGGGACTGGCAATCATTTGCCCACCCGGCAAGTGAGAGACCTGGGTTCGATTCCCAGTCGTGGTTGGTTTTTTAATTTATGGATTTCTCCACAAATCCACCCACAAAAGGTTTCATTGAAAAAATATCCGTTTATATGTTTATATATATGCGCATTGCTTTACTCATCATTTCAGTAATTGAGCTCCTAAATTTGTGATCAACGTCCTCAAAAGGAGAGTTTCTTTTTTGCGACATATGTTCAACTTATAAAATAAATATTTATAAAACTAATGCACAATAATTAAATTTGTTAATTCAAGACACATAGCTGACCATATACTGTGCACGATTTTTTTATTATTACTTATTCTAAAACTATTCTTGAATGATACGTTTATATATTGTAAAATATAGGCGGTCATATTGATGATTTATTTATAAACCATCTAAGTATGTATTTGATTACACACAAATGTCGTAAATGAAGATCGGTTTGATACACACGTTTTGTTCGCCGATGTCAACTGAATCTTCCTCGAAGGGATAAGGATCTAACATGCTGTTGTCACGATAATTTGCAACGCCATTTTGCTCGAGCATGTGTTGCCTAGCGATGAATAAATGAACAGTGTATAAGTGGTTTTGCACACCAATCCATTCGTGAATTAATAACTAAAAATAGCTTGGAGACCTGAATTTAATGATATCGCTTGAGAAACCCATCTCTTCTTCGCGCCCCGCGTTGCACTGGAGAAAAGAATTTCGGTAAAAGTCTAACAATGGCAAACTGGCTACATCAAAACAGTTCGTTGTTGGAAAAGAATATGTTGATCGTAAAAGATAGAGGATACATAAAAAGTACAGTAAACCAATACGATTTAACGCTTTTTTTGCTACATACTTAATTGGAAAAGATAATAAACAAACAGTGGAAAACCTTGATGAAATGTTATTTCCAAAGTTATTTTTATTGCGTATTTAGGTTCAAATTAGTTCGCAATTTTAAGCAAATTCTCGAGGGATATCTCAGTAGCATCTCGTACGCAGGTGGAATTTAAAAAAAAAGGTTTACTAACAGCTTAAATCATTCTAAATACAACTTTCATACATTTCTTCATGTGTTGAATTTAATTACTTTGTTCTAGTTGAAATTCGTTTAACAAAACGATCCATTTACAGTAGGTCTGATTATATATTATAATAATATTAACAGTGTAATGAATTAATTTTATCACACCAATGTTCAGACTGGTGTTTTAAAATGTAGTAAGCTAATCATTCTAAATAGTTGTATTATTTTTTTGTACGATCTATCTTCTGAAAACTTGTTAAAAACAACAAATTCGAAATGTTGTCTTTACTGAAAACAATACAGTTCAAAATACTTTAAACTGTTGTCTCTAAAAACAATATCAATTTGCTTTAAAACCCGCTTTGAAAACAAACCCAACTATGACGAGTTTGGTTTATCAAAGCTCAATAAATAATTTTACAACTTCATGCAAAAATGTGTCTCTCAAATAAATATATTATTATAAACTAGGTACTTCTTTCTTTTTTAAATTTTGGCTGTGAATATAAATTTCTAGACATGTGATAGTAATCCTTGAATATTACATAAATAATTATTTTGTGTTCTCACAAACAGCTGTTTTATTTAAAATAAAATTATCGGAACGTTTAACTCGCCTTTTAAAATACTTAAATTAAGAAATTTAATTATGCTCCCCTTGTGTAAATACATTTTTTATCAACGATGCGAATTCCACAAGGCATATTTCGGTTGGAGATAAAGTGAAATAAGAAAAGTTTGTTTTTTCAGTAAATTATTTTTTTAATTTTTGCGAATGTATCCACTAACAAAGGCTCGCGGACACGGTGCCTTATAATTAATTTATTGGTTATTACAAACAAACAGAAAGATTGACGCTCATACAGGATGAGAAACTGGTTTTCGATAGCAAACTTGTATAATTTCTTGGGTAGTTTCGTACAAAGAAAGTGAATGCATAAACTGTGGCTAATAGATTATGCCCGGAGATTTGAGGGTATCAATATGAAAACAAATTCATATCAACAGCTTTTTTGATTTGCGATTGACACGCAATATTTCATTTCCTTGTTGATTCGTTTCAGTTACCTCTCTCAATATGGACCGAAGATTATCAAATGGCATTGCTCCAACAGCATTTCGACAGTTTCGACAAACTGCGCGCGAAAGGGTTCTTTATCGGTGAAATGGTTTGGAACTTTGCAGATTTCGCTACTAAGCAAGGTAAGGTGTGGAAGTAGGCCTAACAACTCGGTGTTTTAGTCAACCGTCCAGCGGTCTTTATTAACCGTCTGGCTTTCCTCCAGATTACACCCGCGTGCTCGGGAACCGGAAGGGGCTGTTCACGCGGGAGAGGCAACCCAAGATAGCGGCTCACGCGCTACGGTCGCGCTACCGCTACCTGGCAGAGACTATAGATAAACATCTGTGGGCCGATTGATAGTTCCTACAACATTAAGGTTGGAATTCATAGTCGGCCCCTACACCTAGGGGCGCCCATTGTTACCAAGGTAACAATTGTTTGCATGTTATTTCCCATAAACAAAACAAATCCATACCAACAATGGGTGCCCCTAGGTGTAGGGGCCGACTATGAATTCCAACCTAAGTGTGTTTTGGTAAAACAAATCTAAAAAATTGAAATCCCCTATTTAAAATATCGTTTGGAGCCGTGTTGTGAGCTGATATATTAAAGTATAAATTATACAATGTGTATTTTTGTTTGGGTTGAGATAAAATCACAGTATTTTTTCAACGTGAAATACATCTCTCTCAGAATTGGTAAATAATTAATCTAGTTGTGGTAAGACAAACAAGATGTGTACTAATGTTCTGTAGCTCTTAATCTAAAAAGGAAGCAGTTTTATATTGGATAGTAAGACAAAAGAATGGCTGAAAAAGCCATCTTGGCACAAAAAGGAAAAAAAAATCTAGTACCTATACCTACGGGTTTCAGTACATTATTGTTAAAATTATTGTAAATAAATAAATAAATAACAAATTAAACCCGCACACTCTCATTTACTTGAATTAAATAAGGTGCAAAGTTTTTTCAACTTAAAATATTCCTGTGTTCTTAGTTATGTGTACTGTCCTGTTTAAAGCTTAGTTCTTAATCACTTCTTCTCGTGAAACGTGAATTAAGAAAAACTCACGTTATACTCAAAGTAAATCTGTAACGCGTAATTTCTTGAAGGCTTCATAGTGAACTAACCTAAATGTTTCTCTATTTGATGTGAGGGTGGATGCTTAAAAGCTGCTTAATTAGCCCAGAGAATACAGTGCAAAGAAGTAATTATTTGAAAAAGTGTATTATACAACTTGTATTGAGCTAGAAGGGCATTACGATAATAATCTTCTTTGTGTGTATGGTTTAGTTTATGTTATTCTTAAGGGAAAGCAACAATACACATTTCTTACTTGAAGTTCGTATTCGTTTGAGCGTTTACGAGACCAGATATATTTCATGGCCGCTAGACGCTAATTGCTAGCCGACACACCCCAACCAAACTTCACTCCCCTAATTCACTGCCCTTCCTTCATCACCGTCAATAGACCCGTTATCGCATTACCAGTTGTGCGTTCATGACTTCCCCCATTGATGGCAATCTTCGTACTTCAAATAGAAATAAGGCCCGACGTCCCATGATTTGGACTTAGTGCGAGCGAGGATTATAGCTTTAATGTAATAAAGATAACGGATTTTGAAATGTGTTTGAAAGCGTACGCGATTCATTATTGAAATAATGATGGTACGTTTTCAAAAGAAATTTTAAATACACAGCAAAAGGGGCTTCTGTCTCCTTCGATCTTTAGCACCAACAAAGCAAAACTTATTGAAGATGAGTTGATATTTCGTTTTTGGTAAATTTTGATTTTGAGAGTAAGAAGTTATTTACACATTTATAAACATTGACTTAGAACGAAAAAAATGATAATAATAAATTTAAAATATCTTGATTAAGCGAGCGAAGCGAGCGTCTCCACGAGACTCTTATGGCACTTCGTTCTGTTTTTTTTTTATGTCCGTCGATAGCGGTCGAACACAAGGTCCGATCAACTTGAAATTTGGACCATCCACAAGCCTCGATGTGGATTGAAGGTGTATAGTTTTGAGGCTTAATCGTTCGAAAAGTTACAAAGTTCCACCATAGTTACTGCAAAATATTTTTCTGAAACAAAATGGCGGCAAAATGTGAGATAGCCAGATTTTTTGAAAGCTTTTTCTGATCACGAATATGTTTATATTATGGCGATTTGATAAATATTGGCAAAGTTACACAAAAGTTACTCGAAAATATATTTCTGAAACACAGTAACAGCAAAATATGAGGTGGCTATCTTATAGTAAATTTTTGTCCGGTCACGAATATACTAATGAAAACGCGATTTGATACATATTAAAGGCAGAAATTACATTTCTATTGCTGTCAAAAACTGTTAGTAACGGTGGCGAACCGCGGCGAAAACATGAAAGCGAAAATTCTTGGCAACGCACATTGCACTGCATCCAACAATGTCGGATAGTATAATAGCCATGGAAATAAGAACAATTATTGCAATGCGCATTCTTGAATTGTTGTTAATTGTTGTTCGCATTAGCATTGAAAACTTTTCGCCAGAAAGTTCGTAGATATTGACGCGTTTGCTTATCAACGCGTCAAACAGAGCGTTTTCCTAATATATGTTTAATTCCTCTTCGAATGGATATCTTTTAGTACTGCATAGTTAAAATGGAATGCCTAAATTTCTGGGCACAATCTCAGAATAAGATTTACGAGAGTGAACAAATCTCAGAAGAAAAACACTCCAGTCCAGTTATTGTTGAGGCAGATAAAACAAGTAACATTCAGAACAAAATGATATTGTTTTCCCGCAAGGTCGCTATAATTGTGCGTAATCAATCTATGTAAACTTGAAGTAAAACCTGTTTTAGTCCGGCGTTGGTGGAGGTGCCGGGTTTGCCCAACACGTTATAAAATGTAATCGTTGAAATGGATTGACCGATATAATGTGTATTTCCACTTCTGTTTATAGAATGTAACTATGGGTGTGTGAAGCTACATTCAATACTTCTTGTCACTGACATCAACAGAATTCACCAAATACATCAAAATCTATTAATTGAGGTGAACAGTGTTTAAATCAATGTTTTAATAATATTTCCATCTTGTTATACTGTCACTTATGGGCTCGGTTATTTGTTTATAAAACAGATTACTTGTCAACGTGCATAAAAACCAAAACAATGACGTTTTCAAAGACAGTAGATCCATAAAGAACTACACGACTACCTATTATAAATACACACAGAGTTTGAGGGATGATCGCAAAAACCACTAGACCAACTTTGATGGAGTTTTCGTTGCTGACTTCCGTGTAATGTCCGGAGTGTAAGGGGCTATGTAATAACACGCTGTCTCACCAGGGGGCTGATCAGTTAACGAACACGATGTGTTTAGAACAATGGTGAGTTCCTTCCATTGTCCGTTCTTTAAGTATATGCATGGCAATATTATAACAACGACTGACGACTATATAAACTTCATCATCTACAATATGAACCCAAGTTTGACGTGAAAAAAGTCGCTCGCACATCTAGTACGATATAAGAGTCATGATATGGACATAATAATTCCGTGGTGGAATAGTATCCATTATATTGTACGCAAATATTTCGCCTTGGTTCAGATAAATCCCGTCGTCTCTTACTGTCAGTAAACATATTTAAAGACATATATTGACATTAATATTATTCTTGAGCCTAGTATAATATACTGCTATTCGCGATCGCAAAACTGCGATACGCCCCTGGCGGACAAAATTATCTCTAAGCTAACGGGTCTAGCGCTCTGGCTGTCTGCGGATTCTCGCACAAACCACGCGGTACTAAGCTCGTTCTAGCTGTTATACTATTCATTTCGAAGGAAAAACTTATAAGTAAGAGTATTTAGTTTACATGCCAATAGTCATCATAAAGGTTATTTCAAAATTATAGACCCAGTAGTTTACTTGTTATAACAATTCACGCAAAAAATCGGAAAATGAGCAAAATTCCTTATTGTTTTCTCAACTTAAATTGTTGAAAAACTTATGATCAGATTTTGACGAGAGTTTTTTTGGAACATGAAACAACAACGTGAGAAAAAACAAATAAACTTTCTAGATAGAAAGTGCCCCGAACGCAAATCCATAGCATGCACTAACATGCAGGGTGCGTAGTTTCACGGCCCAAACCGCTGCTTTTGAGGTTCAACCGCTGCACCCTGCATGTTAGTGCATGCTATGAATTTTCTTTCGGGGCACTTTCTATCTAGAAAGTTTATTTGTTTATTTTCTCACATTGTTGGTTCATGTTCCAAAGGAACTCTCGTCAAAATCCGATCATTAGTTTTTCAACAATTTGAGTTGAGAAAACAATAAGAAATGTTGCTCATTTTCCGATTTTTTGCGTGATTTGTTATAACAAGTAAACTGCTGGGTCTATAATTTTAAATTAACCTTTGTGATGACTATTGGCATGTAAACTAAATACGCTTTCCTATAAGTTTTTTCTTCAAAATGAATAGTATAACAGCTAGAACGAGATAAGTGAACAACGTTGCAGCGATATCGCCAATGTCACGCAGAGAAGTTTACCCGGCACGGCCGCCACATTGGCAAGTGACGTCACTTTAAAACGTCCTTGAGAGTGCGAATTGTTTATTAAACGTATAACAACATTACAGCTGCAACTTATACTGTTCAAGTATTA
The DNA here is from genome assembly GCA_945910005.1 of Isoperla grammatica. NCBI lineage: Eukaryota > Metazoa > Arthropoda > Insecta > Plecoptera > Perlodidae > Isoperla > Isoperla grammatica. The sequence continues at coordinate 67,255,707 of OX246738.1, forward strand.
ATTCTTTGGATGAAATATTCTTATGACATTCACCCGTGAATATAAAAAAAAATGTCAAACATTTGTATTGTATCTAGATCCAGGGCGCATTATTTTCATTATTCATTGGAATCGTTTAGTTAAATAACACAAATCGATTAAACCGGTATTAACGTATACGCTCGGATTTTTGCCGATTCCATTAAGCTTATTCATTTGCGCATGCTGTTATAGAAAGAGAAACCATATTATCCGAGTACGAGCTGCCATTCCAATACTAATACCATTATGTCACTAACACAGGATCTCTCGCAGGAGTTCAATGGCTCCAGGCATATTGATTTAGCTATGTGCTTTGATACGGACAGGCGCCATTTGTCGAGTGCTATCCGTGAAATCGAAACGGACCCATAAAGTATGGCGGGCAGAACTCACGTTTTAAAAGTAGAATGTCAATGACTATGCAGGTGCTCCTGTATTCTACATTGAATCTCGCATATCTTAAGAGATTGCGTTTGATTCGAAAAGAATTCTAAATAATTAATTAAGCTTTAATAGGTTATTGAATAGGTAAACGACCAATTATATAAGGGTAGGGCTTCGTTTATTATTTGTAACGATTAACGAACTTTTGTTATGTTATGTATTAATTTCTTTGGGTACTTATTATTTATTATTACTCAACCTTTTATGTCTGTACTTCTTTAAAGATATTTATTACATTGAGATGAGTCGTTTCATATTATTTCGCTCACATTTAGTGAATAACGTGTTGTTTTTTTTAAAGTAAGTGTTATCTTCATTGATAACATCGTCTGCGGTTTGATAGCGAACTAACGATCCCGCCATAGAATGAAAGGTGTCACTGCAGACAATTAGTCTATGCATAGTTCAGTGAACACTTTCACACCATCATTCGGTTGTAAGCTAGAAATCAAGATCAAAGAACGAGTTCATTTTATCTACCGTAAAATGATAAAACGATTAGCAAGCAATCTGAATTTAGTGAAATGAACCAAAGTTTTAAGTTGAGCATGAGAGAGAAGAGACTTGCTGATAAATATAACGGCAGAAAATTAAGCTCGGTCGTTTTCTTGCTGGATCTGGTGAACCTGTGCCCGACGTTTTGACAGTGTAGGCCGATTTGAACGTCAATCAAGACATTTCCGACTGAAAAGTGTAGCCGGTAAAACACGATTCTCATTTGATTGTCGTCGTGATTTTATCTCCCTCAACGTCTAACTTCTAACTTTTAACTTGATTTGCTACGCGTTGGTAAATTGAGCTTTAGAATGAGACCGTCGGTAGGTCAAATCTAGACACTGTTAAGTCTTACTTACTTACGTCTTACTCGGCTTTGAGCGAAAGTAGAGTAATAAAAGGTGGTATAGTCTACCACATGCACATTGCACACGGCTTGCGGATGGTTTACGCGCTGGTGCGTTGAACGCTGTTATCCCTCATTCCAGCAGGTATAAAGTTAGCGATGGCGCACTTCAAAGTAGATTGAGCGTGTTGAAAGCAGGATTAGGCTTCGCTTTTCATTCGTAGACGGCAGCGTATGTTTCTTACATCTGTCCATACGATTACGTTAGGAAAATAATTTAATCGCGATCATAAGTGCCTTTGTGAATTATGTTTTAATGTGTCAGATACAATAATAACTAATATGTGGCTTATCATGGTTTGGTGAAAAATCATTTGTGAGGAAGATGAAATGGTAAAAGCGTTGGCAATAAACTCTGTCCGTGGCAAACCTAAGAACTCCACAGGGAATTTTATTTACTACGTTTATGATAAGATGTTGGTGCAGCCCGAGTGTGACCGCAGTTTTCTTGAAATTGTTGGGTCTGAACTGTTACAAAGTAATCAAATGTAATAGTTTGTTTGTTGTGTGGACGCCTATTATTTGACTAGATGTCGGGCTTCCAAGAAATGTGCGTATGGTTGAACTTCTGGTATGGCTTACGGTAATGAATCTGGGGATTTCGTCTCATGTTTGTGCTAGCCATGTAGTGGGGTGTACATCATTTGTGAAATGCCAAAATCGAGGAATGATCGACTGATATGTTAGTTCTCAACTAAGCCACGGACCCACTTTAGTGCACAGTAGTTTACGTGAAGTTCTATTCAGAGGAAAATTCGCACAAAAATCGTTTTCTTTCTCTTTGTGAGTGAAGAAATAAATGTGTGACTTTCAGCACGGTCTAGTCACAGTTTCTACAATACAATGGGTATTTGCTTTTATGGAGGTAATCGTCTGTGAGGCAGGTTAGCTCCACGGTAATGAAAATAGAGCGAGACTTTAGAGAATATTTTGCACAGTCGCTTCTTTAGAACGAGCGGATTTGTAGCAAAAATCTAAACAAAAACGGCAACGTTTTCACATTTGCTGCACTATGACCTTTACTTCAGCTCGGTTTACATGCATCAAAAAGAATTTAAAACATTAAAAATAGCATTTCTATTTACAGATTACACAGGAGTTTACCGTTTGCTACAACGATAAATAAGGAATAAAATGACCAGCTTCAGCGTTAAAAATGCAATTTAAATTTAATTATAAACTTATGTCAGATTTGTGATTCAATATTTCATTTTCAAAATTTACCTCTAGTATGTTTTGCGTATTTTATAAAATGTATAATAGCAGTATTCATACTACAGTCTTGCTTTAGGATATACCGGGGAATATTTCAATGCGATAAATAAACACAGCAAGCTCGTGATAATGTACTAGATATCCCGCTTTGATCAACTCAGCCGGGTGGGTCTGGCTAACATTCAACATTCTACTAAGCACTTCAGTTTGGGTGAAAGGATTTCTCAGGAAAACAGACCATTGAAGGGACCTCTGTTATTTATACTGTATTTAAACTCTCAATGTCACAACGCCACCAAAGTGTGCCCAACCTCCATCTATAAAAGCGAATTGGAAGTTCAGATATCAGAAGTAGAATTCATTACGGGGATATCAGAAGTAGAATTCATTACGTGGCTTAAATGAATGTGTATTGTGGGATGGGGGGGGGGGGGGGGCGAGTTTGACAGAATGAGTTACGTTTTTTCTTCCATGTATGTAAAGTTTATTACGACACAAAAATATACAAGTATAAATGTAATTTTTGCTGTAACCACATAAGTAATTATAACACATCTCGTATCCATGAAATACTATTATTATTTTTATTATTATTATTTTAAAACGAAAACAAGTCAAATATAAGCCAATCAAGCATTGATAACGATATTTCTTTAAAGTACATAAAACAATAACATTTGTCAATATATTAAACCACAGTAGGCCGACACATTCCAATCATTTTGTTTGTAGTTTTTTTTTGTTAAAGAACGTAAACTAATGTAATAAGTATTTACGCTTAACAATAAAGTATCATTAGCGAAAAAAAAATTATAAAATAGACATATATAAAATAAAATCAAATAAGTGTGTTTATAGAGCAAAATTATATACGGTGCGTACATAAAGTTTTCTTCCCATTACTTTTGTAAATAAGAAAAATATGTGTAACTCTACTTAAACTCTTATACTCTCATAATAATTGAACAGGCTGCAACTTTATATCCTTGACCCAATATCATACTAATAAAAACAGTCGTTGCCGCTGAGAAACTGGGTCGTTTGGATGGTAAACCTTACTTACCGTATGTATACACTTGGAAATAACATTAATCCTACCCTGAAAGCATCATAAACGGATGGTTTGTAGATGATTGTGTCACAACAAAACCCTTTCCTTTTTCTTCTTCTTTCGTTTGTGTTTCAAAGCGCTCATATCCTATAACGTTGGTAATTTCTAGAACCACAGCATGAGCGTGAAAAGCCCCTCGCGTTGTTGACTTTGATATGGCGAACAAAATACAACTATTATTTTTATTTATTTTGATAAGCACTTTTAATCCGTAATTTTGTATATTTTTATTCAACTCTCAGAAGTTTATTTCCATTGAATTTTATTTTTTGTTTATTTTAGTAAACGGAAAGTGTTACATTTAATGGAACAAATATCTGAAACGGGTTCAGGAGTTTTATAAAACACATTTATGACATATCCAAAATTGTTTTGTTAACTCTTTACCGTTTTACTCAGCAATTTCAAACCAACTAGTAAATGTTTCATATTTTAACATTTTTGCACGAACTAAAAGCAAAGTGGTTATCGAACTAAACAAATAAAAACAAAAATGTAAGTTAAAGTACTTATCCGAGTTAGATATGTACTTCTGAGGATTGCGGTCGTGGCGGACTTATACGTGGGCAGCATTCAAAGCGACTCCCACACACTTGAAACCTATTTACGCCTCTAGCGACTGCCGCAAAGATTCATTACCTCCTACTGGAAGCTGCGTAAAGGGAAAGTTATAAGCATGGACAATGGATTTCGATCAGTAATGACCTGCTACACTAGTGGTAGGTCTATATAATACACTCCCAGCCAGATTTTCATGTTTTGTATTGATTAGCGTTCTGGCGATTTCCGTTTTGCAAAGGTCAAAGGTGTTTGGAATTTGCGTTTAGCCTATGATGAGTTATAGATTTACTTTAAACTATATTATGGTGAAAGTGTATCCATAAATTCTCACCGGCTTGTGCAATACAGAGTATTTGGACTTTGAACACATACTCTGTATTTGCGGGCATCACTCTGCTGAAAGAAAGTGTGTGTATAATATATGTTCATTATATTTGTGAAGGTCAATTCTCACGACAGGAAGGTACTATAGTGCCAACATTCATTGTACGATAAGGCAGAGATGGTCAGGGACTTTCCAATTCTGACTTAGACTGGATTCGATAGTGTTGCTACAATATGATAATAATATGCATCCACCAAAGTAAGTCTTGTTCAAAATATTAACGTTTTGTTTCTCGTGTTTACTTATTTTCTTTTGAGTTTAGTGTGAGTGTAACATGACGATATTTGCGTCTTAAACCTACGCTTACACGTCAACTACGTGGCATGCATGTTGGTGGGGCCTGCGCAGTTACTTATATACACGCCTAGAACACATTCAGTTGCCCCGCTGGTTTTATGGAATAACATTTCCTTTGGAGAATACTGAGGCAAGGCAACCGAAAGAAGAAGATCGATATTCTGAAATCTGGAGTCACGCAATGTTTTCCAGTCTTTCGCCCAAAGCAGAGTCTATGTTCTGACAAGCTTTTAGGTAAAGGTCGATGTGTTTTATACGGCGCCTTATTTACTTACTTCAAGTCAACTGGACAGTATGATTGTGTCAATCAATATTACCCGGGAAATGAGCCGCAGTCGAACCTAGCGGAAAATGATATCAGTGGTCTTGAGGCAATATACTACTTCCCCAATAAGAGGACTTCTTTATCGATATTGAATGCGGTACTTGGAGTTGGAGCAATGGAGTGAAGCTTTATAATTGTCTGAAAGATTATTTTGTTTCTTGATTGTATGGCTTATATAATATGGTGAAAACCGGATTGAATTACGAAATACCATGTTGCCCAGGGAAGAAAGATTCTACCGCTTGATTGTTTTGGGGGTAAAAACATTAATGTCAGTAAATACACCGATCAGTTTTCTGGTAGTATGGCCCATTTTTTCGATCGCAATTTTTAATTTATTTCCAAAGTTCACATGTAAACTTAAATAAATTTATAAAACTCAAATGTCAAATCAGTTTTCATATTTTTAAATTAATTTATATTTTTAATTACATTCCTATCCTTTTATATGTTTACCGTATCTTTATCGCTTTGATATTATGCCTATATAAAATTGTTTATTCATGAGCTATTTGAACAATATCCTTGGTTGTGTGGAATTACGACTGAATCGTCTCCCTTTACATTTAGTACGTACGACTCGCACAGTATTTTATCCTTAGTTTGAAAACTTGGCAGTCGAGAAAGACCAATTGGCAATGCCGGGGGTGGGAGGGGGCGTGTGGGAATAGCCTTTCAAGATCGTCTAACTGTTAGAGACATATCAAAATTGTTGCTGCGAGCTCTTTTTAAAAGAATTCTTTGGACGTGCAAAGTCGAGTAATGTAATTGGAAAGGCATGTTAGAGGCGACATTTTATTTGACGGACAGTTTTGAGTCTTAATGAAAATCTAATCGGAGAGGTCTGGAGTAGACTTGCCTGAGAAGAATGACGCGGTCTGAGGGGTAAGGTGGAGTGGGGGGGGGGGGGGGTGATCCGTTGGTGGACGATAAAAGTGGATTTACGGTGTGATTTAAGCTCATAAAATCGTCTATGGGTTTCTAGTATTGTCATCCTGCCAACTGTGATCGTCTCAGCAGACATTGCTTACGTCGCCCGCAACAAGTTCGAACGCCTGGATTGCAATATCCTCACGAAGAAGTGGCTGGGTGTGCACGAGTAATTGGATGAACGAACGAGCGAGCCATTAGAATCGTTACGTAGGCCTACTCTCCGTTTTTGTTATTGTGTTCGTATTACTTCCAAACTAATCATTTCTAAGGAACTTTGATTCAGTAACATTTGAAGTATTATCAAATTCTATCTTGAATGCTAGTTTCATAAAATCTTTTAATAGGTGACTGTAACGAAAAATGAATCAAGATCATGGACAAAATATTATTAATTTTGTGCATATTAAAGTGTAAGAATTTAAAATTAATTTGAATGCTATTATAGTATGATGTCATACAGTGCATAATTATGTTGTCTATCTAAAGATAACTTTTTTATTTCCAACCGCGGTACAGGATATGAATCTGCCTGTCTTTCTTGGATCCCTGTTTACGCGAATAATAGGTATATATTTTAGTCTTGAGTAGCTAAAAATGACATTGAAGTCAGAGTCATTGAATTGGTCTTATGCTTGAACGACAGCTCTACAAAAGTCTTGCAATAGCTGACATCTATCGCACAACCCCCCAGTACGAGTTCCGTGTGCTTGTGACTATATAGTTCCATACGCTACGGTATATTTGACGCTTGGTCTAAGAAAATTATAAACAATTTAGAATACTCGTGACAAATGTAACTGAGAAAACCTTTTTGAAAGTAGGTTGTGTATGTAGATGTAGAAACATTAACAACCAATCAACTCAGTCCACGGAACATATCCTTATTACTCATCCACCATCTTTAGTTAAGGTGTTAAAATCCAAAATCGTTCGTAAACATGACGTGCTACAAGATTGTGAGTAGTAAACAAAGTCTTGTTTCCCAAATTTATTCCTTCAGGCTTGAAACCAATTTATGTTTCATCTTGTTATGATCAAAACAGCGTTTTGAGATGCTAATGCGTTACCTCCGAAACTCGAAATTATCTACTTCCCATTTTCAGCAACGCTCTCCCCAGGAGCGCTTCACTTACACAGATGAAACGTTACAGCGTTGCGACTGACAGTTGCTATATGGGTTACATCGACATAATGTGCTGTAAATCTCGGCGCACCTTTTAACTCACACGCGGTTTACTTGCGAAATTCGTTGACTTGTTGTATTACGATCACTTCACTAGTCTGCTTTGAATAATGTTTGACAATACTTTACTTTATAATAAAAAATATTTTTTTTTAAATGTGCTACTTTATTTAGCAGAAGAAGTCAAGTTAAACATTGTGCTGGTATACTCGTGGCCAATATCGTAGAGTGGTTTGAGTCATTGTAGACCACGAGTATAGTCGGTATAACTGAGTTCCATGGAATAAGGTATACTGACTCTACGGTGTATTCGTATAAAAGTACGCCTACTCGTGGCTTACACAATTTCTCTCAAACACTGATGGAATAATACATTAAAATGTTGGCTTTTAAAACTGCATTCGTTTAAATGTTGTGGTTGATACGGTTTTAACAGGAGGGAGTTACAACAAGTTTGTAGAGAATTTGAGACAAAAAAAAATCAACAAAGATAAATTAGTTATAGAAGAAAGACGAATGACGAATCATCTTGCTTAAATTTCTCGGCATCCATTTGAAAGGTTCTTAAGATCTACTTCCTTCAGCAAAATACAGTGACCTACAACAAGTTCAATCGTTACATTATAATGCATTTCTCGATTAATTGAAAACAAATTTATGTTTACTTTTTTATTCCTGAAAAGGCAAAAATTGTTTTGGCTGATTGGTGACATCAGTCAACAAAGACTATGCATTAATTTATGCGCTTTCTCCTGCGGTGACGCTAGATTGTAACAATTTGCATTAATAATTTCAATGAATCATCGTTAATCTAAATTTCAATAAACTAATAGATATTTTCGTTTTGGAAAGTAAAACGCTTGTGATAGAAGCATTTGACAGCTTCACAATTACGGTTTACGGTTAGTTTACAAATATCCCTCGTGATAAAAACAAACTTTCGCGCATGAATCACAACAAGAAATAATATGACTCGCATTTTCCATTCGTTCATTAACATTAAGTTATGCATTGGTCACTGGTCAGGGCCGTAATAAAACAACACAGGTAAACGTAAGCTGGGTAGTTAAGCAGAAAGATTACAGGTCTCGGCATAGAGAAAAAAATATGAGTAAAGCCTTCGGGAAAGTCCGTTTTCGATTAATCGATCACTATAGGATCCAAAATATGGCAGCCCCCAGTCAGAGAATTAATAACGTTTCAATCAGTATTGCGTTATTCCAGAATGAATTTAAAAAGCAAATAACAGGAGACTAAGTTGATCGATGAATCCGTCATTGAAAGCTTTGGTCAAACTTTGGTTGTTAAACTTGAGTAGTGACACAAATGCGTTTGTGAAGATTGATTGATTTATCTGGGTCTGAACGTACACAGTTCAACGAGGCAAACATTGAGTTGTCAACCGCTATTTCGTAACACTTTAACATTTCCAATACTTATTGGGAACTCCTGTATTCAGTAATATCGGAATTTCTCGCCGATACGAGAGCGTATTGTAAAATTCCTGAACAGTCACGATTGTCAAATTTTGTTTATTTCACCTCTACGTCACCATAACGCAATCTCGTCTCAAACTTTCTTCTAGTGAAACTTTCTGTAGAAAATTTAGCCTCGAAGTTCGACTCTTGACGCCCACAAAGAGTGAACTTTGCGCCCACTCGGTGAAAACAACGCCGTACAGTCAACTAGCTATAGATTCTTTAACAATGAGACCAGTCCAACAGCGATACCAAAACTGTTATTTCTACAGAGTTCAGTAACACTCCACTCACTTTTTGTCAAGAATATTTTGGAAATATTTCATGGGTTGTCTACAATTTTCTATTTTGTGTTGATTTTAATTCAGACGCCAATGGGCTGCGCATTACGGAGGTTTTTAAGTAATTTTCTTTTGAAGAGTCTCTGCCCACACAGAGTTTATTAGTGTTGCATGAGTGCCCGCCCGCGTAGAGGCGCACGCTATCGAACTCGAAGTGGTGGGATCGACCCATCCAATGAAACGGAGTCAGCCGCGCCGCGCCGACCCGTCACGTAATTTCTCGAAACATAAACCCTATATTGGGGACCCCCCCCTCCTCCACCACTACCACCGCCCAATTTCAACTTGCCCAACTTCAGAAGTTTCGGTCAACGATTCCTGGTTTCTCTTATCTGCAAATTGACGGGGCGATAAATTCTTTAGGTCCAGAACCCACGCTCCAAAAACATTGGTTGTTTACAAAAGTAAAGTAGGGTTAAAACGAGTTTGATAGACTGTCCCATGCTCGAAAGAGTAAACACGTCACTTTTCCAACTCCAAGGAGATCTAATAAATGTCACGTTACATGTCAGCCAATTAAATATCGTTATATCGATTTCATTTGAAGGTCTACACAATTTATGCCAGACTTCCCCGAAATTTTAGTGCGTCGGAGATGTTCTTAGCTGGTAGACTTTTTCGACACCAGATGGCTGACTTAGAGATACCTCATTGCAGCTATTGTGAGTTTTTAGTTCTTACGAATACACGCGTTGCTTACTCTACAATTTTGCAATGTCCCTTCTATAAAACAATGGTGTTGCTTAGTTATAATATTGCAACTGGCATTTCCCGGTTGACCATTTACATCAAATGTACGTTATTAGCTGGAATGTAGGGCCTACTGGTGCTTGGTTTCGTAATATTACAACAACTGCGGATGATTGAAACACAGACACACAATTAAAAAGGTTTATCACTCAGTAATATATGCAATGCAAACACTTGTTGGAATAAATGAAAACATCATGATGGAGGATTGTGTGGTTCAATATAACCCTTCTACAAGATATTACGAATTATCAAGTACGGGGTTGAATACTTTACACTTTAATTGCTAAGGCTAGTAACGAAGACAGAAATTAAATTTTGAATTTTTCTCTAAATAACTTTTCAAAGAAATATTAAAATCAATACCCTATTTTGTCCTCTTTCTTTATAACCAATGTTTGGCCAATGATAGCCCTCGACGCACAGAATTAACTACTTTTGGTAAGGTAGGCCTATCTGTTGTATTCCTACATCCAAGGGTGTTGGTGGAATTTAATTTGTGTTTTAAGATTCCGTTGTAGGTTATTTGCATTTAGCATGATGGTTTAAGGCCTACAAGCTAATTATCAATAGCACATTTCCAACCACTGCTCTATTGAAATAACGGAGATACAGTTCACGTTGAATTAACTAAGTAGATGATCAGAAACCGTGTATGTCAATAGGTGACTGACTAGAAGGCACAGAATACTCTTGAAGTCTGTGCCCAATTATCTCATTGAATCTTGTCTCTCGTCACATCAAGCTGCTTATCTATTGCCTTTCAAGCCAGTATCACTAACCAACATCAGTGGAAGCTCAGTAGAACCTAGGGATATTTGATTCAGAAGTTCGAGGAAGCGAGCCCTGCAGTCGGGATCGGACTCAAGTTTTTAAAGTTGAGTGTCGGTAAAATGTAGCCCTAGGGACTCTTGCTCGAACTTCTCTGTCTGATGTACGGAAAGGAAAGGCCTTGAGATTTTATCCATGAAGTACTTGTGCACAAACTTCCAGACCTTCTGAGTTTTGTTGAGACTAGGTTTATCAAACCGACTTTACATTGAGCCTATTGTTTGTTTAGGCATTGTAGGTAGGTAGGTAGGTAGGTAGGTAGGTAGGTAGGTAGGTAGGTAGGTAGGTAGGTAGGTAGGTAGGTAGGTAGGTAGGTAGGTAGGTAGGTAGGTAGGTAGGTAGGTAGGTAGGTAGGTACGTAGGTAGGTAGGTAGGTAGGTAGGTAGGTAGGTAGGTAGGTAGGTAGGTAGGTAGGTAGATAGGTAGGTAGGTAGATGGGTAGGGTGGGAGTTGACCAAACAGTGCATTATTTAAATATTAATTCTGTCCACGTTTACTGAATGATCCCTTTCTTATTTAGTTAAGACAAAAGCTTTGACTACAACAAAACATGCAACTACGTCTTGAATGAACAATCTCGTACAGCATTCACCTTGTCTGGGAGACGGCAACAGATCAACAGCTTAGTTCCACTCAAACACTTCTCGACAACGAATTGATTATAAACTAATGAAAATTAAATTGATTTATAGAAACATACTTACAAGAAACGAATAGAATTCATTCTAAAAACACAATTGAATGTTAAAAACAGGTGCATTGTTAATCAACACATGGCATTTTTCCAATACAGAGAATTATATCATCCCTAATTATGTGAATTTTATTTTAATCTTGAATATGAGTATAACCACTAGCAAGGAGCTTCATCATATATATACTTGCACTGATGAATGAGCGTTGTTACACATCCTATTCAAGTGGCTTTCCAATCACGTCTATGTATGGTTTACTACAGCAATGCTCAATAAAAACTAGGTTCCAATAAGTCAATCTAAAGCGTGTTTGTGTACTTCTTTAAACATTTATATACTGTTTTCTACCACTTAAATATACGAACCTATAATATGCTATTTCAAGTGTCTGGAAAACAAACTTTTAACTACAAAGTTTGTAAATTACAAATACAACAAGTTGGGTAAATTTAAACATTATTACGGTCTCAGGCACGACATTGAGACTATTCTGATAAGACCACTGCTTGCAAATGACAAGCAAAAGAGATTCTAAACTTCTTAATTAATAAGAAAGTTTGTTCTCAAAATGGAAGAAAATTACACTTCAAGCAATTGCTTTTTCAATTTCCAACTAGTCAATATGCAAACGATAAACTTACATTTTGTAAAGCTACAAGTCTTATTTAAAGTTGGAATGCAAGTTTGCATAGGTTCCCGCATTGACCCCAAGAAACCACATTTCAATTAGGTAATGTATATCTAAGTTTTTAATGTTGAAATAAAGCTAGGATGTGATATTTCTCTTTGAGGTATGTTGTTGAGTCTTCAATTAAATTAATGCAGATGTCACAGACATTGAGAGACATTGAGTGAATGTTATTACACATACGATTGTTGTCATTACTATATTTAATTACAACCTACATAATTAAAAGTAGCCATGTTATATAACCAACTTTATCATTTTTTCCAAAAACCCTAATTTAAATAGCAACTATTGTGTCATGCACTTTTAATGATACAATGATCGACACATACCTGAAATGATGAGTATAAATATTACATGAAAAAATAAAAATACAACTGTTATAAATTCCTGAATTCAGATCTAAAATATAAATACTAATAGACGTTCCAAACGCCCCTTATCGTAAAACGCGAACCCGTTATAGGGTGCACAAGTGCTCTCTTCAGGTAAGTAGAATAAGGTATATTAGGGTGTTTGGATGATAGTTGGGAAGGAATGTGCGAGGGCTGTTAGTATGACTTCTTTCCAGCATTCGCCTTTAAGACTGATAGAATTACCTCGGAAAAACCTTTATTAAGGATTACCGGTGGCCGGAATCGATCCGGCGAACTCCCGAATAAGTCTCGCGTCTTACCGCTGAGCTACCTATATTGGTAACTACCTAACGAACGATCACAGGTTATACCAAAAGACACAATGGAAAATTTTTCAAAAACTGATCATCTATTCTAGATCTTGGTTTCAATAATCTCTCGTCAACCTAATAAGCGTTTTCAAAAACACTGAACATTCTTAATATTAATGCTCATAGCTTCACTATTCGTATTCAAATTCAATAATTTATGAATATTTGTACTCTGTTATATTGGCATTAATTCAATTTTATATCACGATAATGTTATATTAGAACTGGCACTGTATTTTTTTAATCTTGATTTATAACTTATGTTTTGTGTTAATTATGGTACCACCTCTAGTATTTTCTTGTGCTTCCCCTTGGAATGTTTGTTCTCAATTTAGAATACTTATACTAAAATAAATATAATTTAGTTTGTACCAAATAAACTTCCTTTCTATAGGATATCAAATTATCAATTGAGATTTGAGATACAAAGTTCAAATATAAAACAATTAGCAGGTAGGTTTACCCGGCACCTCCACCACGGTATGATTAGCATCAATACTTGACGTCCATGATGGCTAATATGTGTGAGACAACTTCAAGTAGACATAATTATTTACCTCATACCTAATTGATTATCTTATTATAAATTGGGACTCCTTTTCATTATTTTCAAAATAATGTTAAAAAAAAGCAGTTATAAGGCTGTGCGGGCACGGTTTTTCAGTTCTCTAAAATATGCACAACGTACCCAAGTTAAGTTTTGAAATTGAAACCATGACTTCGGAATGTTACAAATTTATTTTTTTCGTAATTTTGATTGTACCGGTACCGTACATATTGCTAGATGTACGCCGCTTCATTCAAAACATAACTTCGCCCAGAAATACACATTTGTGATAGCCAACTTTTATTGTAGTTAAGTACATACTTTGTTCTAGGAGGTGAGGAATTTTCAGTTCGTTATCTTAAATGGTATGTGTGCTATGATTTTTCTCAACTACCGGTACAAATGAGCTATTTTGTACCGGTAGATGAGAAAAATCATAGCACACATACCATTAAAGATAACGACCTGAAAATTCCTCACCTTCTAGAACAAAGTATGTAATTAACTACAATAAAAGTTGGCTATCACAAATGTGTATTTCTGGTCGAAGTTATGTTTTGAATGAAGAGGCGTACATCTAGAAATATCAACGGTACCAGTACAATCAAAATTACGAAAAAAATAATTTCGTAACCTTCAGAAGTCCTGGTTTCAATTTCAAAGGTTAACTTGAGTACGTTGTACATATTTTAGAAAACTGAAAAACCGTGCCCGCACAGTCTTAAAGATAAACTGTTTCAAAGTCACTTATTATAATTTCAAAATTACCAAAAAGGCTGCATTAAAATATGGTTGTGAAACCATTAGAGATTTTCATTAAAGAGACATTTTCTTATAATAAGGAAACCAAACATTCCGCTCCCATTATACGCCACTGCATTTCGTTGCTATTTTGTGTAGCTGCGCGTGGACAGAGATGCAATTGAATTGTAGAGTGGTATCACCTGCATTCAATAACAATGATGTCGGTGTATCCCCTCCTTCCCGTATAAAATTCGCAACGTACATGACTGTGAATTATATAAAATAATATACGATTAGTGATACAAGTGAAACTTTTTTTATAACAAACGTCATCTTTATAACAAAATGATCTATATAAAAAAATCTCAGTTTAAGGTCCCAAAATGTTTTTACACATATAAAGAAATGTTCTTTATATCAAATAATAATCTGGTCCCCAAGAGTTCGTTATAAAGAAGCTAAAAAAGTTTCACTGTATAATAATGATTTATATACAATATGCGTGAGTGAGCCTGCGGAAAGTGCGTGAGAAACGAGTCGGGAGACCCCTATATATTCCATACACCAGTGATTCTGTGTGCGTATCAATACTCCTTGTCTGCCGGCGGTTCTACTCATGATACAGACCCTCGTACAGCAACCGTGACTGTTACCCGCTGCACTGGAACGTACGGACATGCAAGAGCGCTGCGTAACACGATACATAATACCCGTACGGTACAGTGGGCGACACAGGTAGAACGCTTTACGCCACAGAGATAGTTTGTGGTTAGACCAGGTGATCCCCTTTCAATAAACAATTTAGTATTTACAACCGTATAGGCCATCATCCAGTATAGCAATCATTACTATGGCTTGTATCCATGAGCGTTGATAAATATCATTTAATTACATTTGACAATCGATCGTGTTTGATTGAAGTGAGGTGACGGACCTGTTTATATAATATACAATACAACTTCACGTTTACAACTGTAGCAAAAGAGAACGAATCAATGTGTAAATTAATTAATGTTGCCGACTTTACAGCTCCATCATTCAGTTTGCCACGACATTTGACCTAGCTGTCAAGTGGGCCTATACGTCGTTAACAATGTATAATAAAATGTAGCTAAAGTACACACACACATAGGTAACGAAGGTTTATTTGTTATTTTCATGTCGGCTATGACCGTTACACGTTCCTGGAACCCTTCTAACCTCGGAACGAAACTGCGAGTTATTAAAACATGGCGGATCCCAAGATTCCTCTGTACATAGTGGCTAGATCATATTCGGCAATCGCGAGGGCAAAGTTGACAAAGACGTTCTGCTCCACTTGTCTTTCATCGCAACGAAATAACTATCTACTTGAAAGTTGCGATGTGATGTGATATACAAGCAAACTACCAATGGGATTATATACTTTGAAGTTTCATAGAGAAATGTAAATGCAAAACTCTATTATGAACGCGTAATTAATTTACTTCCACATTGTGCGTTGATTATTGAGCTTTGTTTTGAGTAGTTTTGTGACGCCACCTAAATACACAAGATTGCGTTTATGTAAATAATGTAGATAACACACTGTGTGTATGGATAACGAGTCTGCAGGGACTTTCTAGCTAATCTTGTTTTTGATATGAGCACAATAATTATTGGCATTCTAGCTCTGAACGTTCACAAAATACCCAGTGGACGATTTTCCACGTATAATAACATTATTTAATCATTTTTCATTGGCTCAAAGAATAATTTCCATTTAGTTGTATAGACTTACAGAATGAGGTGCATAAAATCATAAAATACATTCTAATTACAATATGATCTCGTTCTCCATAAAATAAATATTGAGAAATTGTATGTTATTACGCCAGTTTGATTTCTAAGAAAACTGTGCCCACTTCAGTGTGCAATTAAACAAACAATTGTAAGTAATTGTGGCTGATTTGAATGTTGACATTAATTTGTATCTGGATTACGAATGTGCGAATGAATCTATGGGTTATTGGAATGAAAGTGGGCATCAAATTAGTACCTAGTTTGTATTTAGTAGTAGTAATGTAGTAGTCTATAACATATATATCATACTTAGGCACACCTGCCAATAACCACATTTATAGGCTACCTTGTATAAATCATAGGATAATTAAGACAATAGCGATTATCTCGTAATGTTTACGGCGTATATGTGCACGACAGCGATTTGAAGTAGATCAACGCCCACATATTTAGGTTGCACATAACAGAGTTTAAACAGCAAAGTTCGAACACTTATAATTGTTTACTATAATATTTGCTTATAGGTAATTAAAAATCTGTTTTATTTGGCGCTTTACACACTGACAATTGTGTCTTACATTTTATTTAGACTGAGTGGAATGAATTATGAATGGCATTGTGTCGGATAGTAGGCCTGATGTATAATTGAACGCATGATGTGGTCGGAGCTTCATTTTAGATATGACTTTCGTTATGTATAAAACGTTATTGTGTTTTACCCAAGCAAACAATATTCTCAACGGTTGGGAAAAAAAGAGGAATACACTACAGTAATTTTCATACTAGAAAATAATTGAAAAACGTGTTTGCTACATCTAGAGATCTACTTTCATTAAGTGGATTCGAGTGCTGTTACAATTGAAGTTCCTTTGATTTACTCGGAACGGGAAGAGAATGAGATGAAACAAATCCCCCCCATCCCTCCCACCAACTTTTCAAAAAAAAAAAATTCGAGAGCCAAAACTCGGAGCGCTTACGCTGAGACCCAATTCAAAAGCCGTTCAAACAGCGTTTGGTACTTAACAGATTTTTTGCACTTGAATGTGAGGGAAAATACAATTTTTGTTCATATAGGCCTAGTGTATGTGTGCACAAAAATCTATTTAGAAACTCTAGATTATGAGTAAGCAACCCCAACTGCGTGTATTAGTTGAGGTTTGTAAGCGAGTACTGAAACTATATATAATGCATTTTTCGCCGTAATTATCCTCCATTTGTTATGAAGATGAAAAATATCAAGTTTTTAGGACTTATGTTCCTGAGAATTATTAACAAATTATAACAAAGTAACTAATTACAGGACAAGAATAAACAATTTATGGCAACATCTTCGCAAAATGTAATTATTTGCTATTTAGTTTAAAAGTTAATGGTTTCATATTATACTGATTATATTACAACACACAAAAATTACAAACTATTATTAACCTTATTTGTATATACCAAATTAATATTGTCTTTGATCTGTATTTTCTCAAAAGCGTTCATTTTGAATGTTCACATTTCATCCTTTGAATCACGTATAACGTATTCATGCAATAACCACAATACCCTAATAGATTTGCCAATTAGTAAATTAACCCTTTGAGGCCCAGCGATTCCATTTGGAATCGTACTTAACCATAATATTTTGATCATAGCTCACATGCCCAATGATGCCACCTGGAATCACGGTACAAAAACGCTTTTAAATTGTGTTGAAATTTTTTTTCTGGCTACAAATCGAACAACATTTACACGTTATGGACAATATTCAAAAATAGAAAGTGTAAAAGGATGAATATTTTCTCATTTTTGATAATTTTCCGGGACATTCAGATCCTAATAACAATGCTAATTTCCATGCGATTTTCCAAATTCTTTTTTCATATAACTCAAAGTCTGCTACCTAATTGTTGGAAGTCCAAGAACTATCAATTCATGAAACATTTTGGGAATTAATTAAAACTCAAAAAAATGTCCCGAACCTTAAAATAATGATACTATAATTTTGAAAAAAAATGTAAAAATCTTGAAAAAAATCAAGAGTCTTATTGGTGCCGTTTAAAATGTTTTTTGATATCAGGAATTAATGTGGGCCTCAAAGGGTTAATTAAAATAATTGCGTGCTATCAGCTATTTAAATCTGGTGGCTGTGTTCGAGTACTGGTATGTATTTGGCTTTGTACAAAGTTAGCACTAAACAAATTGAAGTTTCCGACGGAATGTATCCATCCCGCAAACTATACCTCATCTCAACGTGTGTCGTCGTTCTATAGGCAACGGTTGAACATATAAGCTCATTTCTTCAATCTAAATTCTAAATAAATATATATGTGGCTGATTTTACATCGTAGTCGCTTGAGTACCAAAAATTCAAGTGTTTTGGAAAATTCTGACGAAAGGATTGAATAGAGTCTTGGTATACGATGTCAAAGTCGGAAACAGAATCGAGTGAGGGAAAACGCGCGAACACATATAGCTATTCAATCACTTTTGATCAAACTTGAAACAAGATCATCGAAATGTCTAGTTCGTTGCTGATAAGTTATCTTTTAATTCGAAGCTGGATTAACGCAAATATTATTTCTGTTAGAGTTAGCTTCGTTCTCGTCATAGCGAGTAATCAGTTTTGTAAATGAGTGGGTGCATGACATAATTATTATAAGAACAAATGTGCAAATTTGATTTTATTTCATTATCAATAAAAAATAAATAATTTGATCAACCCTATATATGCACAAAATACAGCACTTTTATATTATCACGTTAATTATTGCCGTAGGGCATTGGGTGGTTAGTATCAAGAGGCGATTTGGCACGTTCATTAGATATCCCAACCCCACGAGCTTATCTCCGGCTGTGGAACCTGCATAGTAATTTTAATACCAGAATTAATACACCGGGGGCCATATTAACGAATACTTGATCACTGGTTTAACCAATTAGTGTGAACACATTGTACGAGAGGGTATCGAGTATTCACGGCGCTTGCGGAAACTCAGCAGCAGAAACCTTTGCAACGGCTGCTCACGCGGTTTGACTAACAAGTTACAACGATAGAAAAATATGAAGTCTGTTGTCAAGAAACTAGAGAAATTGTGCTAAGGATTTATCATTTTTGCATGTCTTTTTCCATTCTCCTTTGGTACCGTAAAGGAGAGCATCATAAGGAAAATTAAGCGTTATGAGTTCAAGCAAACTATGAAAATAAATTCTATCCGTAGTGCATAGACATAATATGTACACATCTATGCACGACACTTCTGTTTTCTGTATCGAAGAGATTACCATGCCCAAAATAAAGAACAGAAATAACTGTAATATCTTCCTCCAAAGATAAATAACTCAATTATTGATGTGTATGAATTAACCACGTTTCCTTGGCCCAAATAACAGCTTTAAAAAAAGTATACTACATTATTGTATAAACTGCAAATATAAGTTTTACGGATGTGACGGAATAACCTGCCAAATTGTATTTTATTTATAAGTATGTAAAATGCTAACTGTTGCTATCTGTAGTATGTTTGAGCACGTGGTTTTGTAAAATATTGAGGGATGAAACTATAAAATAGAACCACCTTTGCGTATAGTTGATTTCAAACAAAAAACCAGACACTTCTAAATTTGACTTTCAAAAATCCACCGCGGTGGATTTGGTTACGTCTGGATTGTGGTAGATCTTCACATTGAGAGAGGTCAGTGCCATAGATTTATATCCTGACTTCCTGAGCATTAATCTTAGTTCTCGGATGAGGACTTACGAGGCTGTACGCTGACCACGTGAAGCTGGCAAGCTGCCACTGTGGGATCTCGTGGGCGTGACGACTCCGCACAAGCTAGCCACGATATTAATCGGCTTAAAGCACGAAACAAAAATTCTAACCGGGCTACTGATTCTAAGGGCGTGTGCACTGATTTTGACGACCGAATTGATAAGCTTAATTTATATCGCATAGAATGGCGCTTTTTTACATTTGTAGAATCATTACGATACTCTGGGCGGTGGATTAACGGTCGTTCGCACGCACGCACGCACGCACGCACGCACGCACTATGTCCTGTTCATGATGGATTGTGAGCGACTAAAACGTACTGAAATAATAAACCATTCCAAATATGATCTCTAGATTTCTTTTAATTTATTTACGGGTTTCGTTGAAGCAATAGCTTTATAAGGTTTCATTGCACTCAATACGCATTACATATAGTTGTTACCCTTTATCATAGCCTGACTAAACTCAACCAATAACAATTAATTCAATTTGGTATTCAAAAGTAGCAGGATATTTACCCAAAACAACCTATCAGACAAACTCATTTTCAAGATTCCATTAAAATTCATATATAGGCCTACTCACGTTTTGATCTTCAGATGTCAAAACTTGAAGAGTGTAGTCACACAAATCTGACCTCTTTTCTGTGTCTTGTCTGTGCTGTGATGCACTCTTCGAGTTTGAATCTCTGCAGATGGACCGTGAAATCGTTCCAAACGTGTCAGATGAACGCGGTAGTACAGACATGTGTTAATTGCTGTGTGATCGCATTTATTTTGTGATGTGGGAGTCGCACCATCCCCCCTCAAGCAGCGTCGCGTGGGAGTGAACATCGCCCACTGGTTAATGTGTACTTTGCAGGAGTTCCGTTTATGTCAAAGATGCGCGGGTGAGAACGAACAAACAGATCTAATTATGAAGGGAAACTTCCTTGTTGGTCTTGTTTCTAAGGAATTGTTTGAACATGAAGTGAGTAAATACGTACGTGTTTTATTTACTACTTAAACAATGATTTTTCGTATATCATTGGGTATTTAGTTAAACTGATTTGTTTTTTTGCCAGCATTCACGGCACCTAAATCTATACTGGTTTCACTAACAATAATAGCCGATGAACGTAAAGCTCTTTAGACAAGCCAAGATTGAAACTTCTGCATTGGAAATAGAAATAATCTCACAGGACTAGGATAGTATCAAATTATACACTGACAGTAAAAATTGATTGACCAGACACAACCTTTTGTACACAGTGTAATACTTCCAGCAGTTTAAGTACTCAAGCTATAACAATGGACAACATATATAGGTGTGGTTGAAAGCAACAAAATTAAAGTGTTTAAGGTATGCGACTCGAACCCAGATCATGCAAACTAATTCTATCTACCGAGGTCGTGGGCTCACTTGTACCAAACAGCAAACTACACATTCACGAAAAATGACAATTGTCTTGTTTTTGCGCCAAGATTCTCAATAACGTGTTCATTTTATTTTGAAATGCGCATTACAAGACAAGGTTGCTATGTGCACACAACCACGAACACACGAATTAACCGGAAAAATACTGATAAAGAAAATATCAACAGTGCCCTTAAATGTGCATAATACTTCTATAGTTGTTGACTCGAGTACGACATAATGTGGCGATCAAAAAAGAAAATTATTATAAACGAAGATCGTCATTTGCAATTTTATTAAACATCAATATTTTTCATTCACACTTGCGGAACTAAACTAATTTGATTTTAAACATGAAAACGCAGGTACAAAGTGTCGTATAGTCAACGGAAATCAGGATTACGAAATGTCCTACGGGAGTTATTGTTCGGTTTTAATATTCAAGCATTTGACTTTAGCTCACATAATTATCTACCTACTTTCTGGCAAGCTTCGTGTTGATAACAATAACAACATCTCGCAGTAATCAGCTATGAACATTCAAACTTTCGGAATCAACTTAGCGCAGCGGTTGTTATTTCTCAAGTGCCACATTCCGCGGTAAATATGCGATAAGATTTTTAGGGGAAAACTTCTTAATCTCTTTCAGGAACTGTTCCAAGTTAGTTCAAAAACGCCAAGATATAAAAAGTTTCAATACACTTTTTATTTTATACCTTTGTTCATTAAATATCATATTCGTGGCTCGTAATGAAAATAAAAATAAATTGAATACATTAAACAAGCAAACAAAAGGCTTCCGTCGTGGAATAAAAGATAGATTACTTATACTAAGATAACGGGATACTTGTAGGCAAGAAAACGTCTCAATTCAACACGTATTCAGTGTTAAATAAGTAAGCGAATGTTAAGCCCAAACACTGGAGCAAGCTTCTTTGTCTCCTCCATTTGTCTTAATTCAGCATGAGAAGCTAGAAGACTGCTCGAGAGTATAGTTTTGAAATGTGTGTAACCTGACTCCCCAGGCACAATTTATCAGGATTACGCTGCGTGGTGGAGCAAGGCTCGCTCCCCTAGTCCCTTCTTCATCATTCATCGATAATGTATGGTTGTGCTTGCTAGGGAAGCACGCACTGAGCGCGTACACGGAGAACTAATGCCACAGTAGATTAGTTTGGTGCAGGTCCTGAACAGCTTACCAAAACTACCTCAAAGTTCGAGCCCTGACATGGGCAAGGATTTCAAGTTGTAAATATTTTTAAATGCATCGTCCATATTAGCAGATGCCGATTTAAATACACCATTTTGTTTTATGTGTAATATGAAGTAGAGAGACTAAGAAATAACAATGTGGTTCATATATTCGAAAATATTCCAAATTTTTTACAAAACAACCGTATACACGACGGACTGTTCAATACTTTGGCCTGAGAAAAAAGTACAATGCTCAAGTGTTCTTTCATTTCAATGTCTGTCTTTATTTCACTCTTGTATGTTGTATTCTATACGTTACAAAACAATAATATAGTAATATATATATATATATACCAAAGAAAGAACAACTGGAAATTTCACATATCCTATTCAACCGCTCTGCCAGCTCGATTGATCACATCGTCCGTGAACATGATATTTGAATCCAATATCTATTACTTTAAGACTTTGGCTTTGACACCTATGCTTATCGAGACGAAAGTTGGGTGACATTTAAATGCAAATCAAACCCCCTCCTCACGACATTCGTACCCAAACTAGATTCGAACCTAGAGTGGAGAAGAACGCACGCTACGCTAGCACACTATACGCACATTCGTTGGCTTGTCGTTAGGAATATGTAATCATGGATTTATTATAACACATAACATTATGTGTAGATGCAAGATTACTTTTGCACCATCTTTGATCAAAAATAAAACCAAAACACTCTGGTTATAACCTTTGATAATGTTTGTTATTTTCGCAAAAATAATAGTTGCGTAGCAATGTCGAACATACCGGTATGGCATATGTTTGTCAGTCATACCCAATTAATGACGTGACAGGATCTATTGGTATTAAAGATAAGCCGCGTATAAATTCAAACGTTTTGTGAATCTGGCCCCAGGATCTCATTTATGAGCTTGGCGGGATTTGCCGCCATTTCACTAATGTGGAATAAGTAGAATCGGGTTAAAATGATTGGATGTCTATCCTAAACGTCGACACGTGAGCGCTACAGCGTTGCCAGTGTATTGAATTGAACATCATTCATTAGTACGCTGTATAGCGTGGAAATACTTCTCGTATCGACAATATGGGTTCCTTATTGACAGTATGACAACTTGTTCCAAAAACTCTATTGAAGAACGATCTGAGGGGTTAACAGGCGTAACACAGGTCGGTTGTAAGCTAGGATACTCCGTTTAGGATCTGGTTTATTGTTTATTATTTTTATTTATGTTGCAGTTGTAGAAGCTGGGACGATGGTATAAAAGAGCGTTATGCCCGAAGCCCAAACACATAGTGTCTAACGTCCTTTACAAAATAATGTTACAAAATATAGAACAAGTACACAAATTGAAATATTACAGAGATAATATGAAATAAAAATTACAAAAAGATATACATTTTGGCTGTGACAAAGCTTGTATTTCCATAGTGAGGGAGGAGTTCCAAATCTTTGCGGCTCTGCAATAAAAGCTATGGAAGTAGGAATTTGTGCGTGCAAATGGTCAATAATAATAATAATAATTTTTCTTTAAAGTACCTGTTATAGGGTGCACACCAGCTTTACCTGATGTGCCCCTCTTGATCAGGTGACAAACTAGGCAAATTAGGATGTTTGGATAGCTGTGAAGGCATTTCCGAGGGCTGATTATGACTCAGTCCCAACATTCGCCTGTAAGACCGAGGAAAACCTCGGAGAAAACTTCAGTTAGGACTGTCGATGGCCGGAATCGAACCGGCGAGCTTCCGAATTAGAGTATCGCATCTTACCGCTGAGCCAAGTCTCTATATGCAGAGTCAAGAGTCCAGTTAAGTACAGGATTTGTTGCTATGGACTTGTTTTATTACATGCAATTTTCCATGAGAAGAACAAACTCCATAGCAGCCATAAACAAATCACATACTTAATCGACTGTGCATTCGGCCCGGTACGATTCCCATACAACTAGTTCCACATTTACCGTAGTACATTTCCGCAGTATCGCATCGTCGCATTCCACGCGGTGGCCTCCATTGAAGGTAGTCGGCAGTTACAACCGCTGGCCGGTGTAACGATACACTATTACTCCGATACAAGAGTACTCGAAGTAGTAATATATTATAACATGATTACTCACCCAGTAAAAATATATCGAAATAAGAGTACTCTATCTGAAATATTAAAACTCACCCTATTAACACAAGACAATACCAACAGAGACGTGAGGGAGTATCTGTATAAGTATTTCATGCAAATGATTAAAATATTCTTACTAAACTGAAGGGGAATAAAAATATTGAATTCTCAACGTGAAATACTATTACTCTACTTGCTAACAAGGTAAATTACATACAGTGTCATGGCAACAAGGATTATCGCGATAATGTAGGAATAGATACTTTCTACATGAGACCCTCCCTGCTCAAGGGAGTAATAATATTGAATGAGGGACACGAAATACTATTACTCTACCTGCTAACAAGGTAAATGACAAACTGTGTCATTGCAACAAGGATAATCGCGATAATATGGGAATAGATACTTTCTACATAGACCCTCCATGCTGAAGGGAGTATTAATATTTAATGAGGGACACGAAATACTATTACTCTACCTGCTAGCAAGGTTAATGACATACAGTGTCATTGCAACAAGGATTATCGCGATAATGTGGGAATAGATACTTTCTACATTAGACCCTCCATTATGAAGGAAGTAATAATATTCAATCAGGGACACGAAATACTATTACTCTACCTGCTAACAAGGTAAAAACCATACAGTGTCTTTGCAACAAGGATTATTGCGATAATGTGGGAATAGATACTTTCTACATAGACCCTCCATGCTAAAGGGAGTATAAATATTGAATGAGGGACACGAAATACTATTACTCTACCTGCTAACAAGGTAAATGACATACAGTGCCATTGCAACAAGGATTATCGCGATAATGTAGGAATAGATACTTTCTACATTAGACCTTCCATTATGAAGGGAGTAATAATATTGAATCAGGGACACGAAATACTATTACTCTACCTGCTAACAAGGTAAAAACCATCCAGTGTCTTTGCAACAAGGATTATTGCGATCATGTGAGAAAAGATACTTTCTACATGAGACCCTCCCTGCTGAAGGGAGTAATGATATTGAATTGGGGACACGAAATACTATTACTCTACCTGCTAACAAGGTAAATGACATACAGTGTCATGGCAACAAGGATTATCGCGATAATGTAGGAATAGATACTTTCTACATGAGACCCTCCCTGCTCAAGGGAGTAATAATATTGAATGAGGGACACGAAATACTATTACTCTACCTGCTAACAAGGTAAATGACAAACTGTGTCATTGCAACAAGGATTATCGCGATAATGTATGAATAGATACTTTCTACATAGACCCTCCATGCTGAAGGGAGTATTAATATTTAATGAGGGACACGAAATACTATTACTCTACCTGCTAGCAAGGTTAATGACATACAGTGTCATTGCAACAAGGATTATCGCGATAATGTGGGAATAGATACTTTCTACATTAGACCCTCCATTATGAAGGGAGTAATAATATTCAATCAGGGACACGAAATACTATTACTCTACCTGCTAACAAGGTAAATGATATACAGTGTCTTTGCAACATGGATTATTGCGATAATGTGGGAATAGATACTTTCTACATTAGACCCTCCATTATGAAGGGAGTAATAATATTGAATCAGGGACACGAAATACTATTACTCTACCTGCTAACAAGATAAATGACATACAGTGTCTTTGCAACAAGGATTATTGCGATAATGTGGGAATAGATACTTTCTACATTATACCCTCCATTATGAAAGGAGTAATAATATTGAATCAGGGACACGAAATACTATTACTCTACCTGCTAACAAGGTAAATGACATACAGTGTCATTGCAACAAGGATTATTGCGATAATGTGGGAATAGATACTTTCTACATTAGACCCTCCATTATAAAGGGAGTAATAATATTGAATCAGGGACACGAAATACTAATACTCTACCTGCTAACAAGGTAAATGACACACAGTGTCTTTGCAACAAGGATTATTGCGATAATGTGGGAATAGATACTTTCTACATTAGACCCCCCATTATGAAGGGATTATTAATATTGAATGAGGGACACGAAATACTATTACTCTACCTGCTAACAAGGTAAATGACATACAGTGTCATTGCAACAAGGTATATCGCGATAATGTAGGAATAGATACTTTCTACATTAGACCCTCCATTATGAAGAGAGTAATAAAATTGAATCAGGGACACGAAATACTATTACTCTACCTGCTAACAAGGTAAATGACAAACTGTGTCATTGCAACAAGGATAATCGCGATAATGTGGGAATAGATACTTTCTACATAGACCCTCCATGCTGAAGGGAGTATTAATATTTAATGAGGGACACGTAATACTATTACTCTACCTGCTAGCAAGGTTAATGACATACAGTGTCATTGCAACAAGGATTATCGCGATAATGTGGGAATAGATACTTTCTACATTAGACCCTCCATTATGAAGGAAGTAATAATATTCAATCAGGGACACGAAATACTATTACTCTACCTGCTAACAAGGTAAAAACCATACAGTGTCTTTGCAACAAGGATTATTGCGATAATGTGGGAATAGATACTTTCTACATAGACCCTCCATGCTAAAGGGAGTATAAATATTGAATGAGGGACACGAAATACTATTACTCTACCTGCTAACAAGGTAAATGACATACAGTGCCATTGCAACAAGGATTATCGCGATAATGTAGGAATAGATACTTTCTACATTAGACCTTCCATTATGAAGGGAGTAATAATATTGAATCAGGGACACGAAATACTATTACTCTACCTGCTAACAAGGTAAAAACCATACAGTGTCTTTGCAACAAGGATTATTGCGATCATGTGAGAAAAGATACTTTCTACATGAGACCCTCCCTGCTGAAGGGAGTAATGATATTGAATTGGGGACACGAAATACTATTACTCTACCTGCTAACAAGGTAAATGACATACAGTGTCATGGCAACAAGGATTATCGCGATAATGTAGGAATAGATACTTTCTACATGAGACCCTCCATGCTGAAGGGAGTATTAATATTTAATGAGGGACACGAAATACTATTACTCTACCTGCTAGCAAGGTTAATGACATACAGTGTCATTGCAAGAAGGATTATCGCGATAATGTGGGAATAGATACTTTCTACATTAGACCTTCCATTATGAAGGGAGTAATAATATTCAATCAGGGACACGAAATACTATTACTCTACCTGCTAACAAGGTAAATGATATACAGTGTCTTTGCAACATGGATTATTGCGATAATGTGGGAATAGATACTTTCTACATTATACCCTCCATTATGAAGCGAGTAATAATATTGAATCAGGGACACGAAATACTATTACTCTACCTGCTAACAAGATAAATGACATACAGTGTCTTTGCAACAAGGATTATTGCGATAATGTGGGAATAGATACTTTCTACATTATACCCTCCATTATGAAAGGAGTAATAATATTGAATCAGGGACATGAAATACTATTACTCTACCTGCTAACAAGGTAAATGACATACAGTGTCATTGCAACAAGGATTATTGCGATAATGTGGGAATAGATACTTTCTACATTAGACCCTCCATTATAAAGGGAGTAATAATATTGAATCAGGGACACGAAATACTAATACTCTACCTGCTAACAAGGTAAATGACATACAGTGTCTTTGCAACAAGGATTATTGCGATAATGTGGGAATAGATACTTTCTACATTAGACCCTCTATTATGAAGGGAGGAAGGGAGGAAATTACTCATTCAATATTATTTCTCCCTTCAGCATGGAGTGTCTCATGTAGATAGTATCTATTCCCACATCATCGGGATAAACCTTGTTGCAATGGCACGGTATGCCATTCTCCTTGTTAGCAGGTAGAGTAATAGTATTTCACGTGGAGAATTCAATATCATTACAAGCTTTAGCATCTTGTGTATTTTGTAGAAAGTGTTTATTCCTTAATTATCGCGATAAACCTTGTTGCAATGGCACGGTATGTCATTCTCCTTGTTAGCAGGTAGAGTAATAGTATTTCACGTGGAGAATTCAATATCATTACTACCTTTAGCATCTTGTATATTTTGTAGAAAGTGTTTATTCCTTAATTATCGCGATACACCTTGTTGCAATGGCACGGTTTGTCATTTACCTTGTAAGCAGGAAAAGTAATAGTATTTCGTGTCCGTCATTCAATATTATTACTCCCTTCAGCATGGAGGGTCTAATGTAGGAAGTGATTTTCCTACATTATTGCGATATCCCTTGTTGCAATGACACTGTATGTAATTTACCTTGCTAGCAGGTAGAGTAATAGTATTTCGTGTCCCTCATTCAATATTATTACTCCTTTCAGCATGGAGGGTCTCATGTAGAAAGTATCTATTCTGAAATTTTCGCGATGAACCTTGTTGCAATGACACGATATGTCATTTACCTTGTTAGCAGGTAGAGTAATAGTATTTAACGTGGAGAGTTCAACGTCATTACTCCCTTCATAATGGAGGGTCTCATGTAGAAATTATTTATTCCTACATTTTAGCGATAATCCTTTTTGCAATTCACGGTATGTAATTTACATTGTTAGCAGGTAGAGTAATAGTATTTCGTGCCCCTCATTCAATATCATTACTCCCTTCAGCATGGAGTGTCTCATGTAGAAAGTATCTATTCCCACATCATCGGGATAAACCTTGTTGCAATGACACGGTATGTCATTCTCCTTGTTAGCAGGTACAGTAATAGTATTTCACGTGGAGAGTTTAATGTCATTACTCCCTTCTGCATGGAGGGTTTCATGTAGAAATATCTATTCCTACATTTTCGCAATGAACCTTGTTGCAATGACACGATATGTAATTTACCTTGTTAGCAGGTAGAGTAATAGTATTTCACGTGGAGAGTTCAATGTCATTTCTCCCTTCATAATGGAGGGTCTCATGTAGAAATTATATATTCCTACATTTTAGCGATAATCCTTTTTGCAATTCACGGTATGTAATTTACATTGTTAGCAGGTAGAGTAATAGTATTTCTTGCCCCTCATTCAATATTATTACTCCCTTCAGCATGGAGTGTCTCATGTAGATATTATCTATTCCCACATCATCGGGATGAACCTTGTTGCAATGGCACGGTATGTCATTCTTCTTGCTAGCAGGTAGAGTAATAGTATTTCACGTGGAGGATTCAATATCATTACTCCCTTAAGCATCTTGCATATTTTGTAGAAAGTGTCTATTCCTACATTTTCCCGATAAACCTTGTTGCAATGACACGGTATGTCATTTTCCTTGTTAGCAGGTAGAGTAATAGTATTTCGTGTCCCTCATTCAATATTATTACTCCCTTTAGCATGGAGGGTCTCATGTTGGAAGTATTTGTCCTACATTATCGCGATTATGCTTGTTGCAATAACATTGTTTGTAATTTACCTTGTTAGCAGGTAGAGTAATAGTATTTCGTGTCCCACATTCAATATAATTACTCCCTTTATCATGGAGGGTCTCATGAATAAGTGTTTATTCCTACATTATCGCGATAAACCTTGTTGCAATGACACGGTATTTCATTTACCTTGTTAGCAGGTTGAGTTAAAGTATTTCGTGTCCCTCATTCAATATCATTACTCCCTTTAGCATGGAGGGTCTCATGTAGAAAGTGTTTATTCCTACATTATCGCGATCAACCTTGTTGCAATGACTTAGTATGTCATTTTCCTTGTAAGCAGGTAGAGTAATATTATTTTACGTATACATGTCATTGTTATTACTCCCTTTAGCATGGAGGGTCTCATGTAGAAAGTGTTTATTCCTACATTATCGCGATAAACCTTGTTGCAATGACACGGTATGTCATTTATCTTGTTAGCAGGTAGAGTAATAGTATTTTGTGTCCCTCATTCAATATTAATACTCCCTTCAGCTTAAGCATTGAGTAATAGTATTTTACATTTTGCAGTCAATATTATTACTCCCTTATGCATTTGCTTGTATTTTAGTTGAGTATTGATATTTCACGTAGAGTTATATCATTTTAATATATCTTTACTCTGTGAGTACTGTTATTGCGATACATGTTTACTCCCAGTCCTCTTGTATCGCAATACTATTACTCTAGAGTAATCGCACAGGGGAGTAGTCGAGTAGCGTCACACCGGCGTCGAGTCTAGTACTCCGCACGCTGTGACGCCGCCTCACGTAAACCAGCAGCGAGCGCGCATTGATTTCCGATTGTGGCGACGAGAAACGGCGGGAAACGGTCGGTACGACGGCTACGAGGGTAGCGGATAGCGGATACAAAGGGGATCGCTTTCACGGTAACTTAACCATGCTGTACAATGGAATGACGAGGCGTGGTGGAAAGTCTTAACGAAGAACGCAAACACAATAGAGAAGTAAATTGAAAATTTTGCATGAGACAATTCGTTTATCTGTTGAAATAATGTTATCATCAAAACGTTCTGGTAAAGAAAACAGACAACGGATTTCGTTGCTTTTGATGATAACGGTTACAAGTCTACGTCATGTCTGCATGAACAAACGTATTTTCAGTACTTATATGGTGTCATTGAAAAGATTAAGATAATGATAAAAATATAGTAAAAAATTATCCATTCAAATTATTGTCTTCTGCATTTGTAAATCAAGATGAGGAGACAGTTTTAGTCTGTATGTGGAAGACAATGCTGAACGTATTTATTTTATTACACCGACGTTGAGATTTCTATTGGCATTCTTGTTAACTGTTTCCTCTTTCCAAATTCGTTTCAATTCATAACAAAGATTTTGGTACAGCTCCCTTTTTATGTTCTCGGTTGGTTGTTAATACTATTTACATTAAATAAACGAATATTTATCTTCTTTTGAACTCATCTTCTATTTTTTACATTCCTGTAAAAATGTACTTTACATTAATAAACTGTATAGTGCATTCATAATGTTGCAAATTTTATGAACGTTACAAAAAGTGTATAAAAATGGGCTAGCTCGTCAAAAATGTTTAGAGAGATGTCTCATAAACTCGTCTGCACTTTACATTTGCACGACGTAGATTTGCTTCAGAAAAAGAAAACATAGATCCATTCACATTTCGCTGACACATTATTCATCACAATTAACTTCCTTTGCACTCTGGAGTCTCGGAAACCGAAAACTCTTCGTAGAAAATATATATTTCTCGTCTATCCAGAGTTTTTTTTTTTTTTTTTTTGTAGAAGGAATGTTAAAAGTTTGTTATTTGTTTTTTGTTTTGACATCTGTCACTTGTTGACTCCTCCATTGTTAGACAGAATCGGAAAAATATAAAACTACTTTATAATGTCTAACTTTAGGTACTATTATAAATCCATGGTCCAACAGTGTCGCACGACCACCCCATGCACCTGCTTCTAGAATATCGAGAATCATCAATTAGCGTTTATACCCATTATTATGTTACACAAGAAGATGCTATGCTAATCAATAGGAATTAATTTGCTATCTTCTAGTCTAGAAGACAACTATCCCATGATTAGTTGTAAGATTAATGATATATAAACAAGTTAGACATGTTAAAACATGTTAAATTAATTGATTTTCCCTCTCAGCGTTATGATGAAGATGAATTTCGTTTTTTTTTTATGAGAGTATACATGTTTGACATTAAGAAACTATGTTTTAACTTTTAACCGTTTTCGAGTTCATTGAAATCAGTATAAAACTTTTTTTATAAAAATGGGACAATTTTACAGTTCATGGTATGGTTGTGTTTGGTCTGTACCATACGACAAATAAGAATAACAGAATATTCGCTAACACACATTTTTATGTCTCGCTCTCAATAACGAAGTAAAATGAGACTTTCGTTATATCATCAACAAAATTAAACTTCCTCTGTGAGGTCGGTTTGGACCGAATGTTTGTTGGGGTCGACCTGTTTATAAATCTCGATGTTCAGTTGACATCTTCATGCATTCTTCATGACGTTAATACATTCTCATACTCCTATAACACTTTTAGTGCTCCCATGCTGTCGCTTAGCATCCCACGAACAACATTTTTGAAACACTCAAGCAAAGTATGAGTATACACAGATTAAAAAATAAACGTTATTTGATGAACAAGCAACCACATACATTCAACTCGACCACATATTTGTATTGTTAACGCAAAAATACGAAATCGTTTGCATAGTCAGATTAATTATGTGCACAAGATTAAAAGTCATCAAACATTTATAATATTCCGTCAATGCGCCATCTCAAAATTATATACTCTTTGTGTATATGTTTCATGCGGCTTGGGGGTTTTAATTATTTTCTTGTGGCTATATAACACGAATAACGATATTTGCGCGCAATTCTCGTGACGTCATAGGCCTACTCCTTTCAGCTGTCTCGAAATTACTTTGCAAATTCAAAGGATTCTGAGATTTCTCGTTATTTTAATATTCTCATTGTTGCAAATTATTAACGAATGCCGTACACCAACTAAGCCCCTACATTTACGAAAAGAGAAAGTGTTGTATAGAATCTGTCTGGCAAGGCCAAGCTAAGTAAAGATCACTGATCAGTTTAAATCTTTATTCGTCACCATAAAGCTGCGATTTCAGTTTAGGATGTGCTCGGCGCGGCGGAGCATGGCGTGGCGCGAATTCTCCTCGCCAGCCATTTCACTTGCAGATAGCAAGATGCGCTCTGTTTTAATGTTTTCATGTTTTGCTTACCTGTGTTGTTACAACAATCTTGCTCCACGTCCTTCCACGCTTGAACACGCAAATCATTACTTTTATAGTGTTTGTGGAATATATTATACACGATTTCTCTCTTTTCGACAGCCAACACTTATCTTTCGGCAAAGTCTTCAGACATTTTAATTTAAGTTTCAAATGTACGTTTTGCAGTCACTTGTTTGTTGTCGTAATCCCGATTTTCTATTGGTCATTCAAAGTGACGTCATGCCGAGCGTGGAGTCCCCTCACTGAAATATTGAATATTTTTAATCCACGGATAGAAATCCGTGGCTCTCCTCGGCTGAGAAATAGAGCACGCTGATTGGCTGCAATCTTCATCCGCGCCGCGCCGCGCCACGCCGAGCACATCCTCGACTGTAATCGCAGCTTAAAGCAAACAGGGTGATCATCGAAAGAATTTGAGTATTTGCTTGTGCGTGTAGCGTCCAGCGTGTAGCGTCCAGCGTGTAGCGTGTAGCGTGTAGCGTGTAGCGTCGAGCGTGCAGCGTAGAGCGTGTAGCCTCCAGTGTGTAGCGTCCAGCGTGTAGCGTCCAGAGTGTAGCGTCCAGCGTGTAGCGTCCAGCGTGTAGCGTGTAGCGTGTAGCGTGTAGCGTCGAGCGTGCAGCGTAGAGCGTGTAGCCTCCAGTGTGTAGCGTCCAGCGTGTAGCGTCCAGCGTGTAGCGTCCAGCGTGTAGCGTGTAGCGTGTAGCGTGTAGCGTGTAGCGTCGAGCGTGCAGCGTGTAGCGTGTAGCCTCTAGTGTGTAGCGTCCAGCGTGTAGCGTCCAGAGTGTAGCGTCCAGCGTGTAGCGTCCAGCGTGTAGCGTCCAGCGTGTAGCGTCCAGCGTGTAGCGTCCAGCGTGTAGCGTCCAGAGTGTAGCGTCCAGCGTGTAGCGTCCAGCGTGTAGCGTCCAGCGTGTAGCGTCCAGCGTGTAGCGTCCAGCGTGTAGCGTCCAGCGTGTAGCGTCCAGCGTGTAGCGTGTAGCGTGTAGCGTGTAGCGTCGAGCGTGCAGCGTAGAGCGTGTAGCCTCCAGTGTGTAGCGTCCAGTGTGTAGCGTCCAGCGTGTAGCGTCCAGCGTGTAGCGTCCAGCGTGTAGCGTCCAGCGTGTAGCGTCGAGCGTGCAGCGTAGAGCGTGTAGCGTCGAGCGTGCAGCGTAGAGCGTATTCACGCTCTGTAACATTCTTTGCGACGCTTGATATTTGACTCATGAGAGGCCTTGACGACACGGCGTGTTCAAGGCCTAAACGGACACGTCAATAGCCGCGCGATACTTTACTGACAATCTTATCAAAGCAGAAAGGCTATGTAGGCCTAGATTTCAACTGTGAGTCCATGTTTTTATTACACCCAGCATAGAGTCTGGCCACCCTCAAAATGGCGTCTGTGTATGGTCGTGTCTCGATAACTCGATTCTTCTTTGACGAGAACTTAAAAGAAAAAAGAAAACCAACACCAACGGCGGCTTTGGAGAGGCCGCGTGTAATGAAACTACGGGAGAAAGTATCTCATTGAAAACCAGTTAGCTGGGTAGATAATACCTACAATCTTTTGTTCGGGAATTTTTTACAGTAAAATTTGTAATCGGATTATTAAAATGTGCCTATGGAATATTTCTACAAAATAGAATATCAAAGGTTTGCATTTGCCTCACTCGTTTTATATTTTGAAAATAAGAAGAGATTTAAAATATATTACAAAATGAAAGGAACCAGTTTTTTTATTTTTTTTATTTTTTTATTAAAACTCATTTGTAGAAGGCTTTGTTTTTTTAATGTGGACTATACAATTTGTTAGTTCACTATGAACACCACTCAACATTTCAATTAATTAATTAATTAAGTAGAGTATTTTGAGTTATTTGCTCGGACATACCCGAACACAATCTTTAAGAATAATGCTTGTTTTAATTGTCGGATGACATTGGAGATTTGCGCCTCGTAGAATTAAGGCAATGATGCTAATCGAGACTGACTTTATAAGATCAAGACGTAACTCGAGTCTTGGAATGCTATAAAAGATGTGTCGTAGTTAAGCTTATCTGGTAAAAGTTCAATAGTAGCGTAGCTACTTTTCACGATCGAGTATGTGTTCTCTTACAAACACTGTTCATCATTGAGCTACCTAATAGCATCATATGTTCATCAGTATAACTTGCATAACTCACGCACTACGCTGCTCTTATACAAAGATCAGCAAATTAAATAATACCCATTCTTCCATTTGTCACACAAACTTACTACTTAAACTGAAAGTTCTTTATTAAATCGCCACTATCAGCAAGTATAACTTACAATATACTAATCCCCCGTTTGGGCCCGGGGTAGAATTGGTCCAGGGTAGCACTGCCTGTCGTAAGAGGCTACTATTAAAGACCGACGTCGTATGACCTAGATGTTGAGTATGTCGTAAAGCAACAAATAATCAATCAATTGAAATACTCATGCACTACACAATGTTCTGACGTAGATTGTGTCTGTCTACGAAAGAATGTGACGACGCTTCTGTGAAACCATATACGATCTTACTTAACAACGAGTTAACATTGCAGATATGATTTATTACGACCCAACACACATTTAGAATTCTCCACAAACCTGTGATATCCCAACGAACAAAATGTCCCCGGTTCCCAACACGGCAGTTTGTGTGACCTGACCTGAATGAGATACGGACGAGTTGCCTTCAAGATGTTCCGCGCGCGAGGGAAGGCGATTCAAGTAATAACTTGTTACTGCTGCCGGCTATCTTATGTCGGGCTATGTGGTGTAACCTAGGACTTGTGTCTACTTGGTGAGAATAAATTCTTAGACGACCATACACACGTCAGAATCAGTGCCTGGATATGAAATAACCATAGTTTGTGATGATATTAAGAGTAATTTATGGCAGGCTTAAAACTTTCCACAAATAAAAACAAAATATCGTGCGTGCAACTTTGTAAGAATATATCATAGAATAACATTTTCCCCTTTTTAGACGTTTGTTGAAGAAATTGTTTTGATAACAATTTGTAGATGAATCTGGAATGTCAAATGCTAAATGATAAGAAGATAACCTATATTCACCTGTATCGCACGTGGGGTTGTGTAATACGAAAGATGATTGTTCGAAATCAATATACTAAACGGAAAAGTTTGAGCATTAGCGTAACATGGGTACCAGGTGAAAAACTTGAACACGTTGAAAAGTTGAAAATTTGTCTGAAATACGTATAGAAGGCTATTTGAGTATAATATGCTGGAGCCTGGAACTTATAATTTTGTCACGGAACAAGCTGGAAAGTCTGAACTGTAAAATCTAGCGAGTTCGAAAATAAGGTATAAAACAATACGTTTAATACATTTCTAAATATTGTTTGTTTCCTTTGTGCCATCATTCGATGATACGAAAACCCCGTAAGTAGGAACAACTGAGACGTCGTGATTGGAAGATTATGACAATTAGTGAGCTTACTTTCATGTTACTGTTCTTAGGATTGATGAATGAAGAGTAGTAAAGAGTCTACATTGAAACTGTTCCCGCAGATTGCACACCGGCTTCAAGTTCTGAGCTTCTTAGATACGCCTTCACTTTCTAAAGTATACAATGTAAGGCTGCATAATATTTTGTCTGTGTTTCGGAGGGTTTTCATGTATAGACCTCCCTGTCAACCACTGATCCTCTTTCTTAATTACACCTTTACACAAATAACTACCATCAATCTCAATATTGTGCTATATATTGGTAATTGCCACGCTAATAAAGTCGGATCTGGGTCGTAGGTTCTCCGGGCGTTGAGTGTCAATTTATATGAATATATTAAATAGGACCCGCGTTGAGATTGATTAATTGTTTTAAATATACACGACTATTATAGGCTAGGTAAATGTAAATATTACTGATACATATTTAACATTGATTATAAAAATGTAAAAAGGAGTTTGAGACATTGGAGACGTGGAGTTTCACGGGAATATCGAAGTGACAAATGACTGAGCAAATACTGGCAATATCAAAGGAAGAAATAAAATAACAAACAGACAGGTTTATGGAGCAGGATCATTCTTTAGTTGGACACAATGAGGTATGGAATGAAGAAAGTGGAAGGAAAATATAGTAGTAAAGGCAGGATTATTACATTTGAAACGGACAATTTGAGATCTGGTACGTAGAAATAAAATGATTTAAAGACCAGTGTTGGGGAAAAGAGAGCTGATTCAAACGCGCATAATACATGCAATACAAAAAATTCACCTTGATCTCATACCATAATATTTTCCGACTAGGCCTACTGATTTATTACAGCACAAAACCATGTGGCAGAAAGAGTGTTCAATGTTATTATATCGTAAACTCAGAGGCAGATATATGGATCGCTATATACGATGACTCAGCTTATATAACATACTTCAATCTGTTTGTTAGTATTTCTTTGAGTTCTAGTTGGGCACATGATCGGTGATACTTTCGATGGAAGCAACTCTGGTTATTTGCGTATTTCCCAAGAATGGTGGTTGCGAGAATCTATAGCAAAACAAATGTATCTTTTTTCCCATTTAAGGTAAAAGGCCGGAAATTTTCCTCGTAGATCTCGATTTGTGTGCCATGATAAGATATATCACACCTGTTTACAGTTTTACGCTTGAAATCACCTCTGACTGCAGAATGTTTGCAGATCAATACCGGCCAATATGTCCGTAGACTGTATCAACCCAGCGAAAGTTTCTGGAACAATGTCTTATTTTCTAGTGATGAGTTACCACTAGATTGAAAGCAATTAAGTTTATGGACTTTATTGAGGATCGATTCCTTGTGATGACAGAAGTGGACTGTTCACTATTGATTTGTGGGCAGGGTCAGGAAACAACTCGTGCCCTCGTGCTGTTCGTGGTGGTTGCTCTGTCGTTAACATTTCATACGACATCAATTAATGGAACGCACGTACGCAGTACGCACACAAGTAAAAACACTGAACGTCAACTGGTTTACTTTTATTATATTTAACATCAATCTCTACAGCCTTTAAATTTTCATCTAAACAAATCGTCAAATAATATATCAATCAAACTCTGCGATAAGGTTGATAAACGAAAGAGGGCAATAAATATGATACATTCTGTTTAAAAAGTGCTTTGATATTTATCTCATTTTCTCTTAATATGCTCTTATATAAGTGAAATATTGAAAAAACTCACACTATGATCACATATGCCCTGTTTCTCTGCCATAATATTTAGTGGAATTTCCAGATAACTTTTATTACTGGAAATCGTTACCAAAATTTCAAATTTAAGTAATTTGTATTCAGAACAAAGTCTAGAATAGTAGAGTAGAAATCAATAACTGCTGTTCCCCAACACTAGACAGAGGTCATCAGTTCAAGGTCTTCATTTTTAACACCATTATTTTCTTGACGATGCATGAGGAACGAAAAAATAAAACTATTCTTAATTCTTGGCCTTTCTGGTACAAAACGTGTTTGTGTACACCGTATATGAGCGTTGGAAGACGGTTCATGTTTATCAGTGAGCAAGGATTGGGATACATGCGGATCATGCAATTTAACTCAATCCCAATTGTTGGTTCCCGTTTCGGAATATTTAATGAACTCTTTCCTATCTTGTGTGTTTATTTATTTACACCACAGTTCAGTGTATCTTGAATTGTTCAAATAGAATATTAGGCCTATGTTAATAAACTAGAAGCACACTTTAAACTAAAGTATAAAAACATCCTGGACTATTTCTTTAATAAAAGAAAGTTGTAAACAGCTTGTAGAAAACGATTTTTGTTTTGAAATTTTGCACCCGTTGTAAATCATTTTAAATAGGATGAGATTCGTGATGATGATAATATTTAGCATTTATGTCTCACATTTTGCAAAGTTAACTGAGGAAAATTGGATTTTGTTACTTATATTGACTTAAATTCAAACGCATGTGAATATACTACTAAATAAGCTTTAAGCTATGGGTTTCCAAGCAACCACTTCCGATGAATGTCGACTATGAAACACGGAAGAGGTAAAGTGGTCGGTTGACAGGTGGTCATTCGCTTGAGCGGTCGAATTTCCGTATGGCTGCAGGCCATTTGGTTAGGTGGTCAGAGGTCCAGAGCCTGATAACAGCTTGTCGGTATAGGATAGGAGTTGTCATGCGTACCCGAGGTAATCCTCGAGAACGCAGGTTGGGGTGCGTACACGCTTTGGTCAGTCCAATCAATACACTATGTGATTTATGTGTCGTTTATAGCGGACATCGAGCTGATATGATGAAGTGACCTGGTAGTGAACATAGCATATGTCGTCCATGTCGGGTCGGAAGATTACGTTGCCTATTTCATCCCCCATGCGTTTATTAGGGTCAGGGCGATTGAAGTCGGTCTGCCGGAACCAAGTGCTGGTGAAATTACGTCGTTTTATACACACTAAACCAGAGGGAGGTGACGTGGCGACCTCAAGGTCCTGTCCAATCCAAGCGAGATTACTAGGGACGCAAAAAGAGGGTGGATAGATGTAGCACCCTTGTTCAATTTTATCGATTCCCTCTCGCTCTATCTCAATAAGCTATAATTAAAAACGGAGACAGAGATTTTGTCGTTAGAAAAGGGAATAGAACAGCACACAAGTTTGATTTAATTAATTACAAATTGGCAATCAAGCACGCCCGAACGACTCTTGAAACTTGCTTGTGTCTGCAATGAATTTCAGACCATAACGAGCAGTAGCACGAGAGAATCTCGACATTTTCTACGTAATGTGGACCTTAATAATTCTACATCTACTTTTAACTGCACATGCATGAAATGTCAACCCTACCGTACACGTTTGACGTTAATTAAAAATACTAGACTTTCGTTCCCTTTTAACTCGATGTTCTCCAAATAAAATACCGTACAATTACTACCTAATATGCACGGGCGTTTGAACATTGAACCAGTGAGTCAAGTCTTGTTGCTTTGAACAAAAATTCAAGATAGCTTGTGATGTGATTAGTCAGACGCGAATGGTTGAACACATATTTGTAACTCTGAAAGGAAAAAGTGAGAAGACGTACATCAACGACACAGCCAACTTGCAGATAAACACACCTGGATGATGAAGACACTTCGTTGTTCCCGAAACATGTTTGTTCTCAGACCGATTCATGAATAAAGTAATTTGAAAAACGGAAATATTTATGAAAAGAGGAACACACATTCATACACAAGACATTTACACTTTTCACTCCAGCACACATGATTCAACATTAGACGTGTTGCAAGATTAACCGATATCAACTAATATTAGTAAAAAGAAAACAATACATACATTTTGAATGCCATAGAATTGTCATTTATTTATGGTTGGATGTGGGCTAACGAGTTTAGCGATCGTATACATGGCCAACATCTGATAAGCTTATGACTGTAATTATTAGACTATAGAGGCATTATTTCTCTTCGTTACTTTTATAATAGGTTTTAGGTAGTCTAACCGTTAATAGGCATTGAATTACCAAAACTAAAAGCGTCTTTCAGTGGAAGAACAAAGTTTCTGAACAGATAATGAAAGTAGCGTTGGAGTCAAAGAGTAATGAAATGAGAATGCTGCATATATCGGAAGATCTTACAAAGAGAAAATCTTATAATCAACTCGCAAAGTACATAATAATGTTCAGTAGTTAGTCTACAGTTTCATTGATTATGAATGTAGAGCATTATACTAAACAATTAATTATATTTGCAGAAAATATGCAGCCAAATCTTTAATTAATATCTGAATGGAGGAAGTAAAAGCAACATCGAACAAGATGGGAGAGGTGATAATGCGCTCAATCTCCAGTCAGGGGTGGATTTTGCAATTTCTAGTTTTTACTTCGAAGAGTGTTCCACTTATAAGAGTGCTTATATTATAATTCTTGTATTTGCTATTAACGACAGTGTGAGATATTAATTTTAGAATTTAGAATGTATGAATAATTATTTTGTCCCATAGAGGCAGAAGGTTACGTAATCCTTTCATTTTCTAAAGATCTGTGCTTATTTCAGTGTGTGCCTCAAGAACAGCTAATTCGGATACAGAACACAAGTTTTTAGTCCATCATTATTTTGTGACTGAATACTTGCGCCAGTCAATGCCAATTATTAGTTGTCACTATCAAGAAATGGAAGCGGGCTTGACTCAAATGCTTACGTATACGCCGCCCAAAATTGTTCCAAGCATTCGGTAACCAAGTTAATTCTATACTTACATCTATTGTTATTTCATATCTTTTTGTAGAGTCTCTGAGATCAACTTAATTGTTTAAACGGTTTAACGAAATGTTACGTCAATTTCACTTCTGAAGATTGTTCTTAGAAAAGCCTGAAACGTAAAAAAAAAATCGACTCTTCGAAATTGTGTATATATTGATGTTTCAACGTCTTACACAGACACAACGTTCAGTACATATGCACAACGTTTAGTACACATACACAACGTTCAGTAACAGACACAACGTTCAGTTCACAGACACAACATTCAGTACACAGACACAACGTTCAGTACAGCACACAGACACAACGTTCAGTACACAGACACAACGTTCAGTACAGTACACAGACACAACGTTCAGTACACAGACACAACGTTCAGAACACAGACACAACGTTCAGTACACAGACATAACGTTCAGTAACAGACACAACGTTCAGTACACAGACACAACGTTCAGTACACAGACACAACGTCCAGTTCACAGACACAACGTTCAGTACATATGCACAACGTTTAGTACACATACACAACGTTCAGTAACAGACACAACGTTCAGTTCACAGACACAACATTCAGTACACAGACACAACGTTCAGTACAGCACACAGACACAACGTTCAGTACACAGACACAACGTTCAGTACAGTACACAGACACAACGTTCAGTACACAGACACAACGTTCAGAACACAGACACAACGTTCAGTACACAGACATAACGTTCAGTAACAGACACAACGTTCAGTACACAGACACAACGTTCAGTACACAGACACAACGTCCAGTTCACAGACACAACTTTCAGTACACAGACACAACGTTCAGTACACAGACACAACGTTCAGTACACAGACACAACGTCCAGTTTACAGACACAACTTTCAGTAATTTATAAACCTCAGGTTGTGTTGTTTCCTGCATCGAAGCCACCAACGAAAAATACAATTTATAAGGACAGTAACTTTACTATATTGAATTACCGGACTTTAAGCCATAGCCATTTTGACCTACTTTAAAACATCCGTTTTTGCAGAATCAATGTTCTTTAGAAACCTACTTTAAAACAATAGCAACACTTATTGAACAACTAGAGATTTGCGATTAATGTAAGCGTAAAATGAGTTTTTTTTTTGGCTAATGTGTTCAATAAACTATCTTCTCAAATATACTAGCACAAAATTATGGAGCTATACAAGTGCACTGCAAATGTCTACCACTATATAGTAAGAATCTCTGTTTGTTAACACTAAACCATTTACGTATGTTAAGGTTGTGTAGGTTTACAAGCAAAACAGGAATAATATTTCAGCGCATTAGTCTCTAATGCCCTACGTCTATAATTAAGTTATGCTTTGTTCGTATAAATATGAGACGTAAAACCACTACATATATCAGTAGTAAGTTTTATTAAATGCCCTTGATCTTCCCGTTCTACCCACCATATCCCAAGAGTAGCTCGTCACGAACCTTGATCTTCCCGTTCTACCCACCATATCCCTAGAGTAGCTCGTCACGAACCTTGACCTTCCCGTTCTACCCACTATATCCCAAGAGAGGCTCGTCACGAACCTTAACCTTCCCATTCTACCCACCATATCCCAAGAGTAGCTCGTCACGAACCTTGATCTTCCCGTTCTACCCACCATATCTCAAGAGTAGATCATCACGAACCTTGACCTTCCCATTCTACCCTTCATATCCCAAGAGTAGCTCGTCATGAACCTTGACCTTCCCGTTCTACCCACTATATCCCAAGAGAGGCTCGTCACGAACCTTGACCTTCCCATTCTACCCACCATATCCCAAGAGTAGCTCGTCACGAACCTTGACCTTCCCATTCTACCCACCATATCCCAAGAGTAGCTCGTCACGAACCTTGACCTTCCCATTCTACCCACCATATCCCAAGAGTAGCTCGTCACGAACCTTGACCTTCCCGTTCTACCCACCATATCCCAAGAGTAGCTCGTCACGAACCTTGACCTTCCCGTTCTACC
This sequence comes from Isoperla grammatica, assembly GCA_945910005.1. Taxonomy (NCBI): domain Eukaryota; kingdom Metazoa; phylum Arthropoda; class Insecta; order Plecoptera; family Perlodidae; genus Isoperla; species Isoperla grammatica. The sequence goes on from OX246738.1 coordinate 67,299,020, forward strand.
CACCATATCCCAAGAGTAGCTCGTCACGAACCTTGACCTTCCCATTCTACCCACCATATCCCAAGAGTAGCTCGTCACGAACCTTGATCTTCCCGTTCTACCCACCATATCTCAAGAGTAGCTCGTCACGAACCTTGACCTTCCCGTTCTACCCACCATATCCCAAGAGTAGCTCGTCACGAACCTTGACTTTCCCATTCTACCCACCATATCCCAAGAGTAGCTCGTAACGAACCTTGATCTTCCCATTCTACCCACCATATCCCAAGAGTAGACCATCACGAACCTTGACCTTCCCATTCTACCCACCATATCCCAAGAGTAGCTCGTCACGAACCTTGACCTTCCCATTCTACCCACCATATCCCAAGAGTAGCTCGTCACGAACCTTGACCTTCCCATTCTACCCACCATATCCCAAGAGTAGCTCGTCACGAACCTTGACCTTCCCATTCTACCCACCATATCCCAAGAGTAGCTCGTCACGAACCTTGACCTTCCCATTCTACCCACCATATCCCAAGAGTAGCTCGTCACGAACCTTGACCTTCCCATTCTACCCACCATATCCCAAGAGTAGCTCGTCACGAACCTTGACCTTCCCGTTCTACCCACCATATCCCAAGAGTAGCTCGTCACGAACCTTGACCTTCCCATTCTACCCACCATATCCCAAGAGTAGCTCGTCACGAACCTTGACCTTCCCATTCTACCCACCATATCCCAAGAGTAGCTCGTCACGAACCTTGACCTTCCCATTCTACCCACCATATCCCAAGAGTAGCTCGTCACGAACCTTGACCTTCCCATTCTACCCACCATATCCCAAGAGTAGCTCGTCACGAACCTTGACCTTCCCATTCTACCCACCATATCCCAAGAGTAGCTCGTCACGAACCTTGACCTTCCCATTCTACCCACCATATCCCAAGAGTAGCTCGTCACGAACCTTGACCTTCCCGTTCTACCCACCATATCCCAAGAGTAGGCCATCACGAACGGGAAGGTGGGCTGCTTGAAAGAGAAAATTAGTAATTTTTTGATAAAGAGAGGTGGCTACTTTAGTGGGTATGGTATATTTTGGGAAATGAAATACTATATATTCAAGGATATAATTGAGGGGAAAGTGAAAGAACAAGTAGTAGAAATCAAAAATTAACTTCGACAAATAAAACGGATCGTCTTCTATAAAAGCCGTAATAATATGGTTATGAACACGTTTCAATGCTGCTGGAGAATATACATGATGAATACGGAGCTTAACAGCCACAGGAAACACAAACTAAAAGGATATCGATGAAATGCATATTTTCCCGTATTTTCGGCACTGGATCTATAATCACGCGGTTATTTCTTTATCTTAACATTATTATTATCTATTTTTTTTCAATATTATATGTCATCAACCATTTCCAGCAACAAAAGTACATACATTTGTTGCTGAAAATATTATTATTTATTATTTATTGACAACAGGTCACAAGACCCACAAGTGCAATATAACAAAGTTATACAGGGCAAGTACAATTTCAAACAAATACAAATATAAATACTGGCAAATTAACGAAAAGAAATATAGCTAGACGTATACTACATAATATTCACACAGGCATGGCAGTGTTTGACGGCAGCAGTCAAAAATAAACTTAAATTTAAATAAATTTGAGTGACGGATAAAAGAGAAAGAGAAAGGAACAGTCTAGTTATTAGATTTGTGTAGATAATGCGGATTTGAACGCATTTGATGCCTTTCTACACGACGCTCAAGTGACGTTTGGTATAAGTTGTGCTGCTGACAAAACATGTGACCCAAGGGACATGGGTTCGACTCCCGCATGTGGCATAGATTTCGGTACAAATCTTTATTCTTTCTCATCATAAAAATAGCATACTGTATTCAATTTTAAGAGACGTAAAGGAACAAACAAGTAATTCTTTATCGTGTGTTGATACTTGGAAATAATAAAATGTACGTCTGCGCAGCCCATAAATTCTACTTGGGACTGACAAGTAAACATTAGGTAAATCCTTTACTCGGTGTTGCCAGCAACGGGAATCGAATGCTTAGACTTCTCGATCATAGGTTCGTGAGCTGTCATTGAGCCTCGTTATCAATCATGCATGTGGGCTCCCTACGCATACATGCATAGCGTATACATATTTAATCCCGGGGGGGTGAATATCAGGGGAACCCGGTACTTTGTACAGTCACAGCCAAATGTATATTTAGACTTAAAACCGCAATTTCAATATTTATCCTATATCAAATTTATTGTATTTTATTATTGAGATAGATATATCTTTCGAAGTTGAATGAAGATCCGTTGAGTCCAGATAGTTACGTCCAAATATAATTTCTCTAGTTCTTAATTATTGAGCACATGGCGACGAGAATAACACTCAGTGTCTGGAGGTACAAGAGTAATTTATTTTGACTCTATAAACAATAATAACTAAAGCTTAAATCTATAAGATCCTCATTTACATAGGTCATTTAAATACAACATGCAACAGTATTGTTATTTATTTGATAAGTAAACAACCAGTATCGGTTTAGAAGTGTAATGACACATGAACGTCACTTACTACTAGGTAAGTATCTATCTCTACTACTGCATATAGTATTATTCTTATGACTATCGACCCAGTTTAGTGAGCATTGACCCTGTTTGAAGAGACGGCAAAGCATCGAGGTTCACAGGAATGGGGTTGCGGGTCAGATCAGAATGGAAGTGAGTCTATAGTTATCTGCATTACCTTGGAAGGCCGCCTCAAACAGCGTGTTATCGAGATCAGATGCCAACACCACCATCACACTGACGGAGACGGCGACCAAAGCCGTCAAGAAGAACTTGGTTGTCATGATCACAGCAATACACTAGCACTGACGGAAACACTACCACATAGGAATGACACAAGACTCCTCGTATACACAGATCGAAACAGGTCAGCAAAAAAATAAATGAATCATCCCTTATACTGACATAAAGTCACAACCAATCACTCACCACCGAACAAGTCGACAAAAACACGCGCAATAAAGTTTCCCGGACATGGTTAGAGCAACGGTATTGACGCTAGAGAAAGAACATTATGCATACATCGGAATCCCAGGTTTATGTTATGCAAACTAGTTCCACACACGATATAACAGCCCGACCTCGCTTCTAACCTGCCACTGTCTGGGTAGGTCGAGCGATCGCCGCTAGAACGCTCTGTCGTCGACGTGACGTCACGAGTTGTTACTTCGATCGCGTCGTGGCGCGTCGCGTCGCTGCACGCTACTGCTGCTAGCGGCGACGTTGTGAACTGAGCATGAGAGGGTTGTGACGGTCGCTCGATCTAGATGTTAAATGTGGTACTAACTGGTTAGGGGATGTTTAGGGGCTGGGAAAGGATGTAGGTCGACGACCAATTGGGAGCCCCCAATTGGCGTTCCCTCGAATGGATAATATAAGTTTTTGATTGCTGCCCCCTTTTTCAACATTATTCTGACCCCTTTGTTACTATGATGCCACTCTGTGGTATATGTTCATTTTGTCATTATAATGCTGATTTTGCTAAAATTCGATTCACAAAAGACGAACGATTGAGGTTTAAGAGAGTTGAATAGACAATTTTCTAAATTGATCAAAGACCTTTAGACTGGGTTCATCAAGGTCATCTTAAAATCTTCAATGATAACAATGCACATCAATGCAGAATGAACCTATTTGAAAACTATTTTTTATTATTGTGCATTGTTGTCATTGAAGTTAGAGTGCCGTGACTAACTCACTCTAAGGGTTCTATATCAATTTTGAAAATGATCTGTTAATAATTTTGCATGTTACCATTCACAATGAATAAGAATTAAGACTAAAGTGATTAATTAAGTTGAGTAAAATCCAACTTTCTTAGTAACAACCAAACCAACCCCCACTCGATATGTCTTAGGTCCAACCAATCACCACTCGACGATGCGTCATATAAACTGTTAATAAACATTAAACATAAAACACTAATCGTTAGTATTAGTAATTCATGTGTTGCTGCTTTTTAACCAGAATATCATAAATTAATAGTGGAGTATCGAAATATAACGAGTATCATAATAAGCCCCGACAGAAATCCACACGCGTACAGACGGAATAATAATAAATCATTTTTCGTAGGAATACCCGTTAGGCCTATAGGGTGCACCACACCAGCTTTACCTGATGTGCCCCTCTTCAGGTGACTAACCAGGTTATTACGGTGTTTCTATAGCTGGGAAGGAATGTCCGAGGGCTGATAGTAGGACTCAATCCCAGCATTTGCCTTTACGACTGAGGAAAACCACGGAAAATCCTTCAGTCAGGACTGTCGGTGGTTGGAATCGAACCGGCAACCTCCCGAATAAGAGTTTCACGGCCCAAACCGCTGTTTTTGAGGTCCAACCGCTGCACCCTGCATGTTAGTGCATGCTATGAATTTTCGTTCGGGGCACTTTCTATCTAGAAAGTTTATTTGTTTATTTTCTCACATTGTTGGTACATGTCCCAAAGGAACTCTCGTCAAAATCCAATCATTAGTTTTTAAACAATTTAAGTTGAGAAAACAGTAAGAAATGTTGCTCATTTTCCGATTTTTTGCGTAAATTGTTATAACAAGTAAACTGCTGGGTCTATAATTTTGAAATAAACTTTATGATGACTATTGGCATATAAACTAAATACGCTTTCCTATAAGTTTTTCCTTCAAAGTGAATAGTATAACAGCTAGTATGAGATAAGTGAACAACGTTGCAGCGAAACCGCCAATGTCACGCAGAGAAGTTAACCCGGCACGGCCGCCACATTGGCAAGTGACGTCACTTTCAAACGTCTTTGAGAGTGCGAACAAACAGCGCCACGCCGTTGTGAACAGGATGTCCCCTAAAATTCTGCACGGTCTATTTCAACGGTATGAACCGAGGAATTTCCCGATACCTGTATTGTTTTTGTCCATTGCAATGACTGCACCGACCGTGAATAGAATGCGACCCCACCAAGTATGACAACAGACGGGCGACATTATCACTACAATACTTTAGGCAAGAGAACGGGATGCAACTAGATTTAGGTTGGTAGTTGTCACACGCGTCACTTCCCTATTACATAATCCGTGACGACAACACCTTGCAAGTTAATTTGACGCGACTATACTTACAATAATATTATGTTGTGTATACGTTCACACTGTCGCCGTCGGACATGACTCGCCTTGACTCGAGACCATAACACAACACTGTGTTTTACGGAATGATCCTGCCATGTTATGCACCACTTGAAATGTGTATGCGTACATTTGGATAAGGATCCATGCAACCACCAATATGCGATAGAAAAATGGATTTAAAAACTCAATTGTAGTACTAATTTTCATTAACAAAGTACAAAGGTCCAATAAAAGACTATAAAATACCACACAGGGTCGATTTCCGTTATGATGCGCAAAATAGTACAAAAAAGGTATATTTTTCAGCCTAAACATGGGTCAATTCGTCTGTGGTCAAAAGACAGTCATCAAGAAGACGAACAGACGATCTCTGAAAAGCTGTCTACCATCACCTTAATAAGGTAAAAATTTCATCGGCATTATAAGAACAAAAATGGATGGATAAAATGGTGTTATTCGCCATCTGAATTCGCTTATGTGTAGCTCTATCAGAGATGGAAAATCATCTTGAAAGGGTCGATCAATGTAGCTCAGTTCGAGTAACTACACCAATGCCAAGCTATTCGTCGACCATAGGATCGAATATTCTGCACCATATGGCGATTATTGTGGTTACATTGGGATATAAATCGCCCCCTATAGTTCTTCAACTAGCCCTGAAAAATGAGAATTCGACCGCGAAGCGTCTCCCGTACATATTCCAGTTCCTAAACGACACAGCGGTCATTATTGTAGACCAACAAATGAACATATTGCATACCAAGAATAACTAACATTTAACACAACGAGTGTGGAACAGTAAATACCAGAAAATTTATTCATTTGTCTCAGTGAGTGGTAGCATAAGAGACTCTTATACGAAAGGGTCACCGGTTCGATACCTCTACCGACCAGTGTGCAGTATTGCAATGATTCTGATAATATAAACCCCTTCATCTAGATCAATTACGAAATTGATTTGTGGGACGTAGGTGGATAGGAATAATCAATCTAATTATTGGTAAAAGCTGGATCAAAAACCACATCAATGCAAAGCTCCAGGCGTGGAGCAACATGCAGTTGCAAGTGCTACATGTGTTAAGTGCAACAAGCACAGATGAACATAATGAAATTACTAATACACAAATGGTGTATATACTGATCATCAGTCTGATAGAAAAATGTTTTACGGAATTATGATATTCATGGAATATAATCCTAACAATTCACAAAGGCGCAGGATCACAACATTCCCGTAGAGCAACACGCAGATATCGCTTGTGCAGTATAGTTGGGTCCTCTCTTCGGCTTGTGAGGGATGTTATAGTGCATTCTTCCAACGGCTCAGAACTGATCACAGCTCTCATTCAGGTAGAAGAAAAGCATTTTTTACTTATGTGATGCATGAATATTGTTTGTGAAACATTATGTATAATACGAGTATAGTTTGAAAAAAATCATGGTGTAAGTTCGATCTGTTTTATTATTATTAGTATTTATAATCCGCAAATGTTAACGTTGTTTTTTGGACCCATTACATCCTCGTTACCCCACTATAAACTTTTTTAAATGTATTATTTAATAATAAAATATAGAATAGTCCATACTTATAATCATTAACGACCCAAGGCCATTAGTAAAAAAAAAGTGTAGTCTCATTTAACGTGGAGCATGTACAAAATTTATGTTTTTAAAACCAATTTCCTTACCCTAACATATATATATATATATAAATCCCATATGTGATGACCGTTAGAAGTGGTAAGACACGAGACTATAATTCGAGAGGCCGCCAGTTCGATTCCGGTCACCGGCAATCATTCATGCATAGATTGATCTTCATGAAACTGAGGTTACATTTTATTATAAACATTTTGCAATTATCATTATTTGTACGTACGCACAAATTTAATATTCTTACCTTTTTATTGGAGACTCAAACTAACACATAGATAGCGCTGCTAAGCAACACCCTTATCTGCGCCTTTGATGATTTAACAATAAAGCAACAATGAACAATTGACAGATAAACTCATCCTTATAGTAGTTTATTTTCTTGCCACCAGAATTCGTCTAGTTTATTTTGAGGGGAACAACAACTTCAATGACTAATGAGACAAAGTATTGATAAAACTACTGGTTACACTGGAGAAGTAATAGTAGTAGAATAAGTTCATCAATACGTTCATTATACGTTAAACAGTGAAAATATAATGTTTGATTGCCCATAAGAATGGTTGTTAATTGAAACTAAAGAAAGAATAACTTCAATTTCACCGTTTCTAAGTCCATTCACTAACAAATAGATAATCTTAGGTCACGTCTTGCTACAGAATATACTGAGACTGAAACCCATTGTATCCTATACAATCATTGACATGCATCGTTTTTGACAAAAATCAGCAATCAGCATTGGGCGGCAAAAAACTTCATGTTACTATTATTTTATTTTCATTATATATTTAAGGCTAAATATTACACACGGGTATATTTTACAGCTGCATAGTGGTGGATGACAATTTGGAGGGAAAATAGCAATCTATCCCTTTCTTTAGATTAAATTCTTCAACTTATGTTTTCGTGCACTATTATAGAGTGCAGAATAAGCACGGTTTTTTTTAGCTTCTAGCTGTAGCTGTGTATGGTTAAAGCATTGCAAAAATGAGTGATAATCATTATGCCGCATATTACATTCAATTTTTATTTTTTTTCGTCTGACTCTTATTCTTCACTTCCAGAAACTATCATCGACCGTTTTCACCCAACTCGCTACTACCACGATCCTTCTTTATCCTTTGATTACACCCGCCACAGACCACTAGCCCCACATATCTGTGACGTGATATTTTATCATTCGTTTTGCTGACGGTTAAGCTTCTCATATTACGTTTAGTTCCTAGATAGTTTGGTGTATAAGTAACATTTGAATACAAAACGCGTATATGTTATTAACTTCCATATTCATAATGTATGGACATTTCACGAAATTTTTAATTTTGCTCTTCCTCGTCATTCGTTTTATTTTTCGAAGCGTGGTGTACTTTGTGATCCGTAATCTTGGTTGGTTCACTCGCTTGCCAGTTGGAACACGTTTGCGCGTCATCAGAAATGGCGGGAATGTGGACATTCATATTTCGCTTCAAATACATACTTTATTTAGTTGGAAAATAAAAATCGACATGTCTTTTAATATTACCAAAACTCGTAGCGTAGAAGATGTGTAGATGAGGCATTCAGCATTGATGGTTCTAGAGTATGGTTACAATACAAGTATCACACAATTGAATAAGACACCATTAAGACCATTCGAAATTGACGTAACATTATTTTGACATTCAATAATATTATAAACGCTTTCGTCAGCTTCTTCTAATTGTACCTTTATTAAAAAAATTAAAAATATACCTTAATCATGCTTTAACTTTTTTATGGTATCACACAGCTTGTATTTTGTTTGTTTTTCTTTTATTATTGTCTTGTGTTTGAGTTTTTGACTTACATTATACTCATTTTGTAAAGCGATCACCGCCTACAGATATTCATATAACTGTAAAGCATAATACACATAACTAAATAGAGATGTAGATCCTACATCCATACAACCCGCTCACCATACCACATTAGAAGACGGACATACGGGCGTTCTTGAGTCGTCCTTGACATCTGGTGACGTCATCATTATGGACGGTCAACAACTCCAAAGCAAAGCCGAGGTGAGTATTGTTTGCGTCCACAACCATACGATACAAATTATGAATCATACGGAAAACCCACAGTAGTGGGTTACGGTAACATATACGGTACGCAGTGGCGTAGCTACGTCTTTACGGGCCCGGGTGCAAACTGGACACGACGGCCCCCCCCCCATTTTTTGTTTATACGCACAAAACACATACACAAGATAACTACCGCTTAACCGCTCATTTTATCTCGCGGGAATGGGCCGCATGGTTTGCCCGGTCCTAAAGAGATAATGAATCGTTTATCTTGAGAAGTTAATTTATTTAAGTTGGCGTTGTCGGTAGAGTATAGCTGTATTGGTCTGCTCAGGGATATCAGTATTTTCCTGTACCGGTAAATCATCATTGTGTAACTCTTCAACTAAAAGTTGCTGTTGCTCTTGATTATCTTCAGGATCGGCTATAGCTATTGAGTCTGTTGTATCTTTACTTACGGTTTGGTACGGTTGCACTGCCTGATGGACGAATAGTACGTACTTGAAAGAATGTGTCAAGTTTTGGTAGCTGTTTGATTCGTTTATCACTTTCTTTTTTTTTCTCCCTTTTCATGGCGCCACTTTCATGTTTATACACGTTCATTCTGTATATAGGCCTAATAGGCCTACTATATTTCAATAACTCAAACCACACGACACAATCATACACAATAACCCAACAAATATTAGTTTTTAAAATATGTAGAACTAACCGCAGTAAAAGCACTGAGGAACGGGGACACTCAGAGTTCACTTCACACACGCGCCCACACCCAATGAGGCAATGAGGGAGCAACGAATACTGAATTGATGACCAACCCTCTCCTATAAGAGAATCCATCAGTCCAAATAGCTTTTCCTGACTATGGAAAATTCATCTGTTTGTCACTTATTTATTCAATTCCAAGAAAAGCTAATTGGATAACTATTTATAGTAAAACAATAGCCAAATTCGTTTGTAAGTGCAGTCAAGCAACGATTACTCTTTGAGTCGTTTCTGTGGAATTGAATAGGGGGATTACTGTATTTTGTTTACCTACTATAGATACAAGCTTCACATTTTTCCTTAGTTGAAACTCTTTTCGCCTGTCAGTTCTTGCATGTTGAACTGTCAAGTCTAATGCTAAATTTTTGTTGCCCAACGAGAGCGAAATAATTGTAAATTGGTAGCCTCAATAATTTTGCAACAATAGAAAATTGTCATCAGGTAAAACCATACATCGATTAATGGGACAAACATGGAGTTGGAGAGAGGGCTCGGGCCCCCCGGGCCTGAGTGCAGCTACACCCTCTGCCACCCGATAGCTACGCCACTGACGGTACGGTAACATACCGTATGTTACCGTAACATACGGTAGTGTATAAGACAAGGGGTTGCGTGTTGTTTCCTTTTAATAAACTGGTAATTTGTTACCTTCCGGTAGAGAATTCGTGCAATATCTCAGTGGATGAATTATGTTATCACGCAGTGGTGTAGTGGAGCGTATACGGGCGTATACGCCATATACACACTGCTCCGGCTAAAAAACTTTCGTATACACACTGGTTTTGGTTATGATACGAGTGATACGCAATGATACGGTCGTAACATGCCTCGAATGATGGACAAATTATTCACGATTGTCAGCTTTTCTCCATTGGTCAAATTGCGCTCTCTGGCACTGGCATTTAATTGGCACAAGGCCTCAATTCCTCTAAGACCACCCCTGGATCTGGGAGTCCCGATATTCAATTTTAAGTCCCGCGTCCCGCCAATACACCAAGTGGGATACAATTGTCTCGCTTGGTAAAAATACTGCGGTGTCAATTATCAACAGCCATGTATCAACAGATATACCTATACGGGCCACGGGCGGCGTGTGTGTCGCCAAACCACTTCCCAATCCCCAAAACGTATTCCTGAACAATTCTCGTCAGGGTTCCAATTATTTTTGGTGATTTTCTGGTTTTGCAGTACAAAAACTGCAGTATTTCGGGATTGCATTCAGTCCGGTATTGGTATCTAAAACGCTCAAAACACACTCTAAAAAGCCTGTTTTTTCTAAATCGCCTGCGGCGCCATTGTTGGGGGGCTCTGCCCCCCAAACCCCCCATCTTCTTTTGTCTGGAAAGATGTGTCTCTCCAGCTTCCCACTGAAGCGTATACGTACTGGTAAATTTGGCACTACACCACTGTTATCACGTACACTTAAAGTAAAGTGTGGTAGTAAAGTATACACAAAACAGAGGTAGACTATAGAGACATTCCAGAATTCAACGATTACTCAACGAAGTCAACATACACGTTCCAATGTTCAACGGATTTATCACCGGTCGTGTGCCAGAAATCATCGGTGAGTCTTCGTTGAGTAACCAGACTCAACTAGGAAATAGTTCGATGACCCGTTGACATACGGCGGGAATGTAGTTCAGTTTCAAAATGAATGAAGTGCTTCTGCAGTCTGTTGCAAAAGAAACAACAGCAGAGAATGTTCAAGATTTAACTTGGGTCGTCGAAAAGCAGGCTCGAAATGTGGACCAATCCTGTTCATCAACTTCTTTAATTAGAACGTAACTATAGGCCTAGCATTAATTAACTATCAGAAGAATTCACTACAATCGACAGGCATGAAGCAAAATAAATAACTTATTGTGACAGACGTTCTATTAAGACGAAAATGACGTCTAAAATCTTCGTCGTCATAGTGTTCAACTACATTTACAGCATAATTTCTAATTTTAGTTCGTTTGCGCCTCGGTTTTAATGCGTCGTCAGAGTTTTCGGAGTCTTCAGAATATGAAATAAACGCAGAACATGCTGAAACGACCGAAGCGATGATGGGAGGAATAATTTCTAATACTTGGTACATCATTTTGTAGGTTATGGATTATCGCGCCATACCCTGGTCATCGCTAGTGTTCCAATATTCACCGACAATCGCACTCAACGATGACGTCATTTACCGTTGAGTTGGTTGCATTTTCGTTGAATTTTGGAATGCGTATATCGTCTGTAGATGAGCGGGAATCGGAAGCGCTCTGTGATTGGCTAAATTATGAAATAATTAACGCTGCTTACGAAAAAGTTCAGATTCAGTCAACTTGTTCGTGTGTTACGTAGACCAGAACTGTCCCATTGCTCCACGGTGTTGTTTCAACTTTACCTGCATACATTTTACCGTATTGCTCGTAAAATTCACGGGAAATCTTGGCCATTTGTTATTAGATTGTGTTTTCAGCACATATTATGTCAAAGTAGTTCCTTGTTTCCTTTGGTACTTTTTGGTTTTGCTATTATTAATATAAAGCACAGTTTACAGATTAGAGATTATTTTGAACTTGTGGCCATTCTCGGTGGCTCATGTGGTACTAAGCGTATGGCTCCCCTCATAATCCCGAATACCATTATTGCAATAATAAAGACAAAGCAACAAGAATCAAATTAGCTAATCAAATGTAATCCACTCAATCAACTCGATATGGTATTATTTCTGTCAAACTGCTACGACTCGACACCTTAATACAATCTTGCTCCCACGTCGTACTCAGTGCAATAATTTATATTATGACAACTTCAATTAATGTTTTTTCCACATATTCCCTCTCTTTAAAACTTGAACTTTAGCAGTGAACAAAAACGCGTACAAAATGCACTTAATCCAACCTAGTAATGAAGAAATAGGTAATACTCTCAGGATATGGATGAACACGGATTCGACCCTATAAACCCCACACCCCACTTCATTCTATTCATTGAGGTTTGGGACACCCACAGTAATTCTAAAAAGTTGGCGCCACATTGTTGTGAATCCAACTAAAGCTGTTGGTTTTCACATAGATAATTTTACTGGCCGGGTCACCTGATCTGCAATACGATCCCCGGAGGTAGACAAAGGTTCAGATTACCGTTTCACACCAACTCACGGGTGCATGCTGGGAGGGGGAACACTTGGCTCGGTGGTAGCATGCCGGCCGACTTTACTGGTACCTGGGCATTCGGGTTCGATTCCTCACCTCAACACTAACAGCTGAACGATTATCCAAGTGTTTTGTCAGTCATAAGTTGGATCGAAGACATTCTCGCCGAACTATCCAAATAAACTGGGTAATTTATAAGCTTAACATAAATTGTTAACAGCAAAGCAAAGGTAACATCATCTAGAATACTTACTTACATAGCCTAAATGTTGTGGCACTGTCAGTTATTATACATCGCATTATTCATGAGAGTGAAAAGGTACTTCAGCAGGGCGATTCTCTAAGATGCGCGGTAAATTTAACCTTAACGACACTTGTACTAAACTTACCACACGATAAGCTACCGCGCGATTCCCAACTACCATTTCATAACGTTCGATAACCGTATCGAAGGACGTAGCCGTTGCAGCAGAGCAGCGCCTGTTATATATTAGTTTGTGGATGTTTTCGAGATGGCTGTGTACACTATAGAAAGTTAACCAATGACAACGCGTGAATAAATGGAACGTTTGCCATTGGGTGCGTTTGATTTCCGGACACCTTCTGCACTTTTTTCACTTATTGCAGCATTAGGGTTCGTTTGAATTACCGGTACCTTTTGTACTTCATGCCATGTATCCCATGAAATAACATTGAGTGAGTGCAAAGAGTATAAAAGGTGTAGCAAATCAAACGAACCTAGTGTTTGAACTTAGAAGTAGGCCTAGGGTTCTAGGCCTACCCTACGTGCCGTGACGGCACGGCCAAACTAGGAAAGTAGGGTTATGATACAAAATTACTTCTAGACTTTTGTTACATAACTACAAATTATATTTCCTTACTCACACATATATTTTTAAATATAAATATCGTATATTTGTATCGAAACACACAACAAATTTCTATAATCAATTAGTTCAAATGCTGAAGTGAACATGAGACGGCTTGAAAAGTCCGCCATGTTTTCTTATCGCACGTCTAAAGGCAGGGTTTTGGAGCGCGCTACTTTTAACGTAGGTGGTAACGATCTTTGTCGATAAAACACGGTAGAGAATCGCTAACTCAATGCGGTAAGGCTCGTAACGTCGAAAACGGGCGTTCAATTTACCATGGACCTTAGAGAATCGCCCTGCTGGTCTTGTTAGGAATAGAACAATGAATTATTATGTTCAACTGGAAATAATTATCTATAATGCTTTGAATGATGGTGACTAGTAGAGAGTCGAAGAAACAGTCGAAGTAATTGCGCAAGAGAAGAGATGGGAACCGCTGCTAAGGAAGGAGAGAAATAACTAAAGGAAAACTGATGAGGAAGATGGAACGTTACGTTTACATAAATAAGTACTAGTATCGCAAGTTACGGCAGACGTTTGTAATTTATGCAATACAAATTATTTCAAGGGGAAAATAAACAAAATGAATGAACAGATGGTACATTTATTTCATCATTTTCACTCTGTATAACGTACCTAATGTATATGTCATGCTTTTACAATTAATTGGTTGATTAGGGAGAGATTATAGTGTGCAGATAAGAAAAACATGTTCAACACATTAAAAAGACCATATCATCATATTTTATTCATTTGACATAAAAAATACATAATCAAGATCAGTTTCTATTGTTCAAACTTGTAACACAATAATTATAATGTTTATGCATTCTTTGCCATATTATTGAAGAACCACAGTGAAAAACTGAATAGCACCAATAATGCTGTATTACTGTATTACTGTGGTAAAGGTGTCTATTTATCCCCTATCTGGAATAAATAATATTGGACACAATGATGCACTGTTAACATTTTCAATGGGTAATACTGTCCTAACAGATAGTTTTTATAGTTTGTAATTACAATAGATGAATACTTAGATAAATTAAAACACATTAACAATAAAAAGTATGATACAGATAAAATAAGTACACTTGAAGATCGAAGAATACACATTCTACACATTAAACTATGAAACAATACTAAATAAATATCTATTAAATTGTTCATGAATCATGATATATAAAAATAAATGCAAGGCTTTCGTGGCACGAATAAGTTACTGTTGTCCTTTTTCTTTGGCAGTTACCACTCAAACCTTCAGATCATATGCTACGCAAGCAAGTGTCGAAAACCTACTTCTACTTACCTTGCAAAACACATAAACTATTTTGGTCCCATATGCCTAACTGTTTTCAATAGAAAAGACTATATTATTATGTAGGTACTACTCACTAAAAACAAACATTGTATTTTGTATTAATAAATTGCACTTGTTAGTAGGTTTATTTATACTGTAGATTCGTAAGTACTATTTTAAGGTACAACAACATCTCATAAACTTTGAGAAACGATCAAACACCAACCCGTCATGAGTTTGCTTATTTAATATAAATACATAATACTATAGTATTAATAATAGTTATTTACAATAGGCCACGTAATAGGTGGACTGGAGACAAATGCACCTATGCAATATTTCATGTGTGCACTTAACCCCATTAAAAGCTATGTTTTTACAGCTTATTTGTGTGACTGTGATGCTTATTTGTTTATATTCAGTTAAAAGCATCAATCATATTTTTTCCAAGATTTTATGTTAAACTTGACACAGGTTTTGCCAACATTTTCTAGAAGACATTCAGGTAGGTAGCTTAATGATAGCATTCCTAACTATATAACTAACCCACAATATAGCTTACAAGTGATACCATAATTTAGTCGCACTAAAGAACGTTAGTCAGTATGAATTGGTCAGTAAGTTTGTTCTAATGCAGTGTATAAATAACTTTGGTGCAGGTGCCGGTTCAAAGTCATAATTCCCATGACGACTACTAATTTTTTGTCTGTGCTATAAGAGTCCATGTTTCACTTTATTTCCTGACATAATGCAAAGCATAGGCCGTGGTTTCTTCATTACGTCCTGTGTGAACAGAGCTTCAACTATGTAGTGTGTATTATAATTTATAACAATTATGTTTGTGACTCCTAAACATGAAGGGAGTTATAAACATTTTTAGCTAATAAAACTTGTGCAATTCAATTGATAAACAGCTTATTTGTGCAAATATACTAATGGGAATTTTGGAAGAGTATTATTATATCAAGTAGGGATGAAGCAAAAATTATTTCAAAATTGATTTGGCCTATTGCCTTGTTAGAAAATATAAAAAATGTCAGAGGCAGACAAGTGAGTGTGAGTGGAATTAGCATTGTTAACTAGTTGCTGCATTCGATCTACATTTGCATTCGATGTGCTGAATTCTTGATGATTCACATTAATTCCATTATAACAGCTTGGAAATGTGATGTTATTCCATTCAAGCTCTACTACATTTGCAATTAAACTTCCAGAAAAATGCTCACAAATATTAATATATGCTTTCGTAAAAGTTTGAGGAAAAACACTTAAAAAACAGAGGTCTATTATTGCTTGTGTAAGCATATCATCGAGTTAAAGATAAAGATAAAGATAAAGATATTTTATCTAACAACATCAAGTTACGTATATAAAAAGTATGTGTTACCATTTATGAAAAATATGCAGCTTTGGGGAAAATATATATTGACATTGTTTTTAAATACAATTTCCCATTATATCTCCCTTCTGGTACAGGCGAAGAATAATTATTACAGTTGAATTTGTGTGCAAGAAATCTAAATCAACTTTATATTTTACACCATATTGTAAATTATGTACAAAATGGTAAATACCCTTGCGATGGCATCTATTGAACCATTGTTAATTAAACATGATCGGAATGAATATAAAAGTGGCTTATTACAAACTCATATTTGACCCAGAATATTCATGAAACATAATAATCTTCTGGAACTTCAAAAGAGCTTGTTGTATGAGGCATACACATAATTTTGTATTTCATATTATGAAATCCATTTTATGACATAAAACCTAATTACTTTGTAAGTTTTCAAAAAACATTTGTTGTCACACAATGTGTCATAACCTAGTCGTATTTCAGTTGTTACCTATACAAAAGAGAGGTATGACCTACAGTTGAAGGTCAGAGTGAATAAAGAAGCCTACTTAAGCCTACACTTATCACTGCTCTTTCTAATGAAAGTTTCTGTACATCTTTACGTCAACGTGGGTTTTCACAATAAAAAAAAATGTTCACATGGTTTATTATAGGTAGTAGACCTAGTATCATCAGTGTACAGTATAAAGAGATTATCTTGGTTATGAAATCTAGCTCATGATAGGCACATAGTCAAGGTTATGGGCCAAGTGATAGTCATTTTGTAGAAATAACTAAACTGATCCTGGCAGGTAGGACAAGTGAGCAAGTGGAGTAGGCATTAGAATCTTTCCGCCTTGTGTTTGTCAGTCGATACGTTAAATCAGTCGAGGTTTAGGTAGAGTTGGGCATTATGATTTTCTTCAGACTCTGGTAGCTCTCCTCAATTGGTGCAAGAACCGCAATTACCACAATGCCAATTGTCAGGAGGAGAATCACTATCAAATACAGAGCCAGCAACCACTTGCGCAGAACCGAATGCTGCAAGAAATGAACACATATTATAGCCTACACATACGTACATACATAGGCCCTACATACATACATACATAAATACATACAAACATACATACATACATACATACATACATACATACATACATACATACATACATACATACATACATACATACATACATACATACATACATACATATACATACATATACATACATACATACATACATACATACATACATACATACATACATACATACATACATACATACATACATACATACATACATACATACATACATACATAGATACATAGATACATACATACATACATACATACATACATACATACATACATACATACATACATAGTATATATATAAAATACAATAAAGTAAATTATTCTAAGTTTTCACTTCAACCCTTTAATTCACTGTGAATAGTCTAGTGTAGTAAAATCAAAACTAATTTAAAATAAGTTAGACTGACAGCCCAATTTATGATTGATCAGTGATCACTGTACTAAAAATTTCCTTTGCCTAAATACATGTGTATATCGACACTACTTGCTGATATCTGAATCAACAAATTTAGGCCAAAATAAACATTTCGTAACATGTATACTGAAAACTGATTAATTAATGATACTGATGGGGTAAGAGGTTCCCAATTATAATCAATCAAATATAATAAAAAATAAAAAAATCAGATAAATTTGAGCTTTCATTGCTAAATTACATAAATAAAAATCCAATATAATATTACAATTTTCAAGCGCTTCAACTTGATGGCACCAAAATTCCATGGCCGGGCAGGATGCTTATTAACTTTGTTACACTAACATCTAAGACTCTACCCTCGATCGAACGATATTCTACCCACTGCTCTGTTACGCAGTCACTGTTGCCACTGCTAATCCAAAGTCAGCATAGATTCAAATTTTCAAAGAATAACAAAAAATTACAAATTTTAATTTTAAAATATGTATCCATGAATGACTATAGCACGTAGTTAATTAGTTATCTGTGACTATAGTAAAATAATTGATCCGTTTTGCCCCCTAAATATCCATAGAAATTGTGAATATCCATTAAAATGGCAGGCGTGGTATGTAATATAGTAGTTACTAGTAGTAGTTGTTCTAATTCTAATTTTATTTCCAAATTGTTCTAATTACTCGAAGTATGTGCTTACCGGTGCATCCTGATTCCGGTCTGGAGACTGCAGTGGGTTACGGCTTGAGTTCATCTCCTTCATCGGGAACGTGTTAATACGTTTGACATTGTTCTTCTCGCTGGCACAACCGACCATCTAAAACAAATACCATCGTGGTTAGAGCTACTGGTATTATAAGTTAAGCTTTCTAAGTTAAGCAGCATCGGGCTAGGTCAGGAGGAGGGTGAGTGACCGCTATCCTCCGAAACACTTGTTACCGTTGGTTAGAGCAGATGGGAGGATTCGAGGGAATTGTATAAACCGCGTACTTACGGAGAAAATGAGATGCATGACAACGTGGAAGGCTACAAAGCTGACCAGCACCCAGTCAAGCCAACTAGGAACTTCGGCCTTGTTGAGACGAGTAGCGAAGAAGATGGTCACAACTGAAACAATCGTAAGGTGTTAATGGCATCTCATGGTCATGTTAAATCAGATAAATAAAAAAAAAATATGAATAACTGGTTAGGCATAAGATGTTGGAAATCCATTAACAGAAAAACATTGTTTATACATATACTGTATTGGTCCCAATTCACCAACTTGGTTAAGCTCCAATTTAGTAAGCTCGGTTTAGTACCTAACCAATTTAACATTACATTCAAAATGCATGGCAGTTGCCATTGCTCGTAGAGAATCTTTGCTTACCAGGTAATCGGAGTTTCAAAATTTGGTGAAACCAACCCTTAATAGGGTACGTAAGCAATAACAGTACACACATCAAAATATCATTTAAAATGTGGAAATTTATTGATGGAATGAAGTGGCATTAAACAGGCCAACTTTGCTCAGCTACGTATAATATTCTCTTCAGTTGCATTTTCCCCTTTCTGAAGGTCAAATTTGCCAAACCGTAAAATAGTTCCTCAAGCCATTTGTAAAAATGTCCTCGAATTTCCTCCCTTACAAGTTTCCCTCTGGTATTTAATTGCCATACCATACATCATTTCTAAATCGTTGCAAGGAAATGACCCATGCCATGATTAATGGCGTTTTCCAATGGCCGCACTGGACTGCACTGAGTGCGCACCGAAAAAGTTCTTGCTGTTCCAATGACCGCACTGAGTGCGGTTTTTC
The DNA here is from genome assembly GCA_945910005.1 of Isoperla grammatica. Classification (NCBI taxonomy): domain Eukaryota; kingdom Metazoa; phylum Arthropoda; class Insecta; order Plecoptera; family Perlodidae; genus Isoperla; species Isoperla grammatica. The sequence goes on from OX246738.1 coordinate 67,318,609, forward strand.
GTATTCCAATGGCAGTGTGCACCGCACGAGTGCGCACTGACCCGCACTGAAAAAATAGCAAGTGCAATTGCAAAATGGCTACGCTTGACGCGCGCAAATTAATTCTGCTAATGGATATTTTAGAATCTTCGGACAGCAGTGACGATGACATGATAGTAGAGTTACTAGCCAATGATAAGGAAGCCAAACCAAAAGTTTCTGGATTTATTCCAGACGTTGTACATAACTACTCTGATGAAGAGGTAAGCACTTGTCTAGTCATAGGCCTACATAACCTTAAAAAGCCTAGACCTAGAATGTCATTTGTGACATTGCTTTCATTTGGGCGTACATGGTAGCCTAGACTGGGTCTACAACCCGGTCTATGGGTTTCAATGATCCAAATCATACGCCGATAGGTGTGGTTGGTTTCGTGTGTGACTGTGGGCTAATAACACAACATGACCTTCGGTTTTGCCGCCCAAACCGACGCACTCAACTTGAAACGTGTTCCAATGAGGTTCGCACTGACAACAAACCCAGTGCAGTGCATGTCGTCACAGGTGACGTTTCAGTGCGCACTCAGTGCCGTCCATTGGAAAACGCCATAACAAACTACCCGCAAGTATTAAATAACAAACTAATTACTAATACAATACAAATACAAGTCACAATTGTCTCGCTAGTTGAGGTTAAATTATGGTTTCCGCGGTGACATGTTCATATTTATTTCATTTTCTTCTTTCAAATAAATGCTAAGTCTGATTTATTCTAGTACTCCTATATCATTTAATGCTTAATGGCTTAAGTAAAGAATTATGTATAAAGTTGTCCCATACATAAAGTTCACTTGTGCACATAGTAAACAAATATGTATGTACATAATGCATATGTATGCTCATTATTGCAAAATTGGCAAACTGATATAAAAATAAAATACTTTTTAATTTGAAGTAAGGGAATATACTATTGGGCATTGGCTATTATATTTGGGAACAAACTACGGTAAAGTAGGTACTCCAGGCTCTTTTAATGTTGATAGGAGAGTGACAAAAAGCTTAGGTAGGTTAATTTGAATTACGTGAAAGAGATAGGATACCAATAGCTTACCTGATTCGACTGATGGTAAGCCACGGTAGAAAAACATAAAGGACACATAACAAACAAAACAAAATAACGAAGGTCGTGCGGACCGAAAATGTTCTTTTAATTTAATTTTGAAATACGTGTCTTGTATGTTGTTCTATCGTGGCTTTAGCTACTCAGATAACCTGTTGGCATCCTATCTCTTTAATGCAATAACGCAGCTCAATAAAAAGCTATTTATTTATATATATCCTGGAAACTTTAGTATCGGTAATACCAATAGTATTGTAACATTACTGTATTTATAAGAAAATGATCAACAACCCATTTATGGGGTCTCAGAATAGGTCTCAGGATTACACATATGGACATAAACAAAAATTAACCATCTTTATAAAGAAATGTTCCTTATTTATCATAAAATAATATCCTGGTCCTTTAGAGCTTTTTCTATATTACTCTCACATCACATAGGCTAATGGAAAAATGCCAACTATAAATACTGGCTAAATGTTTTGAGAAGCTGGGGACACCTCAAAATAAGATAATGAAGTACAGTATGTAGCCTACTTATTTCCAAACTTCGAACCTGCAGTTAGGAATCATAGGTAGGTAAGCTGTCGATTATCTAGCCTTCCATAAACAGTAAACATGGCACAATAAAGAAACCTTTTAGCTTTTAGACTAAGAAGATAACTTACTGGCAAGAATGTGGGCAGCATTGCCGACCAGCCAGTGCATCCAGTTGAATAGAGGCCGGCGAGACGAAGAGGGAGCAGGTCTAAGAGCAGCCATGAAGGGCTGTATGAAAGCCAATGCCGTAGTCACCACACCCAAGATTGCGTGAGGGTTGTCCGCAGTCGACCATGCTCCCAGCTCCACAAATATCAGCACAAACCCAGCAATTGTCAGACTCCATGTTAGCACCATGAACATCCTGTGCCACTGAAAGGAACAAACAGAATTGGTGTTTATCTGTTTACATTCAATGTGACTACGTAATTATATTAAAAACTTATTCAAGTACCAGCAACTTATTATTAGTATGAGTTATTACTATTTCTAATTAGTAATTACAAATTATCATTGAAATATTAAATTGAAGAAATTAATGGAGAAGGAGGAAGACGAGAAAGAATCACTGAGCCTGCTAAGCTGTCAATGAAAGTTTCTTGCCCTAAAGGCCAAGGGTGGGGTAGGTTGGAAATAAGTTATAGATTATTATTATTATTATTATTATTAGAATTATCAATCATTATTATATCATAGGATTTATATGGTATGGTATGTACTTAAAACTTGTCGTAGGCTTTCGCGGCCGGAGTCATTATTAAAACTTGGCTGTCGGGTTTCGCCGCGTCCATGGATAAAAAAGTCCTGACGTTTCGGGCCGATTGCACGGTCCATCTTCAGAGGAATAAAAACTCTAGAAGAGTACACACACGGAACAAACCTACTCAATCCAGCCCGTCCGTGTGTGTCAACCCAAACCAGTCGTGCAGTTAGTTTTATTCGTTAGCTGGCGTCTGCGCACTGTCTTCCCGCCCAGCTATTGACGTCACTCTGTTCAAATCCCGTTTGAGCCGCTCTATGGTCGGTTTCCACGTTCTACTAAGTTTCAAACCATCTTCACGGTTGAAATTATCCGGGTGCTTTTCAATTTCCACCGCCTCCCGGACAAGACGAGGCCTGTAGTTCTGAATAGCCGCCAATACCCGGGTTTCTTCAAAGTTGATGCGATGACAGCGTTACTAAGTGTCATCGCATCAACTTTGAAGAAACCCGGGTATTGGCGGCTATTCAGAACTACAGGCCTCGTCTTGTCCGGGAGGCGGTGGAAATTGAAAAGCACCCGGATAATTTCAACCGTGAAGATGGTTTGAAACTTAGTAGAATGTGGAAACCGACCATAGAGCGGCTCAAACGGGATTTGAACAGAGTGACGTCAATAGCTGGGCGGGAAGACAGTGCGCAGACGCCAGCTAACGAATAAAACTAACTGCACGACTGGTTTGGGTTGACACACACGGACGGGCTGGATTGAGTAGGTTTGTTCCGTGTGTGTACTCTTCTAGAGTTTTTATTCCTCTGAAGATGGACCGTGCAATCGGCCCGAAACGTCAGGACTTTTTTATCCATGGACGCGGCGAAACCCGACAGCCAAGTTTTAATAATGGTATGTACTTGTTACTTGTTAATACATTGTAATTTTTAATGTGCTTTCAACGTTTCATCGTGTGTGCCATTGTATGGTATTAAGTGTACGTGTACAAATGGCTAAATAAAGTACTATAATAAGTAGAGGTGTTTGTTTTTCGCAAACAGCGATAAAGCGAAATCATAAACCATTGTTTCTACTGGAAAAAAAGCTTCAGATGTTTATGAGTTGGGGTATAGAGGTTTCGAATCTGTCTGCGAAATAAAGTCGAAATTTACTTAAACGGCGAAATTTCTGCGTATTTGCAAAATAAAGACGAATTTACCTTGATTGTACAAAATTATGCTTTATATTAGTAATTTTCAAGAAATTTAAAAAGGTGTTAGTAGTTTGTTGACAAAAAAAGCTGACACATAAATTCGTCTTTGCCCGAGCGTGCTTCACCGCTCGAACCAATCCCAATACGACCCAATACCGACCAAGTGAAAAGTGTAGAAATAAACTAGTAGACTTAGTCGTTGCGGTAAGCCAGACCCTTTGGTCTAGACATAATTATTATATAGTTACCTAATGCTAGCAGAGTTAAAAGTGACAACAGTTATGCTTGAACAACAACTTATATGTAGGCATGGGTATGTACATGTATAATCTCAGTTGTTTCAAGAATAAATGATGTGGTGTCACATACATGTCACATAAACAGATCAGTAATTCATTACTTTACCTTAAAAACTTTACTTTACTTTACATCTTAATATTTTCTATTAGGTAAGGCAAAATGGGTTGAAAAAATAACATCGAAATAACATCGAAATTTGAAAATCATTGAGCTAAATTTTGGAAAAAATAAAATATTTTCAAACACCTCTAATAATAAGTTATCTAGCCGTTCTATTTTTAGAATACTTTGTAATAAACCAGGCAATACAGCATATTTGAGATTTTACTAAAATATTTAAAAACTTTTAACTTTTATTATTTGTGTTTACATTTTAAAATGTTCACTTTTTTGTGGTACGGTATAGCATTCTCGAGATACTTTCAGAAATACTTTTATTTTGCATGATTTTGATATTGGTGGTGTGTGGTCCTTAATGAACAATAATAGTGTAGGTAGTATATACAGATAACAAAAAATTCTTACTCCTTAAGAGAATGTCACGTTAGCAATTTAATGAGATTTAAGTATAAGCTAAATAGAAAATAATATTTCTGCCCCTTACAGCAAACCACTGATCCTTGCCGCACAGCTGACTGCCAACCCAGGTCTGCTTGAAGTAGCGTGCCAAGAGGATACCGATACTCGCAGCACCAATCCACGCACTTATCATGAACGCCGCATGTAACCGTAGTAGAAGTTTAGATGCACCCGCTACAGTGCCCACATCAGCCAAACTGAGGGCATCGCTTGTGGGTCCATACACTATTGTGTGATACCCTACACCAGTTGCTTCAACTAGAACAAAAAACAAACAAGTAAAATATCATCAAATGTAAGTCAACATTAAAAAAAACTTCAGTAGTGTGCACCCAAAATGAAAATAAAAGCAGATAAAACAAAGGTAATTGTAATATATTGTTTATTTAACCATTATACAATGTTCATGTACCATGCCAATAAAATTGAAAATTGAGATAGAATCACTTAAACATATGAATTTGAAAATCAGCAAAATTTCATTGCTGGAGTTCTTGAGTACGAGTAAATAAAAATACAGCTAGCTACAGCCGGTGTAAGACAACTACGTGTACTATATCTATGTACGGTTATTGTAGTCACCTGAATCTCCTGCTGCAAGAAGTAAGTAATACTTCTTGTTCACCAGATCAAACTCTGTACCATTAACTGTAGTAATTGGATCTCGAGTGAACATACAATACACAGCATTGTTCTCAAAGCTTTGTTTCTGTAGTGATACACCATACTGTAAACAAAATTAAATATAATTAGTGAATTTGATTACTAAACATAATTATTACTTAGTGATTACATACACGTATTTACGTATTAGTACATGTATTTATTTTAAGACAAATCGTGGCTCTTGTAAGATTAACCATAATTATGTTCTATATCTTTCTTTTTTTACACAACACTAAGGCCCAGTATAATAACTGCCTGCTAAATATTAAGCCCGCTGCTAGCTTGTTTTCTCCATTGAAACCATGTTTCCAACTGGTGGTTGCCATGGAGAAAACACACTAGCGGTGAGCTAACTATTTAGCGGGCCGTCATAATACCAGTCCTTGATGAAGTAATGAAAGCAAGACTTTTAGAAAAGGAGAAATATTTAAATAAAACATCACACAAACAATAACCATGGTCATATAATAAAAATTTAGCCCTACTAAAGTGCGTATATTTTTTGGAGCTCAAGACGACGAAGGGAGCAGAGCTCTAAAAAATGCACAGCCCTGTTAAGTGTTATTATGCTTATATGACACAACAAAACGAACTGTTTCACTCTATAGCCACAGGTAGCACGCTAAGCCCAAATGTCAACACTTACGCTTTCAGCTGTGCCTGGCTGGCGGAAATTCTTCTTGCCTTGATTCCACGAGACGAATGCATTTACCTTGCCACCTTCATGTGTGCACTCCACAACGCTGTCAGATCCCTGCAAGCAAGTATAAATCAGATTAGAACAAAGTTGCCTCTATTAACCTATAAATGTTCATATTGCAGAAGCTCACTGTCAGTTATTTAATTTTAATGTGAATGAGAAACATAGTGCAAATTCAAAATACAGTGTATGTTTAAAGGTAAACAAATCATTGAAATGAAGTCATGTCATGTAATCTTTATTCATATGAGTAATTAGATGAGCGATAGCGAATCTCTCCATACAACTCGATTGGCGCTTTGTCTGTTCGTTTGTATGTGCGCCAAATTTTGTTCGTCGCGCACAGGTCGAACGGCTTGACGGATTTGGCTGAAATTTTCGGTAAACACTCATGACCACTAAACTCGATGCTGTTAACATAACCAGCCAAATCCGTCAAGATGCCAACATACAAAAATTAATTACTGAAAACAATTTTTCATCGCGCACAGGCCAAACGAACGGCTTGACGGATTTGGCTGAAATTTTCGGTCAACACTCGTGACCACTATAAACTCGATGCTGTTAACATAACCAACAAAATTCTTCAAGATGCCAACCTACAAAAAATTAATTATTGAAACAAATCCCCTATTTTTTTCTTTCTAATTAAAACTTACAGACAGATTTTAATAAATTTTTGTATTTATGTCCACACTAACAAGGTCGACACCAGATACAAGTTTTGGAATTTTAACTTCAACCGCCTTTTTCTAAAAAAAATATTTAGTTTTCTAATTATGGGAATTCATATTGTTTGATGTATTGAAAAAATCGCTCATCTAGCAACGCAGAGCGTTTTCCTGTACATATTAGTATTACATAGTATTAGTATCACTCCTCTGTAGGCAAAAGGGTATTCTTGGAGAAAATAGAAGCTTTGAGATGTCGGGAAGGATTTCAAGTTGGATATATACAAGGCAATTCAGGAAGAGATTTTTATATTGTTGGGAAACTTGTTAAAAAGGTTTAATGCCAAGTATTTGGGGCTTTTACAGAAGAGGGATAGATTGTGGTTAGAAATGTGAAACTGTAGATAGATCCTTGTAAAATGAGTAGTAGGCCCTATCTAAATGTAGTACGCCTATTCTTCTTTTCCCTCCGAGAAGTGAGTAGAAAAAACGGTTTTTCCAACGTTACAATTTTGTTCATCCCTAATAGCGATGTTTTGACGGCCGCAATCTGCCACCGAGGGTTTATTGACTAACAGATCTGAAGTAATTTGCAAGACGCAGCGAAGACAGTCCGCCTGTCATCTGATGACGAGGGTACTAGATTTATATTGCATAACTGATATATTAATGTAGAAATTATTCTATTTTTTAAATATATCAGATATCATTGCGATACTCAGAAAAATGAAAATGGCATTAAAAAGTAAGCAGAATTACATTTTTTATTGAAATTTTAATAAAAAAATTAGGTACTGGTCGAGTTTAATACCCTGCCAATTACGGTACACCATCAAGATTTTCTTTTAATTTCATCAAAACAGACTTGTCATTTGCAATAATTGTATTCATTAATATTACATAGTATCAAAGATTACAAACTAGTAATTTCTACGGTAAGACTTTATATAAATTTGTATTACGGTATCTAAAATGTTAGTGCTAATGTGAATTACCCCAATTTTCAATTCCGTACATATCATGTTATTATTATGTGACACGTACTTTGCATAACACGCAATCTTAGCGGCAGTGAAGTGCACAATTTCAAGAGCAAAAATACGTTAACTCCTATTTTATTATTATAATTATTGTAATCGAATGATTGCTTACCTATCAACTTATTATACACTTCTTACACAAAATCGTTAATACGTATTAAAGCTATCAGAACGATTCAAACATAGAAACGGGTTAGTTTTTGACTTTTTGGTTTTATGCACGAATCCAAATAATTTGTTAAAAGTTACAAAATATTGAATCTGTGACTTTTTAATATGTAACTGTAGAGTGTAGACAATCACCGTAGGAATACGCGACATTTGACAGGTGATATTTATTGGTAGTGTATTAGAGCTTATTATCTCCGCTACCTGGACAAAGGTCGCGCTACGTCTGTCAGCGTCTGTGAACAATTAGGGGTCAGTAAAAGGGCCCTCTGTTGACGAAAAACGCCACGTCTCGCGCTCACTTCCCGGAGTGAAAAGAAGAATATATATGTAGTGACAAGTATGTACTTACCATCTTTGCGTCGTTTGATAGTCCGACTGCAACGTAGGCTGCTCCTTCAGCTCTCATCTCAAACTGATAGATGTCACCCTTGACTAACACGGCTACGATTGCAAGGCACTTCCCCCCTGTCATGCAGTTCTGAGGCAACCCAAAGCACAGTCTGGTGGTGCCACAACCCTCGGTCATGGGATCTTGAGTCACCCGGAGATTCTGTGGAATATTACAATTTATTATCGGGTGTGGAATTTGTGCGAATCACTGCCAGTACAAAATTTAGTACTGGTGACTTTAATTGGGATCCACCAACATTTAAGATAAATAGTAGGGATGCACACGATAATCGATATTATCGTTCGATATGCAATAAAATTTCGATAATCGATAATACAAATATTATCGAATGGTCTGATTTCTAAAAAAGTGGGTTCGTAAAGCATTATTTCGTTCTTCTCGGACCTTTCTAGTATTGAAATACTCAAAGATACTGCCAAAATACTAGGCCTCGGGCCTCGTAAAATGTGATTATACTCTCAGCAGTGTCACGTCAGATGTGTCCAAGTAATGTTGCCATATCCTTATGTGCTCGATGAGGCGACATATCACTGAAACTGTAAAAGATTACTTCAATTTTGTAAATTTATTATCGTTCCATATTATCGATCGATAATGCAGTCATCTTTTCGATTATCGATAGTTTTTATTTTATCGATGTTCATCCCTAATAAATAGGTTTGGTTATTTAATGTCTTACTATAGGTCTCCTGGTAAAATTAATTGAAACTTACAATAATTAAAAAATACTAAATGTGATCAGTAATATACTTTTATACCATATATAGTATGGATGCACAATGATAAAATAAGAAGTGTACATTTAAAAAATATCACACTTGATTGATAATATGGTATGATACAAAATGTACCAACATAAAGCAATCTTTTACAGATTCTGTAATAAATTGACGTTTTACAATAGCTTCGGTAATGCTTTCGTCATGAATCAATGACGTGTTTACGGTCTTGGCCAACCCGAGCAGGTATTTGAATTAGCCACGGTCACTGGTTGGCTGCCGCTCACCCACCCGTGATGGAAGCATTACCGAAGATGTTGTACGATGACTATAGCTAATATGTTGCCCCTCCTAACTGATCGCACATTGATATGGAAACATTCCTTGAACACATCTGATGTCACTGTTGATGAGAGTTATCACATAATATGAGTCCGGGCATTTTGGTAGAGCCTTTGAGTATTTTATTTAACACTAGAAAGGCTAGAGAAAAACTGAATAATGCATTACGAACATGCTTTTTCAGAAAACAAACCATTCAGCAATATTTTGACTATCCAAATGTTACTAAATATCGAATATTGAACGATAATACCTGTGATAATACCGATAATCGCATGTGTCCCTGATTTTTACACACTAAAAGTGTTCAATATTTTCATGTATTCAAGAAATGGCATGAATCCAGAAGACGCATGACAATATGAGCGATCTAATATGAAGGGGGTTATAAAATATAAATTAAACTATATTTGTAACAATTATTTAAGGTGCAGATGGTTCAAGTTTCAGTTTGTTCACAGCTGGGTTTTATTGAAATGTGTTTCAATTTCTTCCTTCAAACTTAAATGTCTGTTTTCCAATCACAGGAGTAAAATTATAAGTTCATTTTTTCTATGATAATTACTTATATACAGTATATGGTAAGAATCAATGAGCTAACCAGGTCTACAGTTTCTGGTGCCAATGTGGGTGGCGTGGTGACGGTTACTGGTCGCCGGGTGGTGGAGATGCCGGCAGACTGAACACTGGATGCTATAGCAGAGCGCTTCACTACCTTAACTGGCACCGACTGAACGCCAACCCAGAATGTCTGGAAGTTCTGTAGCATTGTACCACTGTAACCAAAAACATATTCTTATTTATGTGTTTACTGTTTAGTGTTTACCTCTCAAAGTATTCACGTGGCACATATAGGTATTGTATATTTTGATACTACCGGTACTACACTCAAACTACACTGTACTCAAAACAATCAAAAACATAAATCAATTTGATATTCAAAGAGTACCAGTACTATGTAGTTTATATTTTAGACTAGTTATGAGTTATGACCGAATGAGTTACTTATGACTGAGTAGATACCGAAGTTATATTTCTTAAAAAGCACCGAGATGTGCACTTTTTACAAACAATTGCAAATAATCCTAAAGAAATACACACATTTACCCTTGTTGTTCCCTCATATATGTTTTATTGGCATTATGTATCCATAAACAGTAATTATAGTAACCAGATTACATTTATTTTCTAAAATACAAATTTAATTTATTAAAATATAAAATTACTTTATTGACATTTCTGAATCACTGAGAAAAAAAAAATATAATACAAGTAAATGGGCATCAACTTAGTCCATTATATTCCTCAAAAGAGTTGAAATATTTCCAAACTCTCCAGATATTCCCTAACTTACCAAATATAGCTAAATATTTCCAAAGAAGTTTGCATATTTGGTATCAAAAGGTCATAAAACCCACAAATATATCATATCACGCAGATAGGTAGCATATATTAAAACTTGCAAATGGATAATACAAGTATTATACTGTATGTACAATACAATAAATGACAATGGCTCCATCAACATTATTGATTATTATTATTTATGATCATACAGTATTATGATCCTTATTTTTATTCAAAACTTCAAAAAAGAGTGTGGAGAATATGTTCAACAAATGGTTAAGTGCACATACTTTGACCTTTACATTCTCTATACTGGTCTACTACATTTTTATTTTGTGTAGACATGCCATGGGAATTTAACTTCACAGTGATCACTGATCACTATGCTCTAGGGAATGTTCAGTGCATCCATTAGCAAATCAATACTACTTTGAACTTTAATATACTTAAGTTTTAGCTATGGCAATGTCCATATTACTCTTGTGATGTTATATGCATACCCACAGACGTTGTTTATACATAACTGTACATGTACATAACTTTATATTTTGGATTTTCATTTTGATTTTAAAGAATTAAGTTTTATTTATATGTCTAAACTCTAAAGTAGCGTTTTAAAATGAAACAAAGTCAACTATTTGCTTATAGAAATGTTGCTGTCGGATAGAAATGAATTCAAAACCAAGATTTAATAATATTTCCTTCTTTAAGTAAAATACAAAGTTACATAATCCTTGAGTAACCCTACTGGCATTGTAGTAAAAAAAAGAAAAATGATTATGGTGATACTGATACAAATCTGTGTGACTTACTTGAAAACCACTGAACCAATGAAGTCAGTTGGTGGCTGCCACTCAAACTCAAGTGATGTCTTCTGGGTCTTGTTCGTTTGGGTGATAGTGTTCTGAAATATTAATTGCTGTGTTAGTGTGGCAAAGATGCAGCTATGATTAACACCACTTTTGTACTGAAAGTGAAAGTAGTGTTTGGGAGTCTGATTGAGACAAGCCAACAACAATAGTTTCTTCTACATTATAATTTCCTCAACAAAGAGTTTGTTCAAAATTGTAAATACTGTAGTTTCATATAATTTTGTAGGGAGGTGCCCAATGATAAAAAAATTATCGCAATTTTTTTTTTCAAACCAGCCAGAGACCATTTATTATAAACAATTTAATATGAATAATTTAACGTCGAAATGTTTTACTATGTGCGTCAATTTGTGTGTTGTATTATTTAAAATGTATCCGCAAAACAGCGGTTGTGATAGGCGTGACGTGAAGTGAGTGTGACAGACTGGCAGAAGAGCGTGGGCGCAACAGACTCCCGGCCGGCGGGCGATGAGGGCGAGTAGGTACCGACGCGAATGTTGCAGTGTATTACAAAGATGCAGAAGCACAACACCACCAAACTTTTTTTTTTTGGGGCAGCCCTATAATTTTGATATTACGATACAAAAATTGACATTGTGCCTTATTGCCATTGGCAACTATTATAACTTTAATTAAGTTTTAACACCATAACGCTTGTAATACTACACTTTTCAGTAAGCCCACATTTGACATCTGCACTGATTTCCTTTTTCACAACAATGTAATGAAATGCAGAGATTAGTTGAAGATCCATGTAATTACATTTCATTTTGACAAATATGATAACACTAAACTAAGATTTCTACTATTGTTAATTGCAATGCTGTTTTGTTAATATTAATAGAGATGCCGAACATTATGATTAATTTGGATACTACCATTTAAATAATTCATGCTTATGTTGCAACGTGCTTTTAAAAATAAAGAAACAATATTTATGATTTCAACCTTTGCACCTTGTCCATTGCAAAATATTACAGCATAAAAACAAAAACAATTGACTCTACAAAGTAATTTACTCCTGTGATATTTGACAACCAAAGCAAAGCCAAAATACATTAAACAAGCTCAAATTTAATGGATACTGTTTGTATAATATAAATATGAAGAGGACAATTTGCTACTAAATAATAAATACCAATGACTTCCACTAAAATATATATTGTGACAATTATCTAGTGCATGGTGAAGAGTTGAAACCAAATAAAATTATTGTTAGTAACTGCATTGTTTAAGGTTACAAATCGAGGTCTTAGATTTTCATCTACCATTATTTAGACCTCAAGCTCTCCAATTGTTCGTTTAACTGAGTGGTGGCACTTCTTTACAACCCGCTGTAAGTAGGTTAATTGCGCCTTACAAACCCTTAATAGATTGTCCCATAGATTAGGTAAAAAAAATGACTAATGCATTGCGCGCCAAGCAATGATCAATAGTCCATTATTGCTCGTTTGATTTAGATGTAGGATGGTCTTTAACAAAATTAGGTTATCATAATGACAATGAAAAAACTGGCCGCTAGCAGAAAAGCAGACACTATACGTAGCAATGGCATTTCCCACGCTCCTCAGTTTGTCAAATCAAATGCACATTCCCAAAGAAAAAGCAAGTAATTTGGTCATTATTTGACCTGCGCAACACGTTTTTACACCGTGTCAAAACAAATAAACAATTACCCCACATCACAAGATGTAGATTGCATTGGTTCGTTCTATGCCCACGGATAAAACTATTTTTATTTCTCATTCTAGAGAAAACATTTTAAAGTCGATTCGTTAAGGTGGAACTAAAATAGGCAAATTGTTACCACTTTATTTTGTGACCTTAATTAATTTAGAACTAACTGAACCGTAAAAATAACTTGCCACGAACTGAGTTGTTTGGAGTGAAGGTGGAGGAAGGGAAGTGTTTACCTGCTCGCCCACTCCACAGTTGACGGCCTTGGCCAAGGCGGGCACACCCGTGAACGTGCCCAGAGGTTCCCTGGAGCCGTTGGGGTCCCTCGCTTGGATGACGAACCCCTCGAAGGTCATCCTCTGCGGTGACGCGACCATCAGCCTGACCTTGCTGCCCTGCGCCACGCTCTGCACCGCGGGCGAGATGTCGTAGGGCGACGGGAAGGGCTGCGACGAACTGCCCGGGTGGAGGGGAACGAAGGTCACACAGGCCTTCGGTGGGGCCCCAGATGAGAACCCTCGTACCACGGCCGTTGCCGACAGGACAAACAGCAGACACTTCAGCATCCTGCAAGACAGAGACGATGTCGTTAGTCTAGTAGATGTGTTTCATGATGGCAAATACATTGAAAAATCAAGATTTATAACATCTCTAATATTGTAATATTATAGGCAACCCAAGACTACCATGCATTCGTCAAAGGCGAGGCACTCGTAGCCAACCAGCGAACCGCCCGAGACAAGCGCACATAGATAACGATCGCGGATTGGCTACGAACCCGTCGCCTGTGACGAAAGCATGTGTAAGGTGGTCTTGGGTTGCCTATAGAGTGTTTTTTTAATACTACGGAACAAAAATAAAGTTACAATAACAATTACCCTTATCATTGGTTACCACAAAAAAATAAAAAAATTGCACCATTATTAATTCCTTGATCTTGAGTAAAAAAATGCTACTTTTGCGTGGTATTAATACTAGCATCGAGATCGAGAAGTGCTGCACTATAAAATATTTTCAATACGTGATAGAACTACAAAAAAAAAACGTGAATTCGTTTCAAATACATTTTCTGAAACTACTGGCATCATCAACTATAAGGTAATATTTGTAAGGGGTAAGTTCACCGGTATTCCTCAGTCATAAAGGTGAATGCTGCCAGTCTTTGGGCATCCTTGCCAACAATCCACACACACCCAAACACGTATAATATAGTTTTAGTTATAGTTATAGTTCCCCACTTCCACTGACCTCACATTCTAATCTAACCGTCAGTTCCATTCACGCTGCATCGAAGAAAATCAACACGTGGCTGGCGATCTGCCATAACAGTGATATTCCCCTTAGTGCACTACTAGCCTCGTCGCCGTCACATTCGCTGTCTTTTGGGTTTCCATAATTCCAATACACGGTCGAAATTTGTCACAAATGGACATGTTTCAGATTGTAGAAGTGGAAACTCAACTTAGTGTTATTGCACTCGAGACATGAGACACAGCTCGAGAATAGTTAGCTAAGTACAACTATACGACCATGGCTCAGCGATATAGCACGCAAGACTCTGGAGGTCGCCAGCTCGATTCCGGTCACCGGCATTCCTGAATGAAAGTTTTTCCGAGGTATTCTTCCGTCACAATATTCTAGGATTGTAGTAGTACAGTCCTGGGCATTACTTTCACACTATCCAAACACCCTAACATAGGCCTATACATATAGTTAGTCACCTGGGCCCTCATTCTAGAACAGTTTTAGCCGGTCGTAAAGTTGAGCCCCCTATTCTGTAACCCGGGCGCAAGTTGCAACCGGTTGCATACAACGTACTGGAATGAGAACCCAGAGTGCTTTCATTCCAGTAAAGTATAGGCCTAGTATGCAACCGGTGCAACTTGCGCCCGGGTTACAGAATAGGGGGCGTAACTTTACAACCGGCTACAACTGCTTAAAACTGTTCTGGAATGAGCACCCTGAAGAGGAACCCATGAGGTATAATACCGGTATATGCACCCTACAGCAGGGGCAGAACCCCGTGCAGTGACGCGTCAAGTACGGCCGCGTCAAGTACGGGCGCGTCAAGTACAGGTGCGTCAAGTACGGTCGCGTCAAGTACGGGCGCGTCAAGTACGGGCGCGTCAAGTACAGACGCGTCAAGTACGGCCGCGTCAAGTACGGCCGCGTCAAGTACGGCCGCGTCAAGTACGGCCGCGTCAAGTACGGGCGCGTCAAGTACAGGTGCGTCAAGTACGGGCGCGTCAAGTACAGGCGCGTCAAGTACAGGTGCGTCAAGTACAGACGCGTCAAGTACGGCCGCGTCAAGTACGGCCGCGTCAAGTACGGGCGCGTCAAGTACAGGTGCGTCAAGTACGGTCGCGTCAAGTACGGCCGCGTCAAGTACGGGCACGTCAAGTACGGCCGCGTCAAGTACGGGCACGTCAAGTACAGGTGCGTCAAGTACGGGCGCGTCAAGTACAGGCGCGTCAAGTACAGGCGCGTCAAGTACAGGTGCGTCAAGTACGGGCGCGTCAAGTACAGGCGCGTCAAGTACAGGTGCGTCAAGTACAGACGCGTCAAGTACGGCCGCGTCAAGTACGGCCGCGTCAAGTACTGCCGCGTCAAGTACGGCCGCGTCAAGTACTGCCGCGTCAAGTACGGGCGCGTCAAGTACAGACGCGTCAAGTACGGCCGCGTCAAGTACTGCCGCGTCAAGTACGGGTGCGTCAAGTACGGCCGCGTCAAGTACGAGCGCGTCAAGTACGGCCGCGTCAGACCAGGAAGTCCCCGAGGGACAACAACCAAGACCAACTTTATTAACCAAGAACAAATGAAAGGTCACGTGTGGCTGCGACCAGCTCGCGTGCAAGACCGCGTATTTGTTCAACAAGTGATTCGTAACATTTCGGATCGAGGCCAGGTATATAATCGAAGTTGCGTAAACCAAGCATGGCGCCAAATGACCGTGACGTAAGTTTGTATGCGTTTAGTGAAAGTGTCGTGAGCTAGCTCGGAGTGTGCTTCTCTATGTGACGTGTGACCCCTACATTCATTGCTTTGAGACGCGAGGGGGCTCGCTTGTCTTCGAGACGGGACTCGATTACGATTGTACGTTCTGCAAATACATAATAATGTACAATGATCTAGCATTAATGTAAACACTAAACAGTGACTTTGTAATTGTCATGGCTATAGCAACGAAGCACGAACTACATTAGTATGATAATTCTATTGAACATCATTATAGGTTGTTTACATGGCTCGTCCAATCTTACATCATCGTCTAAATTAAGCGTGGATTTCTGTTCACAAAAATACCGTCAATAGTTATGAGCACGTTTTTAACTCACATAGAGCTCGATATGTTAAGTCTCTATACTTCATCCACATAATATCGAACATATTCAATTTCTAAACACCAATAGTTCCACTTAATATTATTATAATAATTTGTTCGTTTCCGCTTTTTTGTTGTGAAATGACACCAATAAATGCCATCAACACTTTTTGTCAAGAACATATTTATGATTTATGTGCACCAATAGTTAACAATTACTTTAATCTAGCAATTAAAGAAGAATGATATTACGAATTCCTGTTAAAATATTGTACTGTGCTGCCGTGTTGATTTGTATATAAAAAAAACGTACCATTCCACGAACCACCTCGATTTAAAATATTATGCTAATTATTACTAGTGAGAAAATAATTTAAAAAATCATTATTATTAGCCTATAGTTCTTCAGCCCAGGAAGTTTTGCTTACAAAAAAGGTCGACGCATTTTGACCTTGGAATATGATAAAACCACGTGTACTTAGTTGTAATTCATGAGGTGCTTAGCTGGCAAAAGGGCCAAACACGCCGCCATCTTGGATTTTATATAATTTACACTAATGGTTATACAAACCAAAGTACTTGACCAATTTTAAAAACATTTTGTATTTTAAATAGAATTTTTTAATTACAATGTACTTGTGTAGGCTTGGGCAAGCGCCGAGCGCGACAAGAGAGCGTAGTGCGACTCTTCAAAAATTCATATCTCGGGACCTATTCTAGATAGAGACTTGAATTTGATTGCGTTATTTTTTAAATAAAGCTATCTAAAACGTTTATATGAAAACTTTTTTCAGTTAGTACGCTTCTATAAAAGTTATAAGCGTAACATTCCAAAACTAAAAACATTGAGTAGGAAAATGTTTTTTAAATGTGTAATATAACTATTAAATTTGAAAATTCTCTACACAAGTACATTGTAATTGAAAAATTCTATTTAAAATACAAAAGTTTTTTAAAATTAGTCAAATACTTTCGTTTTTATAGCCATTAACGTGAATTATATAAAATCCAAGATGGCGGCGTGTTTGGCCCTTTTGCCAGCTAAGCACCTCATGAATTACAACTCAGGTAACATTGTTTTAACATAATACTCAAAAGTCAAAATGCGTCGACCTTTTTTGTAAGCAAAACGTCCTGGGCTGATGTACTACTACATTCGAATGATAGATTTCCGATAAAGAAATTTAACATCATGGGATGATTTTCCCTCTAATCTGTCAACTTTTCAACCGATTTTTACAAATCGAAGTAACTCCTAAAACATCGAAATTAAATTGTTCATAATTGTGTTCTCGATTTAGCAGAATAAAGAAATAAGTATCTTCCCATTAATTGTAGTCTGACTGATGGTGTCAGTATCATCATGATTATTTTGTACTATGATCGCAGTACATGTTATTTATTGATATTCATAGTCTAACTGATGTGTGTTGATTTGTACTTGTCTTCTAATTGCGCACTTATCGAGTCTCAATAACAAATCTAGTTGTGCCATTGTTTGAAGCACGCACGCAAGAGACTCTTGCATCAACCAATGCTGCGCGATCTTTGAAGCGAAGACCATGTGCATGTGGTAGCAAAGTCCGGTTACCAACGGAACTAACGGCGACCTTTCTCAACAATAGCGTTTATTTTAGAATGCAAAGTATAGCGGGAAGTTAACAGCATTGGTTTACGGCATAATAATAATATGTAGAGAATAAAGCTGTGCATTTTTTTTTTATTCGCGACATAAAAACAGAAAATTTCGATATTTCGTTATAAAAAAATGTTCGCGTAGAGCACACACAAAAATAAGAAAAATTGGTTGCTTGATGATAGTGTCATTTTCACGAAGTCCCAACAATCAATTTTGCAAATTCCAGGAAGTGTAGCCTATACTTACGATATTTAAAAGAAAAACAGGTCGATAAGAGCGATTATCAGTTTTTATTTTGAGCTTAAAATCATCTAAAAAGTTGGCTAATTTTAGAAAAAGTTTAAAGATTCAGGAGCCTATTTGCGTTTTGACATCGTCGTCAATCTAGTTCGAATTGAATTGGTCCCATTCAACGGAAAATCAGGTTGTTCGTGTGCAAACTGAGTTTGATTTGAGTTGCAACTTATAAAAAATCGCGAATTTCGTTTTCACCATTTTTGCGCATCTCTACTCATATGAAATAAACAGTGGGGTTGAATTTATTAAGTGTAATAAATGCAGCCTAACTCGTCCACTTGCAAATCAGTTTGCGCAGACATCATGAGGGGTAAAAGCTGATAGTGAAAATGCAATTCTCCAAGTAATGCCACGCGAAATATTACCAAACGTACAAAGATTTGCGAAACGTCAATTTTTGCACTTTTGCAACACGCACTATTATTTTCGAAGGAACATTTTACGATATAAAAATATTTAAAAAAATTACCGATAACGTATGACTGTCCACAGGTTAACAAAATATACACACTCACAAACATCGAAACTCTAGCTTGACATCAAAAACCTATTTGCTGAAAAACAAACTCAGAAATAGCACAATCACAAGATTACAATCACACCCAATACATATCAAACCTAGGCAGCATGTACAAATTTGAAGGAAAAAA
Organism: Isoperla grammatica; assembly: GCA_945910005.1. Taxonomy (NCBI): domain Eukaryota; kingdom Metazoa; phylum Arthropoda; class Insecta; order Plecoptera; family Perlodidae; genus Isoperla; species Isoperla grammatica. The sequence continues at coordinate 67,337,555 of OX246738.1, forward strand.
AATGCGTTTTATTAAGAAAGTTACTTTTTGTCCAGCCCTCGAGGCATGAGGACAATCCAACTGGTCTCCGGCTTAAAAATTGGCCCCATAAACTGACGTCGGCGTTTTTAGGACTTGTGTTCCGAAGTTGTGGGACAGAGTACTCGGTCTTGTAACGTTGACTATTTGTACGGATTGGGCTGAGTAGTGATCGAGTACTGACACCATTACACTCGGTTCTGCAAGGACATTCGATTGCTGTGCGTGGCAAGAAAGAACGATAACACATGAATGTGACATCCATCATTAAAACGTAAAATATAGGTCAGACCGTTGAAAACAGTGTGGGCGTGACAGCCCCGAAAACACTTAAATTAAGTGCAGAAATCAATAATTATTAAGGAACACGCTACACAAATACTATTTCAAAACTAACATACCGGTCTGTGGAGACGCAAATGCCCAACGATAGAAACTGAGTTTTTGAAATCCTGTGCGTAAGCACTATTTTAGTGTAAAATTAAAATAATTTGTAAATTACTATCTTCAATTTATTAGATTTGATTATGGACCAAACACGAATTAAAAGTGAATGTCAAACAAAAACAAAAATGATAATTATAATAGCATGCCGAAGAAAGAGGCGTAAATTGTATAACACTATATCAAATTAACCAGCTACCGAAGACGCCCTTACTATCATGGTGTCTCTAAATTGTGGTATTGCCAATCTATGGCGACATTTTGGTTCCCCGGTTAGCATACATGAGGGTACACACATTTCGCTCATGGTATACGTACATGACGGTACACACATTTCGCTCATGGTACGTACATGACGGTACACACATTTCGCTCATGGTACCTCGAGGCTACATGCCCCACTGGCAGCAGGTATAATTTAAACGTTACACAGTTAACCGTTGTTACAGGAAGGAATGCTTGTATTGCATCACACAACTAATTACACTACATTCTTCATAAGCAACTAAAAAGCGTAAGAATTCAAAACTTTCATTCCTATCTAAAAAAAAAAACGAGTTAGATCGCAATTCATAATGCCCTATAACTTCTCGCGATCTCACTGCTTCATAGGTATCTTTATAATATTAATTTGCATTGACTTGAATATATATACGGAAGCGCCACGCCCCCCCCCCCCCCCCCCATCCTTCGACTAATATTTCTGTTTTATCGCATCGAAATTATAGCTACAGTAACTAATATCATCGTTTTTAATTGATATTATTTTATGCAGCATTATTAATTAAAATTCAAAAAGATTTGAAACATTTTATACTTTCACAAACAAAAATTCACTGTTCACTACACATTTACCGTGGGTGTTATTAATGTGTATAAAACTGCATTTTTATATGGCCCAGAAAAGTAAAAATTTGAGCAAGTTATTACTTTATAAAGAAATGGTTGTGTCGTAAACATCGCCTGGAGCAAGACACCAGGCATACGCGCGTGTCTCTGCGGTAGGCTTCTTATCAGGGTAGGGACACGCTGGGACATGGCGTGTCCTCTCGTGTCCCTTCACTTAAACCCTGAATGTAAGAGTGTTATGAAGCAAGAGATGTCCGTCAGGATAGGAATGTCTCGAATGGCTGACTACCCTTAAAACGAGAAAGTGTATTATTATTTATTAGCAGCATGGCCGGAAGACGCGACCCCTTTAGATTGGGGACGTTAGATATTTAAATCATAGCACGAACGTGTCCACGCGATCACGTGGCAACAATGAGCCGACAGCGCTCGGAATACGTAGTCTTGTCAAATGCAACGCGCGGTCTGGCCTTATCTGTAAGAACAATTAAAAATTTATATTATTAATCTTGCATTTGTTTTGTTGTGAAGCAAGGCTGCGAACAGGACTGTCAAACGAACTTGTATTTGAATTTGCCGGTCGTAGCAGACAAGTCCCCTCACTATCACAGCGCTCCTCGCGGAATGATTATCAAACACTCCATTGCAGCACCACAATGGATTTGACCATGACAGTGAAAATCGCTGGAACGAACCAGTTCAAGTATAAAAACTCGAGGTGTAGGTGTCTCTGTTGTGTGAAAACAGGTGCTTTGTGTGTACAGTGTACAGTGCTATAGTGCAGTGAGCATCTGATGATGAGAGCTAGACGTTAGCAATTACACTAAACACTCTCTCTTCTCTCCCACTAATTAAAGAGAATTCTATTGAAAGTGGTTCTTACTTCTTCGTCAGGTAAATAATGATTGCGTGAAATCTCTCAAGTGTGTAATTAGCAGCTCCGCGGAAGTCGGCGAGGCAAAAGTCAACGAGCATCATTTAATTAACTCTTTATCAACAAAGATTTAAAAACACACATGTTAATGGAATGCATAACATGAATGTCTTCACCCTATAAAATAGTGGCATGATTGTTTACTCTGATCCGATTTTCAAAAAATATCAAAACGCCGAGCAACGGTTCCAGAAACCCGCAGAGGCGAGGGGAGACATGCATGTTTAGTATTCACAATAGCATGCGATAACATAGAAGATGGAAAGTTTAAGTATATGCAACAATACGAATATAACTAAAATATCAGTGTATAATTAAAATAATCCAGTGAATACATATTTCAAAAGGTAGAAAGTGTGTTCCAAAAAAATACTTTATTGATATTCTTGTAAATTTTGTATTTTGAAACCGAATCATTTATTTGAATTTATATATTTTTCGTAGCTTGAAACATCGTATCAAAATGTTTGTTTAACATGTTGACTGTACACAAATGGCAAATTGATATTATTCATTAATCCGCCATCTAGTAAAAAAGTGTGTACAGTGAAGGTAAATACTAATGTTCAGCCAAAAGAAAAGACCGACTATGCAGAGAACGGTATCACAATGCTATCGGTTACGAACGTGTCTGTAATGAAGCTGGAATATTCTACAATGGCGTTTTTCTTCACTATTAAAATAAACAACAAAAGGTTAACGTTGCCCTCGATTTTACCCAATAATGTTTTGCACGTGGGTAAGAACTAAGAACACGCAATATCTACAGCCATATCCAGACAGAACTGTGTTCTAGACCTGGCAGATCAGATTCAAATGATTATGTAAAGGGGGCATGAAAAGTAAGAACACATATAAGAGTAGGGTCATATTAACAGCACAGTGTATACAGTGAAAAAGTGAGTCAAGATATTCGAATAGTACTTGATGATGCATTAGCGATGCTGTCGTGATTGCAAATTGAATAACACCCTCGAGCTGGTACTGGCAAGGATACGATTTTGTGGAGAATGCGCCAGATCCCAATTATACTTGAGCCATTTATCGTGTGATGAACTAATGATCATACCATCTTATAATCAACACGCCTACACATTACACACTACAGTATAAATGTCAAGATTAAATTATATACCTTGTAATTGACTGTGGAGTAGGGACATATATCTATAGCTTTGTGTTGCATTGAATTGTGCAGCGCTGGTTTGTGTTGATGAACCGTATCTGATAAGAGGAATGAGCGCAGCGAAATGGGAACACAACAAGCAATAACAATAGTACAGTACGATTTATAACTTACATGGGAATAGAAATAGACTGACCGAGAATAACTCTTCCATGTTGGAAATATCGAACACCAAGATGTATATATGCATGGAATTCCTAACTGGTCAATGTAGCAGACGCAACCCATCAATCACGATGGAAAATATAAAGTGAATCAAATTTATAAATAGTAAATTGATATTTAGCAACTAACCTCTCCCCCCCCCCCCCCACACACACACAAAATAAGGTATTACAGTTTGCAACGATGTTTTTTTTTCGCGACATACCAAAATTATCAAGACACATGGGGTGCGAATAATTACTGCTGTACCAAATTGTCTTCAACAATTCAAATATTTAGAAATATACAATCACATTTTCTTTTAGATAGAACAAAACTGTTGTCAATGTTCGATATTTTAAAATACTGTGGACTAGTCGTTACTTAAAAAACTAGGCCTACTGCAGTTATAAACCATCCCCGTGTATTAAAAGTAAATGAAGATAGTGTATAAATAAAATTAAAAGTATATTTGTTTTTTTTTATTTGACTTCTGGTCTCGCGTATCTCAAATGAGTAGGACATTAGTTTTCAGGAGTCCTATTCAACGCCTCAGATATTTTATATAAGTATTCGGGGATAAAGCCTCGTTTAAAAAACACGCATTGCATATATCCCCGAAAACTTGACATTTAATATATTATACAAATAAATCATAATATTATAGCCGATGCCGAATCGGCAGAAGTAACTTCGATCAGCGCTTTTCAACCCAACTTTTATATTGAAGTATTGTTATATACATATTATATATATATGTAAAATATGGTTGCTGATTTCCGATTTCATCTGAAATGTATAGTAAAAACTTAAGTACCACATAGCAAATGCAAGTACTACCAACCTATATTTGGCGATACGGTAAGCACCCGAATGTAAATGCTGTTGTCCTACTTATAAATTATAAATCACCTAAAGTTGTTTTCCAAACTCAATGGCACGAATCATTCTAATAACAAGAGCATATTAGCGCTGAGCCTACAAGTGTGTGTGCGGCCAGGCTTCGCTCGCATATACCTCGTGAAAGTACCGTGTACAAGCAAAGTGTTATTACTTAGTTTATTACCTAGTTTCTTTCTTGCCAAGAATTGGAGACAATTTGCCAGGGAATAAGAATTGTCTATTATTTGAACACCGGAAATCTCAGGTGGTGTTTTTATCGTTTATATTTAGCACCGTCCTAGAAATATAACTAAGAATACTATTTTATCATATATTACAGATTTTCCTGGCAAATGTTTTTTATAACTATACTATAACCTGATGAGGCTATCATGAATTAATAACCAAACGATTATCAACTACATAGTAACGGTAGCTATAGTGATGGTTTGGTTTCTCAAGACCATTAAATCAATGAAGCCGATAGTGTAATAAGTACCATGCAGTGACAAGTTTTCCATTAAAATATATGAGTCACCTATTAAACACTCAAATGTTGACTTCGACAATTTGTATTCGCTTGCGTTATTGCCTATACTAAAGTACTATATAACAAATTATCACTCAAGAGGGGGTGGAGGGGGGGGGGGGCAAATGCACCGTTTGAATTTAAGATAAATTAATTCTTGCGATAAGTTAGATTATCTGTGCCCTACACAGTAGGCCTACACACCAAGCGAACTTCGATTCTTCTACATTGTCAGATTGTATAACAAATCTCACCTACCAAATAGTCACATGACATTGCTGCATCACTCACGGTATGAAAAACAAAGAGAGCTTCCAACATGCGACGAGAAATATCAGCAATCAACACACACCACACGACATTACATTAAAAAAAATATAAAAACATGCCACAAAATTGAGCAAAAAGCAATCTCTCATTAGGTGTTATTGTCATCGATTGTAGATGCGTTATCTATGACTTGTCCGGTAGTTGACCACTGAAACCCATTAGTCGACCTAAGTGGCTCAGTGTCAGCATGCAGGCTGTAATTCGGAAGGTCGCAGGTTGATGTGTGTTCCTAACCCTAGGTGTGTCATCAGTCCTTATGTAAATTACGTCATAGCACCCAAAGGCCGTATATAAGTATAAGAAGAAGAGCTGGCAACTAGACAAAGCACCAGAATGTGTCTATATAGCTCATATTTGAAACTTACGTCGGCCCTTAATTTACAGCACTACAGAAAAAACTATGACTCGTTCTGGCCTAACTGGGTTTCAAACCAATTGGTTTCCTCCAATTATGCCAATTCCCAATCAACCAACATTTTTGTACCCATTGTGCCAACTTATTATAAGAAAGATGATATTTGGGGGTTTACGTCCCATATTTTTGCAACGAGGCTAATCGAGACGATGAGTGGGTGATTATGAGGATGAAAAAACGCCACATGACATCCATGCTCAACCAGGATTCGAACCTGGAACGCAGAGACCGCGGTTTATTAGACCATTAGACCAACGCCTAATCAACCTCGGCCAACTGCGCCGGCAACTTATTATAGATACGGTAGTTTTCAACGATGACATTTTTAATATTCCTATTGCGCCAACAGGATGTGTGTACCTAGCTGTAAGAGCTATGAAAATATTATTCGCGCAAAGGTAAAAAGTTTATTCCCGTTGAGCCATAACATGTGTTTAAAATTATGTTGGCTAAATGGGATCAACCATTTACTTTTGCGCCAGCAAAACGTCCGGAGGTCTGACGAGTACCTTGACCGATGCACTTGCGTATTATACAGTTAGCGTAACACGCCAAATCCTACGTCCTATTGGCGCAATGGTAATACAGTTTCTCAATGTGCCAAAACTTCATCCGTTAACACATTTTTTTCTGCACGGCTATGAATGTTAGTGCAACGGGAATTGATGCAATTGTACAGCTCCACTAATTTAGCATAATGCTCTGCGTTGGCTTGAAGACTATAAATGATTATACATTAGCATGCTGCACTCTGCAGTGAGTGCGACATGGTTCAATGCAGGTGTATGATGTGGGTAAACGTAGTATATATAAAAGCTACAAATGAAGAACAAAATACTGATCAATTATCATAATTTCTGATAAAATACGACAAATCTGAAATATTATCGAAAATATTTGGTTCATCCAAAAGTAACCAAATATGAGTTTTTCAAACCAGTTACGGACTTAGGTGTACAATGTCTACTCACGATTCATTCCAACATTTTGGTTGTACAATAAGAAAAACGCTAAATTCCCACGCTTTTCAAACCGCATGGATGCTTGAACACTACGCAGAGCTGTGAAATTAGGATACACTACGCGTTGAACATGAATGGACTATTCCTAAACGAATTTCTATTACACCCTTCACTACTTACTTTCCACGCAATTAGAAACGTATCATCAATTAAAATGTAAAAGTTAATCAAGGTCTTCTCGGAAAATAATGACGAACACAAAATAATAGGTACTCACATTTTCAACTAGATAATACTTGTTGTGTACACGAACGAACACGAGGCGAGTGGCAGACAGCGCCAAGCTAACACGAGGCGAGTGGCATACAGCGCCAAGCTCAAACAACAAATGTAATGCCGGTAATGTTTCACACGCATCTATGACGCGTTGTCCTCGTGACTCACACCCCTGCGCACGCACATCACCGGGATTACTCACACACGCACGTTGCTCTTTATCTGCTATCAACAGAAGGTACCACCGACCGCCACAGTTGTACCGCGACGATGGCTGTATGAATGCAATTGAGTCGGGGAAAAAACTTTTTCACAACACTGGTGTGTACTAAATAAAATATAGTCTGTCTGGTCTCAATCGAACCTACAAATCAATATGTTACGTATTCATCACATCGTGCAGCCGCTGACATAATATATTCATTAAGCGTCGGAAAACACTTATTTTCCAAATGGCTCTTTTGTAATAAATAAAGTATGTACACAAGGGCTGGGAGAAAACGTTTAATTTTGTAAACGTTTATTTTCCCAATTTTTTCGCGTTTAAACGTCACCCCTGTTCACAAAATGATAACAGAAAAAAGTTGTAATGTTCGTGAAAAAAAAAATGGTCAACGAAATAACCCGGGTGATTTATGATAATCATTGATTATATTCTCCACCTTTGTGTCCAACTGTCCACATTCATTTTGACCTGCGAGTTTGGGTTTTGGGTGGGGGTAGCGGGGGAGGGGGATTGGTCAGGCGGCACGGGTAAAAGTGTATGAATAGTTGTACACGTATATTTTCGTACTGGCGTTTACACGACTCAGCCCTAGATACACTGCTCTTAATCGAACTTATAAATAAATATGTCACATAAGTTGTCAACAAGACATACGTCATATTATTCTACTTTCCGTTTTGAAATATGTGGTTGGGATAAACCATTTCCCTAGTCCCGGCCTAGATGACTCAAGGGCATCTATTAAAGTGAGTCATCGGCAGTTCCGATTGGATTTGGAAAAATTACAGAACGGTAAAAGTTTAGAGGTAGATGATAGCTGATCAATTTTGAAATAAAAGTTGACACATTTTTTACGTTGCACGATTGCATATTTCGCAAATGCAAATCAAATGACGGTCAACAAAGAATGTGTCATGCTGATGAAGGAAATGTATGGATATAGCCAAGGTTACTAAAACGATTACAAAATATGAGGACATATTGTGTTGAGTTTACAGTCCCTCCCTCTCAGCGAAAGATTAGGACAGTTTATACTGACATACGCAATGGAACAAATGGTGCCAGCAATGACCTGTGACATGTTTTACAGAATAACATAACATCTAGTTATGATGTAATCGATTGCAAAGGCGCTTACCACCCCACGTTTCCCCTATTACTTGAACAAGCTATTTGCATATCATTATGACAGTGGGTTCACTGGTAACTTGCAGACAATCTAGGAAACCAAGAAACTGTTGCAAAGTAGGACAAAATGTTATATTGCATTTTTGTTTAGTTTTGTTACATATTTTTGTTGTAGATTTTGTTAGATACGAACAAATGTGTTTGACCAATTTCAATTCATTGACATAATTATAATATCTTTAAACAATCCATTTTGTTGTCTTCTCTTTTTCCGAAGTTGCCTTTTTTGTTTATGATAGTCTACACTGTCGACAAGAAATGGCGATGTGCTTTTTTTTCGGTAACTATTACTAAGTATGCAACTAAGCTCATAATTTTGTCTTTTTGTGTTTTGACTTTTGTCTACATTTTATAATATACTTGAACGTTTTAGATTTACATCTGCGATAGTTGTGACTATAGATTCAATAAATGTTCCTGCTTAGCTTAGCTTTAATCTCATATTGCATCTGCAACTCTGAAGTAAACAATGAAACAGACATTTGAATGCAAACAACACATTACAAAATATAACTATCTATCTATATATATCCACGGTTTGTAGTTGCACACAACGAAAAGAAAGAAAATTAATTAATTAAAAATGATATTTTAAGAATACATGTTTTACCACACAATGTATGCATAAATATATAAATACCCTCCGAGTCCAAAATCTCTTCTTCATTTTTTATATTATAGGCTAATCCACTGAATCGATCAATGTTCCGACCGTCTGACCGCCCGCTCCACTCTCACTTTTTATTTCTCTGTGTATGAAAAATACGTTTGGCATTTTCCAATATTATATTTTCGTATTTAGAGACGCTTCAAATTGTATTCCATTGTCTGAGAGGATTGAAATAACAGGATTAGCAGATTTTGTGTCATGGCTGCCGCATTTCAATGACTATCACATATGGCTACCGGTTTGCCTGCCTATGTTTTACTATAGGTAACTGGGGTTTTGCGCCAGTGAAAGAAAGAGATGAGAGAGAGAAAGAAAATAGATTGGTTGTTTAGTTGTTAGCCTACTCAACCATTGGTTCTTACGTTCCTTGTTTGAATCCTGACTTGGCAAGGATATTACGTTGTGTTTACTCCATCATCATGTCCCATTTGCATCGTAGTCAAAATATGAGACAAAAGCCCAAATATCTCGTCACATCATTCATGGGTGAAACATTGGTTGTGAAACGTGTTGCCTGACCGTTATACTTGTGCACGGCAAAGTACAAGAGTACAAACAAAGAATCAGTAACAACTAACAAGGTAAATGTATCAAATACAAATAAATGATAATGGTCACGCATTTACGCCTCCCCCCTCCCCCTCCCCACCATGAAATATTCAAACACCCACATAAAAGAACCAATTACCTTGAACACGTACAATGAATGTATTCTAGTGTTTACGGCCCACCAACCTAACGCTGACCTAAAAACGAATTAAACAATCAATAATTCACCTTCGGCCGACATGATCGTAGGGTTGGTTATCGATTGTGATACATGCTGAGGGGTCGGAAATATTCCCGCAATCTTTTCACCCCCCCGCGCCCTGTCCACCAGCACACCCAGTGGCAAGTGACCTCACTATGTAGCGCGGGGTTAAAAAAAAAATGAAAACGTGATGGCACAAGCTATAGGACAATTCATTTATGGGTCATAAGATTTTGGTCGAATGAACCGTCATAAGCTTCTGGACCAGACTATGCACAACCATTCTGAAAATGGAGGATGTAATTCAGCCGAAAAATAAATACCACAACCAAAATAACTTAATATTGGAGGAGGGGGAGGGGGGAGGGGGGGGGGGAGTTATTTGAAACAAATACACAAACACGCTATTGAGGAGGCATCGAAGATTGCAAGTTATTCGACGAATAAAATAGTAATTAGGACTATATGTAGTACCTGGTGTAACTATAGTCTCAAACTACACCTATCTCGATGTTATGGTGGATTCCCGAACTGGACGTCGAAGAGCTCAGCACGTCAAACGCAACACCAACGAACCAATCAGAATGAATGATGATGACGCCCGTGATCACAGCTTCATCATTCTGATTGCTTTCGTTGGTGTCGTGTTCGAAGTTCGGCGCTCTTCGGCACTCTTCGGCGTCTACGTCGGGAATCCACCATAATATCGCTGTCATAATATGTGACAGACCGGGCATCATCACATAAATACACGCGTGCATTAGAAGGAAGTCAAGGAACACATGCGCGCGCACGTTATAAGAGGCTGACAGCAGTGTATGCGATATGTGGAGGCTAACATGCTACGAATAGTGATGAGTAAGCCTACCCATCTCACCTCAAGGTCGGGTGATGAGATGATACATGAGTATGTAGCGTGCGTTACCTAGTAAGGTCTAACGCGAATACTCGTGGGAAGTTACCTTCGGATTAAAATGATACCCTCATACTTATCCTAACTTCCGGCTTACCTATTGCATTGTCATATCAATTTCAATGTTCAACAGTGGGTTTTCCTTAGTATGTCATACTAAAATTACTAAGAATGAAAGTTGAGCAAATTATAAGTAGAGTGGCAGCTATAAATAGGGTCGATGTATCGATGTATTATGTTTATCGTCTTTTTTGAGCAGGTCAGCACAGAAAAAAACACGTAAAGTACTTCCTAAACGTCTCATGCCTTCAATGGGGCTTCTCAAATTAGAGAATTTCAATTTCTTAAACACCTCGTCATCGTTATATCGCAGCTAGCAACAATTTGGTTTCAGATAAGGCGTGGAAAGAAGTTGAGGAAGGCCTTATGAAGGAATTGTTTGGCAAATCGTAATCTCAGTTTTAGAATGTATGTCTTCTTCTTCATCACATTACCTTTCTAATTTTCACGCGTCACGCTAAATTCTCAATTGATTTAGCAAAGTTTACTTGAAGTTATGAAATAATTCCCATGCATAAATACGACGGAACACTTAACCTAGACGAACAAGTAACACCATCGTCTTTAAAAGAGGTGCTACATTATAGCGCGTAAGAAGAAATGGAAAATCATTTTTTGCTACTCGTAGTAGTTCTAGCATTTCTATAAGTACGCATATGCTACGCCCACCACTTGCAAGAAAACAAGGAAAGGGGGGAAATTACTCATCACTTTTTCCTGCAACTTTATAGATTATGCGCCATACATTGATTTCTGTTCTGAAATGCGGTTGGTAGAGAGCCAGACGACAGCCACACGACCAAGTGGTTGAGGTACGAAACCAGCAAATATATACTACATACATTGGTAATTGTCACACAACTCTCCACCTCATCCTCATCTATTATCCTTTCACCGTACCGAGAGAAATTACATTACCAAGGATTATCGCTTCATATTGTTTGTACTATATGAGTATCAATTTAGTGATATTGTACGTCTGACACTTCAAAAGCTCAGTGTCTGAGTTTTCAAACCTCGATTTCGATTTCAGATCATTTTATTCAATTCATTCAAGTCATAATGTTCACAGGTAGGCCTATGTGTATTGATTGCTTTGTGGAATTATATTAAATGTTTTCACTTTCAACCGTTTTCATAAAAAAAGATGAATAGTGCAATTAAACTTGAGAAAATATGTGTACAGTTTGATAACTGTTAATTGTTGTTGTTTAAAAATTTAAAAAAAAATATTGGAATTGAAATAAAAATCTCTCAAAATTGAACTGAGTTCCCATCTTACTTGAACACTACGAACAGTCTGTGGAAAGCTAGAGGAAGTCGACTACACCACTATCGTGCCAAGCATACGTCACGTCCGGCATGCTGCCATACCGCGAAGGAATCCGGTCACAATCCGCAGATAACACGTCAAAACATCGCACACAATTCAATTCAAACAGCATTTTGAAAGGAAATTTAGATTCGAAACTTTAAACATAGATTTATATGAAGGGATGGTAATTGTTGTGTAGACTTCCCCGACTGAGCATCGAACTAAGATTCTCCGGCTCTACATATCGGGGATTTTGCAAATTAAGCTACCGGAGCCGTAGAAACAGGTTGTTGACACATGGTAGATCTAACAGTAGACTGCACTTGCGCAAATCATCTTCATACACTTACACTAACATACACTACAGTATAATATACAGTACACCAACCATGAAGCTGGTTTGAGCTGTAAAGTTTAAACATACCGAATTGATACTAACTCCTGTTTTGGGATATTAGTCAAAAAGGTATGTAAAACTAGTAAATCACAAAACGTGAAATAATATGCCAAGACATAGAATCTATATATATTTATTAATTGTACAACGTCATCGCAGATTCGCGAGAGGGAAGGCCTCTGAGGATGGAGGATGTAACTTCTCCGAAACGTCGGGCAGTTTTGGATGAGTGTAACAACACTTTACTATCCGATCACTCGTGTAAAAAAAACCCACGGAACAAACAATTAACATATATCCGAGAGAATATTAAAATAAACATATATAATATACACACAATTATAGCCAAATCTGATTATTTAAAAATAGCAATAATTTTAAATTTTAAATTACAGTACAAGCAATCCTACTTATACATAATCATTAACAAGAAGTTAATCAATTCAAACTCGTGCCCATGTCAAAGTATGGTTTAGAACAAATTTCAGTAATACCTTGTTTCAATGTGACACATTTTAAACAGAGTCAATTGCCCCTTTCTACTTTCTATCGATTCAACTTGACCCAGACCTAATTATAAATTTTGGATTGTTTGAACAAAAAAACAAGAATTACAAACGTGTAATTAAGTTCGGCCGAGAATGTGTGTGTACACGGTGTACCTTGTACTTGAGTATAACGTGTACACGTACATAGTGTTACATAGACCTTCCGTGCTCACAATAATTAGGATTACGAGAACGATACGAACACGCTGTGTTACGACAAACAGAAGAAATAAATATGACAACAAGTTGTGAAAATATAAAAAAAATATTCCTTTGATTTATTGTCTACCAACTCAGTAACAAGATCAGACTTTACAATAGTTAACATGTAATTTAGTTGCAATTTTAGGAATTAATGCGTCTAGAACCAGGTACGTAACAAGGGGGGGGGGGGCAAAGGGGGGGGTCCACCTGTCTAGAAACATTGAATCAACGCCACTGCCAGAACTACGAAACAAACGAAAATAATAACCAAGCACAAGCAAACAAAATAGTTTGTACATGAACATGATTTTTTTACTCAAATGTAATTGATGCAGTTAGACTTACCGAGAAATAAAATCCTTCATATTGCAAACGTTGTTCGTGGACGAACTGTGTGTTATACGGTTGCTACACACGCACCCACGACCCAAGCGCACCGCACAATGAACGTGGTAGCATCAGAGATTCGGTGCCACTTTTATACGCGACTAACCTTATCGGAGCCACTTGATAACACTCACCGCGAGATAATTAGCGTATAATAAGCCACTTACTTATGCGCTGGCCTACGTGCAAACTGCACATAATATGTCATTGTCAAGATCAGTGTAAAAATGAGACAATCGGGATGAGTAATCAGGTAAAGAGGTTTAAGGCGCGTGCAGTCGCCGTGCACGTCTTGGCTTGATTGACTGATTGATTGGTGTGGCGCAGTTTCTGCAGCGAGACCCATCGAGACGACTAGTTAGAGCATGGATAGTGGATACTCTCCATCCGATGCGCGGAATTGTTCGATCCGATAAGTATTAACAAATATTTAACAAAATAGTGATCAAAAGTTACCATGCAGTAAACTAAATTAAAGATACACAAATAATTCAATCCAGCTTCGTTGCAAAAATAGGAGATGTTAAACCCAATTATCATCATTTGAAGAGGAAGAGGTTTTCTCTGGACAGGTTCCTATGGAAAACTACACTATTTATGTGGAAATAACTAACTGAAACCAGTTCGAGCATCTCTGCTCTAAGGTTCGAGCTATCGAGAATAAGACTATTATTGTACCGTATCCGTCTATCACACTTGAAGTCCCATGACAAGTATCTCTTACTTTTCGAAGGTTAAGAAATTGCATCATATACGACCTGTCATTAACCCTTCACCAGGTGTAAAATAATTTGTCCGATCATCATCATGATATCATGATATCACCTGTCTACTTATGTGTACGAATCTCAATCTATCTAAAAAATGATGAGAGGAGTGAATGATAAAAATACTTTTGATCCATGTTATCACGCGCGGTATTTCCCGCGGATACAGAAACATGACATTTTAAAACGCTTTGTGGTGATACTGTCTACTCATCACTGTTGGCACAGACGGTCATGTTTATTCATCGTAAACCATCATATCAGATTCTATTCGGAGCAAGATTAATCTGAAAAATGTGAATACAATATTTGGCGCAACAATCAGGCAAATTGGCAGCTACATTATTTTGTCGGTATTTTTCCCGCTCGAACTTCAGCGTACGAAGTTAGAATTTTGAGAAATATCACATACCGTCCAGCGCCACCCTTCTTGGCAACAGTATTCCACGCACTTTCAGAGGTATAGTATAGTAACATTTACGCCCAACTAATGAACATGTACATCAAGAAGTCAGTTATAAAATGTAGTATAATGTATCCTGATGGGTAACGTTGAAACCACAGATAACGAATGTGGTGAAACCATGAATCTTCATTTCGTAAATGTATAAATTTTTAATCTGTATTTACTCACTTGGTTACTTTGATTTTTCATGGGGGTTGTGGTACATAACATTCGGCTGCAAAGTCACAATTTACATGATTGTACCCTATTATATCTGCTAGTATATTATAACGTGTGTGTGTGTGTGTGTGTGTGTGTGTGTGTGTGTGTGTGTGTGTGTGTGTGTGTGTGTGTGTGTGTGTGTGTGTGTGTGTGTGTGTGTGTGTGTGTGTGTGTGTGTGTGTGTGTGTGTGTGTGTGTGTGTGTGTGTGTGTGTGTGTGTGTGTGTGTGTGTGTGTGTGTGTGTGTGTGTGTGTGTGTGTGTGTGTGTGTGTGTGTGTGTGTGTGTGTGTGTGTATAATCTATGTTTACTATGCTGATTTGCGGCAAATGTCACAACGATCCAAAATTAGCAGCGTTTCGGCGAGCACCCTGCAATCTCGCCGAAACGTCGGGCTAGATGTGGTAAGTTGGAACCATCCACTCATTTTTTATCGTGTGACATTCCCACGAATCATAAAGACAATTTAAGAAGTTACAAAACCGGGGCCTTTTTATTTATGAATTCTATTTTATGTATTTATGTTTTCTATGGTTTATGTATTCTATCTGCAACAACGGGATCGAGGTCCCACAAGTATACATTTATAAACTATATAAGGTGATTAATGAATGATGATGCGGAAGGGTGTAGGGGAAGCCTGAACCTAGAATCGAACTGGATCTTCGATCTGCATTGAAAACATGAATGAACCCACAGTACCAACGAGCCTTCCTTTTCCTGTTCAAATAACAAATGTTTTCATTTTAGTGTCAAAAGACGATTCTATGATTTTTGATTCAACGATCTCACAATGCAAATGTAATCTGGATAGTTTTATCAGACACGTAGCATGACGAGACTGTACGGCAAATCAGTGAGACAACTGGGCCTTGATTCTCTATGGTCAACGATAAGGTGATCACCGGTTTTGGTCGTTATGAGAAGGCTGTGACCCAATCACAGCCTTCCATTCGCCTTCCGTAACGACAGAAACCGGTGAGAAATTTACCACAGATTTAGAGAATCGGGCTCCAGAGACGCGTGTCGTGTCTTATCGCGTGCTTCCCTTTGCTTACGTAGCTGACATTTCCTTACATGGTCTAGCTAAACAGTTACCGTAACCTAATGGATACAAAATAAGCAAACTATTTCCTCGTATTTTCCGCAGCTCTTCCTCAGCGCCATCCCATCCACTATTCGCCTAATATTCTATTTGCCTCGATAATGAAACCGACACAATCCATGATTAAGGGCAAGTTTCACCCAACTTTAATCCGGCGATTTTCTGTTAATCGGAGATCAAAAATGGCGGCTAGTAGAAGCCACCGTACATTTTGTATGTATAATGTTTGTTGAAACCATGGTAACCAATCCGAGATTAGTAAACTGGCAGATTAAAAAGTTTGGTGAATTCGGACCTAAGGTCCGAATTCACTAAACTGGGTGGGTGGGTGTCTGTGTGTATGTCTGTGTGTCTGTTATTGTCCCAAGAATTCTTAAAACTTACGGGCATACCTACTGCACACAATAATTTCTTAAACGCAAGAACGGTAACGCGTGAGAATTTACGTGTATTGTTCGAATTTTTGAAACAGCATTTGGAATTTTGTTTGGGGGGCTGCATAAATATTTTCAACGTGTTTTATGTTTCGATAACATCAATGTTATGTGTGGTCTGAGTTTATCCAAACGTAAATAACGCAATAATACATTTTGCAAATTTTTTTGGGGATTATTTTCTGTAGGTCTTGTTGATCCGGCCCCTCAAAATCCCAAATTTACTTTTTAATATCTAGGCCTAAATTTTACGAACATGGGACCAGTAACATTCTTCCGTTTTTTAGAGCCATCCGGTGTTATCTCATTAATCTTTTAGCTTACATAACATGCAGCGCGTGAGCCAAAATTATGGAGGGTTGTGTGAGCGTGTGTACATAAGAGGGTTGGTTGCGGCCAGAAAATCACTTTGAGCGAAACATTTACGCGTTCAAACTACATCCACAAAAATCCACATATTTCTGTTCTTTTTGAACCAAAATATTTAACACTAAACTGTTGTTTTACAAAGATCGTTTCTAAAATTAATCCAAAGGCTATTTTATTCCAGAATCTAAACTTTCCCAAAGTTTCTCATTTTTAGTAATTTTTAGTCCTTGATTAAAAATTGTTTGTGCCCAATTTAGCTCGAATTTTAACAAAACCTACTTGTACTATAATCGCAGTATCATTATGAATCTGGACAAAAAATATGAGTGCGATCAAATTAATAATGTAGAAATAAGATTAGTACGAATGTTCTGCAAATCACACATTTGGCTCTGGTTGCTATGGGTTTGGTTGCTCAACTCTTGAGTTGCTCGTTTGGGAAACCGGCCAATATCTACAGGACTATTCCAGCTACTCTGAATCTCAGTACCGAACATGGCCGACCAAACACGACCCTCGTTAGCACTACTACAAGTGAACAGAGTGATTGCAACCACTCTATGACTGTCCGAGGGAATGGCAACATGCAACCACAATTATTCTCCAACACGTCCGTTATGTAATTATTACACGATTTACTCCGTGCTTGAAATTAGCTTTCGATGAGTGCCCTGCAATTTCCTGAGGAGCACCAATTGGACTTAAGGAAACGTAGTGGATTTGTCAAGGTATGTTTACATTAGCTTCAGGCAGAAGGTGAACACAGAACTCTTCTCTCTCAATTGCGTGTTTGGGTGAATTGGTATCAATCCTTCTAACTTGTACGGACTTGTCTCGTATACTTTAGAATAAATTGCAATCGTCATCTTGTATAATAAACGACACGATCGGCATCAACTATGAAGTCAAAATAATCCAGCCAATAAATAGTGCATAATATACCGGATTATGGATCAGTGATCATGTGTATATTATTGTATCTTGACAGTTTTATGTGGGAGTTATGACATTGTGAGTCAAATGCTCAGAGTACGTAGAGACAGCACGCCTGATTGTGATTAGAAATCCAATCATTACTAATGCATACAAATAGAACACGACATTATGTTATGTACAAGTTACTGTGCGTGCTTTCAGGCTCTTTCACACACAAACTATGGATATGTGCTACTATCGGCATTCAGCACATAGACCTTTAGGTCTGTTGACTTCGACAGGCAAAGCAAACATGCTGCATTTATACATTATTAGTTTGGTGTGTAGAAAATGAGTACGCAGTGACAAGGAGTTGAGGGGGGGGGGAGGGGAGAAGGTTGATGGGAGAAAAAGAATAACGAGAATCGCAATCGTCACAATTTCTCATTCAACTCCGAGCCATACTTAGCTATAAAAGTGTATTCCCTGAACTTGAGACAAAACGGTAATAAGATAGCTCTACAAAAGAGAGATAATTCAAACATGTGTTCGTATCTTTAAAATTGAATTTCTTTATGTTCATGGCTACATTATCATTTATCAAGGTCCACCGACAACCTTCAAAAGATGATGCTAAAGTATTGCGTTTGGATAAAATAACATGTTTGAAATTGTTTGCATGTTTTTATCTAAAACAAATTTTGCATCCATTTGGAAGATTATAATGTAAAACATATACGAACAACATAGTAATATAAAAACACGTTTCTGTTTCTCTCTAACTATCTGCGGGAAGTCGATCATACAACCCTGTTGGCACGCACGCCAAAGAAGGTGTATGAACCAACTTCGGACGAAACGGTCAATCAATCAATCATACCATTAATTTTTATATTCATGCACTTCCATCGTTCACATATTTGTCAGCAATTGTTCACCGCATCTGATAACAGTGAGAAGACCATATTATATAATCATTAAAAGTGAAGCAAAAGATTGCTTTTCATGCGAATGCATTAATGCCAGGCACGTGCCACGTCCATTGTTGAGAGAACCGATAACACATGCAGAAAAACGTGACCAGACAGAAAACTGATGTGTGAATGTCATGCTTGATCATTGATTCATTGTCATAACAATATTTACAAATTACAAGGCTGGTAAGATAAGAGAGATTAGCAATTTTATTTCGAATGAGTGATGATAACCGTTGGATTAGAGGAGAGGGGGGTGGGGGGGGGTGAGAGGAGGAGGAGGCAAAAAAAAACGGATTACTTTCATTCTAGAGGTGGTGAAAAATGGTGATAGCGAAATTCGCGAAATTTTGTATATGTACGTCCCCCCCCCCCCCCCCCTAAAATGTAATATTGTCGTCGAACTTACATAATTTAAATATGGAAAAACCACATATTCAAATAGAAAAGTTCGCGAAATCTCACCTATAGCACGAAATCGCGAATGAAATTGTATAAAACTGGTCAAAACGCGAATAACTCGCGAAATTAACCTTATAGGGCGTATTTTATTCTTTTCCTCGCAAACTGCGGAAATCAGTCAGTCACCGGTCACGTGGAAAATGTAAAGCCTTGAAATTACAAAGTTAAAGTTGACTGTACAAACATATAATCCTTGTTTTAATAATACCCTACCCCCCCCCCCCTTCTTTTTTTTAAATAGCGCTTTTGGCCATTTCTGTAAAATCGCGAAAAACGCGAAATTTGGATTTTTAATTTAACATTACTCTCTAACGAGAATCTAGAAGTATTTATATCGAAGGCAATCACACGGAGCTTAGATCTGTAATGTTATAGCTTATATTATCATGAGATGCAAGGTTATAGATTTCTCACCTTACGGCCTTGGTTTTGGATCACAACCTTTATTCTTCCCACTCTTGAGCTTGCTTTGTTACGCGAGGTGAGGGTATGTCTGGTAGTAAAGCGATTCCGCTGGCGAACTTATGTGAAAGTAGAATAAATATTTTACATTTTATGGGCGACGTGGACAATTTCCCATAGTGAAACGTCGAGTTTGAAAGACAGTATGGTAACCTTGATTTCCGCGCTATCTTTACTCCAATTCACGTCGTGATAATTTTATCTACAGGTTTTTTGTTTTGAATATATCTTTATCGTAAAACTTCTTTATTTTTCATCCATCCACGTTGTTTTTTCTCTTTCTCCTCTTTTTCATACTTTCAATTGTTTGTTTTTTTATTGGCACATTTGTGTTGTCATTAGTGTGTAACCTTTAAACTTAGTTCATTCGAATTTTTCATTTGATAATTAACAATACAGAAAAAACGTCCAAATTCGCGCGAACGCCTTCATACAAATACGAGCTCCCATTAGTAGATCATATAACACAATAATTCCAAATAATTAACTCTCTCGGTTGCCTTATATCTCTATCTAATGATTATCTAATCTAATTATCTAATATGATGATCTAATGATTAGATCATATAACACAATAATTCCAAATAATTAACTCTCTCGGTTGCCTTATATTTCATCCCCTCTCAATATTTCTGTGTGTTAGTTTTTCCTCAGACATCCTTATCCAAGTGATAAGACTGCATTAATAGTTTAATTAATGTTCACCACGAGGACAGGGTTTCAAACAGCTCTCCATTATTAATGTCCTTCAATATTTAACGGAATGTAAAACATTACATTGTCTTCATTGTTGGTCTCTATGGTAAAAAAAAAAAAAAAAAACAATATTATGTGCTCGTAGTTTTCATTATCATTTCTATAAACATCGTTTCGTAAATAGATCAAAGATAATCAGGATATATTTTCCATCCGGAACGGAATGCAATCAAATCACGCAAGAGGAATGCAAGTATATATATTACATGGTACAAGTATATATTACAAGTTGCAAACAAGAAGCAAACAACACGAATACCCGCCCGTACCGGCACAGAGATGATTCCCCCCCCCCCCCCCCCCCACCCACCCGTCCTCCCACCGTCAGCACCACGCACACGCACATACGCACACATATTGTACATAGGGGGCACCCGCACCGATTACTCGCATGCAATTGCATGTTTGTACTTGTCCTGGGCGTGACAAATACCGAATAAACATCAATTATAAATTATGAAATACACATTATGAGTGCATACCAAGGTTATAAAGGGTGTCCACGTACCTCATCGAATTACACAATGAACACATCAATTCTTGCATATTATAAGTTAGATGCAATAGATGTTTCTCGGACTCCATTATAGTATAAATTATTGACATATTGTAGTGCACATAAATAGTTTATGATATAAGCACCAATAACTTAAAATCAAAATTTCTATAAATTAAAAAATCTTGCCCAGAAATCACCACTTGTAGCGTCCTCTCCCCATTTCATTTCTTCTTTTTTTTTTTTATTTGCAGCATTCATTTCTGAATACATCAATATTATGTGTTTCAATTACATTATCATACCATTTGAAAAAAGTCAAATATTATAGTTTGCCTTCTCTCCAACAAAAGCTCCACGCAAGGTTGTGTGAAAAGTTATAACCTTTGTGGATACCTAATGAATTTTAGAATCGCCATCTTCACCGGCTGACAATATTAACATAGTACGTCTACGTTGCATTATTCACATTACCTAATAAGTTGTCAACTTGTTGCCAAACTCACGACTCAATTACCAAGTGCTCATTCACTCGGTTAGTGTGTGTATGTACAAGGGCACGCGACTTGTAAGTTGTGTGTACCCACAGCGTTGCACAACGTCATGTGGGTACAACGATACGAGACAATGGCGCTAGTTACTTCATCGCACTCCGAGCTCGGCGGGCTATTGATACATTCAATCGTCCACGAGAAGGATTTATTCAAATTTGAAGGGAAATGTTCGCGGGGTTTTGTGAGAGACTAATGTTTTCAAAAAATAAATGTTTTTTCTAGGGCGGTACATTTTACGAGGTATTGTGGCGGCTCTTTATTATGGTCACCGTTTGCATCAAGTTTAGGCATTGGCGATTCATAATTTCCAAGTATGGTATTTAAAACCACCATAATATGCCCTAACCATAATCGAGCCAAGTATAACCACTGGAAGTATAAAAAAGTATACGCAAGATCGGCGAGCCACACAAATATACTAAAATTATGATATCCTTAGTTTTGCTTCAACGTTTTGGACGGGTTTGCTCAGGTCAATGTTTCTTCAAGGTCCTTTTAGGGCTGTACCACATTGGAAGTATACGTTTCCGATAAAAATAAATTCGGCAATAATTGCTGCAGTTGGGCTTCTAATTTGATTTCTTTACTACACCGTCTCCAATCGCACTTGTTCAATAATTATTGTCAAGTTGTATTATACATCTTACGTCACAATAACTCCTGTTTTTCGAAACCTTGCACAATTTTGTCGAAGCTTGTAACAACACTGTCTTACTACAACTTCAGGCCAGTGGTGGAATCTATCGAAAGTTGTATGGTCCAAGCAAGCGTTAAGCTATAATGGATTTCTTCGCACTTTTCGACACAAATTGCCGGCATAATCAGCAGCCATATATGGGTGCGTTCAATTTCTTTACATGCTCATACAATGTACGTATTGGACCAAGACCACTTCGACTTTTATCAACAAAAACTCGTACATACATAAATACATTATGTGTTAGGTATATTTCCGACATTGTGAAGGCAACTGGCAAATCAAGAAGGCATATTATAGAAATCGTGAATTATTTGCGGATTTTGGCTACTATACTGTTGCACTTCAACCTCCTCCGAAATTTTTCTGTCTGGGCGTTCTAATGGTTACGGTACTTGTCCAGACACAAATATTGTGCGCGTGAACAATCTCTTGGCATTATTGTTGATTCGGTTTCTCCCCTTCGTCTGAATCGCTAATCGCTATACGCTATTTATTCTGCAGAGGGACATAGGTACTCAGTGCATGGCAGTAATTGTTGTCATTTGTTGCGATATTGGTACATGACGGTGACGAGGATACTCGACCAGCCGCAACGCGACTTCGACCTTCGCGTCCGGCAGCCCAGGAGGAAACACGGGCCAGCGAGGATATCCACTTTCCTTGAGCCACTCGGGAAAACAATACGAAGAAATAATTGTGAGAAATGGTTACTCAACCGTCCACACCACGCCTATTTAACCCACTGCCTTACCTGAAATGATAATCAGCTTGTAAATACGGTAAAATGCTTTTCATTAAAGCTAGCGAAGGTGAGGTAAATTCACAACAATTAGGCTATGGTACTTACACTAAATTCAGGATATGCAACAGTGACTATACTGACCTATACTCCTGTCTCCCGACATAGTTGCGGGGTGCTTTGCAAAGCAAATGGATCACAACATAGCTACAACCTAGATTCTAGGTGTTGATCAAATATTTGTATGGTCATCAGGATGGCAGAGAGAATTGTTTCTCATAATATTTGGACTCGGGACCCGCAATCACCCTGTATTGTGTTCCCTTGGCTGGTGTCTCATTCGACAGTTCGATCAGAGCAGAGACAGAGCGGCTTGTGACAGCTAGTTATGTCCCTCACAGGGAATCAAGTCAACTGTAGTAGGTGTAGAAGACGCGATCACACAAAAATATTAGCAATGAATTTTGCAAATGTGTGTATGTGTAAGTAGTAGATCCATAGTCAAAAATTCGAGTCGAGTATATCCAGCAATTATTTTCGGTACGAGGTGAGGGGGGGGGGGGGCTTTGGTATGTAATCAAACTATATATACGTATGGAAGGTGCCCCCCTCCCCTACCCACAAACAGGGGTAAGTTTTTAAGTCGGGTCAATGAACGTACAGTAAGTTGATGGAAAAACTATTATTTGAATACAGCTGAATGCAGCCCATCCTATAATAATAATTTTTCGTAGGAATACCCGTTATAGGATGCACACCAGCTTTACCTGATGTGCCCCTCACCCCCTCTTCAGGTGGGGAGGCCCTACCTATCAAGAACGGGTTCTCCACGTGCCTTCTAATGCCCACGCGCACACATATAGACTTAAACCGACGATAGGGCCCAAAACGGCTCCTCATCTCAAGGTGAACAGAGAAAAATGTGTAAAAGAGGGAACATCATGTCTGCAATGTTAACTACATATATTCATTATTAAATTAAGAGACACAGTCAAGATTAAAAGAAGACTGCCTTTCTCAAGATACCGCAACCTCTTAGGAATGCATCAAGTTATTTCTATTGCATGTACCATACTTTAATTTCACATTTCGTAGCTTATTTCACAACCTTGAATTCGGTGCCGGTTAACCACAAGCATTCTAGAGGCAAAGGAATGTGTTTTCATGCGTAGAGACAACGTCACGATCAATAAGCAGTCGTCAAGCAGTCACCTCAAAGTGATCCAATATTAGTCTGGACTGAACATAGACAACTAATGGCAGTCAGAATACTCAAAACCAATCTATAATGGGAGTATTACCTCATCCAGAAAATTCAAAACATGTTTACTAATGAGAAAAATAAGATTTACACACAATAATGGGATGGCAAATATTTGTCTGGAACTTCCCAATATTCTCTCTCACGAAATAATGAAGTAGAATTTTCAGTCGATGTCGTACGTATCCAGTTTTAACAATTCCACCACAATTCAAGCACCAAATGCTCCTCTCGTCATATTTCAAGAAGATAACAATTGCTGTAGGCCTACTGGTTCTTTCCCAGCCACAAGTGCATCTACTGTTCGTACATTTATGCGGCTATCAGCTCTTTTTATTATTCTACAATTATCTACATTCATTACCTATTCAATTGTACTGTATATAGTTTTAAAGAGTTCAATATATATTAAGTACCGGATTTGGTTTCTCCATTTGCTTGTTTTTCTTTTTGCAAGCTTGAGAGTGACCACTTGAATACACGGTATATATAAAATACATTAAAAACAACTTGCTTGGCGTGCTATAGTAACACAAGGCATTCACTAATTATACATGTAGCCTAAAAACATATCTGCTTCTAGATACAAGTGTAAAGTTGACCTTGTCGGAGGCATTTAAACAGGTGATCACAGGTGAGCCTACACTCTACTTCTCATATTCTCCACGACAATCGTGCCTATTGGTCCTTGACGTCAGGGAAAGGCGTACGCTACAGCTACACCTACACTTCACCCGCATCTCTATAACAGCTGCTGGGATGGAGGATTCAAGGTCTTATCGCCTTCCTATGCGTATTAGCTTTGTCTGACGTGGGCGGTCGTGGGTTGTTTATGAATATAACAACTTATAACGATGAGGAGGAACTGGAGAAAACTTTATATTTTAATTAATATGCTTTAAATTGTTAACGACGAAGAAAATTGTGTTCGTTTTCATCAATCGCGGATCATAATCCAGAGTTTTCTCTAAACAATTTGTTGGTTAAGCATTAACAAACAAAATAGTTGACAAATAAGCGCATCACAAAATGAAATAATAATAGTATCCATATATTGTTGAAATAGTGTTATAACTAAAATTGAAATTTTATTGAGACCTGAACGCCCGACCAACCACGAACCCCCCCCCCCCCCCCCCCGACCGTTGCATCCTTTACATTTATAGCGGTAATGCATTTACAATATTCGCTGTTATTTGGGGAAACCGTGGCTTATTTTAGTTTGCATTTGTATGGAGCATCCTTAATTTCTGTGAACAGTCTTTCGAGACAAAACGGATCTATTGTTTTCACGATCGAATTTATGCCAATACATTTATTATTAGCAACGCACATACAGGCTAATACATGGTGCAACGTTGCGCACAGAAAATTAGTTTGTATCTGAATGGGTTGACAATAAATACAATTCATATCATGTTCATATCATATTCATATCATGTTCTTAATATCATGTTCATAATATCATATTCATATCGTATTCATTTCATTTTAATTGATTTTAAACAACTATATTTATTGTCTACGGTATGTTTTATCTTTTTGAAAACAAACGCATATTTTACGCCGTGAATATGCTATTCACATACAAAGTATTGTAATGCCAAAACATGCTGCGTTCCATAAATGTAGCACTGGTCAAGACAGTCTTTATGATTTCATCGGGATTGTGGTAAACCCCAAGTCGATTCACATTGAAAATGAATCACCTACAGAATCACGTTGAGTCCGTTTGAGTCCAGAATACTCAGTAGTACGTCGTCACTTGACTCATATTGTATACGTCATCATCTTCGTCGTACGTCATTATCTTACTCGTACGTCATCATCTTAGTCGTACATCATCATCTTACTAGTACGTCATCATCTTTCTCGTACATCATCTTTCTCGTACATCATCATCTAACTCGTAAGTCATCATCTAACTCGTAAGTCATCATCTTTCTCGTACGTCATCATCTAACTCGTAAGTCATCATCCTTCTCGTACGTCATCATCTAACTCGTAAGTCATCATCCTTCTCGTACGTCATCATCTAACTCGTACGTCATCATCTTAGTCGTACATCATCATCTTACTAGTACGTCATCATCTTTCTCGTACATCATCTTTCTCGTACATCATCATCTAACTCGTACGTCATCATCTAACTCGTAAGTCATCATCCTTCTCGTACGTCATCATCTTTCTCGTACATCATCTTTCTCGTACGTCATCATCTTTCTCGTACGTCATCATCTAACTCGTAAGTCATCATCCTTCTCGTACGTCATCATCTAACTCGTAAGTCATCATCCTTCTCGTACGTCATCATCTAACTCGTAAGTCATCATCCTTCTCGTACGTCATCATCTTTCTCGTACGTCATCATCTTTCTCGTACGTCATCATCTAACTCGTACGTCATCATCTTAGTCGTACGTCATCATCTTACTTGTACGTCATCATTTTAGTCATACTCTCGCGCCAATAATCCCCGCTTCCTACAATCTCAGCCTCCACCAAATATGTCAGCGTTTCTTCAATTAACCGCTTCAATTGACTAATCCCGGTATACATGTCAAGCTTTTTAACACCTTTACTTTTAGCAATCAATCCTTTCTGAATATCGTCAATCCCACTGGCTTCTTCTCTACAACGCATCAATCGCCACAACCCCCAACACACAATGTATTCGGTCCATAATGCGCACATCCCTATAACATAATCAATTCGCACTGCAGTCAATCAATCTACTGTTATTCTGACACTGCACGTACCCATGATCTAATACTAAGAGATATTATTAGATCATGCCACGTCCCCTATCTCAATAATAATAATAATTTTTAATTTTCATATATGAATCCCTGTTAAAGAGTACACACTAGCTTTACCTTGCCTCTCTTCAGGTGAACTAGGTATATTAGGGTGTTTGGGTAGTTGGGAAGGAATGCCCGAGGACTGATAGTATGACTAAGTCCCAGCACTCGCCTTTACGACTGAGTGAAACGTCGGAAATAAATTTCAGACCAGGACTGCCGATGGTCGGAATCGAACCGGCGACCTCCCGAATGAGAGTCTTGCGTCTTACCGCTGAGCCACTTCTATCGGTATATCGGTTCTATCCCAATACAATGCGCCATGGGGCATAACCAAGCTTCTATGTGTGTATGTTATACAACGACGGTTTCCAAACTCTAAGTTTCCAACAACACAATCTACTTTCTCACAACACCTGTTGTGTATTTATATTCGGTTCATTCCAAATACACGCTTGTTATCAAAATATAATTTATCACTATATTTATTCTTAGAAAACGTATACGTGATGATCTATATTTCAATTCCAGTAAGCAATATCTCATGTTGCTCTGAATTGAAGCAAGATTCAAATGTGACACGCTCCACGTAAGAACCAGCCTTACAGAATAGATTACATTGCTGATTGATGCATTCAAGTATAATAATTCGAATAAAAAGTAGCAGCACTGGATTATTATTTAATCACTTCTGTGTCATAGCTATATATATTTTATTGATTTTAATATATTGGTTTCAAGGAATAAAATTACATCGTCTAGCATATATTGATTAATCATAATATTGAGTCTCCTCATGAAGAACTCAATTACAATATTGCGCGAGTATCGACCGACCAGTTTGACGTTACGTCATGCTCGTATCGTTGTCGTTTCTGTTGGACTGTCAGCACTGTAGTCACGTGTCCCACTCCCATCACGTAATTGGTACGCCTGTTGGACTGTCAGCACTGTAGTCACGTGTCCCACTCCCATCACGTAGTTGGTACGCCTGTTGGACTGTCGGCACTGTAGTCACGTGTCCCACTCCCATCACGTAGTTGGTACGCCTGTTGGACTGTCAGCACTGTAGTCACGTGTCACACTCCCATCACGTAGTTGGTACGCCTGTTGGACTGTCAGCACTGTAGTCACGTACGTGTCCCATCACTTAATTGGTACGCCTGTTGGACTGTCAGCACTGTAGTCACGTACGTGTCCCATCACGTAATTGGTACGCCTGTTGGACTGTCAGCACTGTAGTCACGTACGTGTCCCATCACGTAATTGGTACGCCTGTTGGACTGTCAGCACTGTAGTCACGTGTCCCACTCCCATCACGTAGTTGGTACGCCTGTTGAACTGTCAGCACTGTAGTCACGTGTCCAATCACGTAATTGGTACACCTGATCGTCGCGAACTTTGCTTCTGTTTGCCTAGCTTGCCTTATCTCTTCACTCATCGGTGATCTCAACCGTATATCTCTACAATCGACGGAATACCCGGTTTACGCGCCTCATAAAATAAGTTAATTTACACCGATACTTCTTTTAAATTCATAGTTAAAAGTGGTTTTCGATGCAAATATAGAATTATGTATTGATTTGGGCACAAAGAGTCAAGAGTACTAATGCCAACATTAAAATTTGTGTATGAAGTTGCATAGTAAAAGTAGTAAAGTTGAAGTAAAAACAGGTAAACGTCAGATAACCGCGTACGTAGTAAATATAGGTAAACTGATAATATATATGCGTGTAGGCTGTGCATTTAGTTTGCGGAGTGGTTTGCAAAGACCGGGTATTCCGCCACACAATTGGGATTTGCTTTTAAATGTTTTTTTTTAATCTATGGTGATGGAAAATTTGTTAAAAAGTAAAAGCATATAGAATCCCAAAACACTATTTTTTATTTAAGATAAAACAAAACAAAACAAAATGAAATGAAATGAAATGAAAATGATATGAAATGAAATGAAATGAAATGAAATGAAATGAAATGAAATGAAATGAAATGAAATGAAATGAAATGAAATTTAATTAAATGAAATGAAATGAAATGAAATGAAATGAAATGAAATGAAATGAAATGAAATGAAATGAAATAAAATGAAATGAAAATGAAATGAAATAAAAACACGCTTGTCTTCTCTTACAAGAACTGTATCGGCGTCTATGACAGACAAGATGCACGCATGGGTACGCAACGTGGCACGTCAGACAAGTTGCACACGCCGCAGAGAAAGTAGAAATCTGCTTTAACACGGAGAACGGCGACGGCCATGCATGTTAATGTTACTCCCGACATGTTGAGCTTTACCAGCAAAAAAAGGGGCGTATTCCAATCGCATTTCCTCTTTTAAGCAATAATAATATGGTATTTATCTGAATTACAACTAAATAAATACTTTCATTTCAGATACAATTGTGTACACGTTTACAACTTATCTACCTGGCGATGTAGCTCAGAAGTAACACGCGTAACTCTAATTCGGATTCTCACAACCGACTTTTTCTGAGTCTGACTGAATGTTTGATGTTTTCCTCATATGATTGCAGACATTGTGGTTTAGAAGACTACTTCGGGCAAGTCCACCCACATCCTAACTATACCCACTACCATAAGAGGTGACAAACCCCCGCAGTAGCCTTCCCTTCTCGTTGATACAATAAGGAAAATAACTGTTAGTTACTATCAGGAAGATGACAAAATGTTGACACTAGAAAATATTTGTAAAAATAAAGATGTCACCGCGGCGTGAGTACACAGAAAACACAGAATACTGAATAACAATTGGCGTTGTCTTCTTACTTCGGGAAACGAAAGAAACAAAGCCGAAATGTTTCAGTTCACAATTCTGCAATTGTAACTGGCACACATGGCTATATTCTATAACAACTTTCATGCCTGCAATATTAAATTAATATCTATACATGGAGTTATGTTTCTTTGTGGAGTGACCACGTTTTAGGTTGCTAATTTTATAATTTGATTCGCAACTGGAAAATGCGGTTAGTCCCTAAAGAAACTCACGTCTCACAACATAATGTCCGCGAATATTTAGTGTAAAATATTATAGAGTAATTTAAAAGTGTTTCCTATTGTATTGACAAATGTTTCAATCTTTACAGGCCATTGGTACATTGAGCACCACGCCAGTAACCCAATGATCATTGATCACCAACATAATTTATAAGTCCATGTGGTTTAGGTATGAACGATCGTCTAAAAAAAGTTCTTCATTATTTTTTATTTTTTTCAATCATTCTCACGTTTACCTATTACACTGCATATCCTCAAATATCTGAAGCAAATGTGCTCATCTTTGCCTGCTATAATATTTTTTTAAACGACTTTCGCTTTGATAATGTTCTTTGGCATTCCGTCGCCTCTAAATCCTTGCAAGTAAACTAAACAGGTACCTCGGTTTCATTGAACTTATCCATAACATTCTTGCAATTCATTCGCACATGGATTTGACAATATACTTCCTAAACTAATTGCCGATGTTCCTAGTCCACACAATGCATCTAGTAGTCTAATGGCTAACCTAAGTTTGCCCCTTTTTAATGTAGGTGGCTTACACAACAGTGGTAGGGCCTATATTGGAATATGGTGGTGCGGTGTGGGATCCATATAGGAAGGGGGAGGTCATGGAATTAGAGAAGGTGCAGCGTAGGGCGGCAAGGAAGGTTACAGGACAAGTTAGGAGATGGAGGTATGTGGAAGATAGGTTAGGGAATGTGGTAAGGGCTTATGATAGTGTTACAGCAATGATGGGGGAACTGGGTTGGGAGTCCTTAGAGGAGAGACGGAGGAGTGATAGGATGTGTAATTTATATAGAGCAGCTAGGGGGAAAGGAGGGTGGGGGGAAATCCAGAGCAGGTTGCAAGAAGGAGTTTATAGAGGGTGGTGGGGGGGGGGGGGTGGGGGGGGGGGATCATAATTGGAAGTTTCAGCGTCGGGTGGTGAGAAGTTATCTGGGTAGGTTTGGTTTTGTTGAGAGAACGGTAGGGGAATGGAATGAGTTACCCGAGGAGGTTGTTGAGAGCGAGTCAGTAAGGGAATTTAGAAATAGATTGACGATAAGGAGGTGATGAGGGAGGGTGAGGAGGGGGGAGGTTTGGATAGGTTGCCACCGGGTAGTTGTGGCCCATTTGCAGCCTTTAAGTCTTTAATCTAATCTAATCTATTCTAATCTAACATCCACTGTAATCTGTATTAAAGAAGGGGTACTAGAACACATACAGTAGTGGCCACATATCGAGAAACATTTGCAACGTAACTACAACGCCATGTCAGAAAAAAGTTTTTAGACCTATGATCTTCTTACATGCAACACTAACATAACGTTTTATATTTTTATACATTTCTTCGTACGTAATCTCAATATTAGTACTGACACGTCGAAACCGCCATGGCACTGTTATTTTTACGAAAAAACCGCTGGTGATGTTCTAGTGCTCGCACATGGAGCAAATTTTGAACGATTAATTAATTTATGCAAGAGACGTGACAGTATAGCTACATCCTGTTTACGGGAGCACGTCTAGCTATAGTTACTGTACCACACAGTAGTGAGGATATAATAAGGTTTTAGTGTATTAAATTAAAATAACCAAGAGTATTTCTATTTACTCTGTGCAACTGTGGTTTAGCGACACATCGTATTATTGAGTATTGACAAATTGTTACACGGGAATGACCCTAACTAATTACATGATTATTATCTTATGGCCAAATCACTGCAGTATTTGGAATACGTAGGCTCATTAGGGTATTAATTATGTAATTAATGTACTGCCTGTTTTCTATAAGTATTTTGTTTTGATAGAACAGAACAGATCTCAAAGCTCCAAGTAGGATTAAAATACTAGTCTGCTAACTCACTGGCAGCTAATCACAGCTCCACTGCCGCCGTCTTTGGACGTAACTTGCATTGTTTAGCATTGTTGTTTGGGCAACTATTTTTATGACTACGAGGCAATGAGACACAGCCTTACAAGGAAATATACTACCTGAAGATGGGATAGGTTGTGGAAAAAATTGTGAAATTGAAAAAAATTGAGTAGGCCTAATCAAGGGGTGAACAAAGTATGAGTATCAGGAGATAAATATGTGTCAGGACAGGAGCAAATAATTATTTAAAAAATGCTGTTAGAAAGTATTTAGGAAAATAAATGAAGGACAAAAACATTCATAATCTTTGAAGTACATAATGAATGCAAATGATTGGCGTGTGTGGCTAACCCAAACAGAATAACGATCAGAAGGAACAATTTTATTTTATATGACTACATATAGGTGGATCAGTAATCAAAGTGGGTTCTTGCTTTGACACAGTACGGATGTGTGGCGTGCAGACAGGTGTATTGGCATTGAGTGACATGACAGAAGCCGTCGCCAACCGCATTATCACTATATGCAGCCGATCTGTCACACAGTCGAATCTACTTGCAAACCTTCAGCAACAATCCAACGTTATAGGGCCATCTTCTTTGCCGTTGACACTTCCATTTTCAATCTCATTTCCAGTGTTGTCGTCATCAAAGCCTTCTCATTAGAATAATGTACGCGAGCCAATGACAATCTAGCTGCATGCAGACAAGCCATGCACGACGAATAGCCACAAGGGCCTGTTTTATTTCTCTATGCACAAGGGCATAAGACAATGGAAACGCATGACGCATGAGAATTACAACTTTATGGGGGATGGAGATAAAGAAACATATATCGGATCGGAGACAATAATGTTTTCTTGAACGCTGCAGCTTATGACCTACTTCCCCCACAACGATGTTTACACTCTGGTTCAATGAACAGTACAAATACAAGTGCATTATCGTTACTATGCCGGTTACCGTTATCAGTTCAATACTGTATTACGTAATGATGGTATGTAAAGGTAATAGACTGAACTATTAGTCTTCTTCTTTGTTAGTTTCTTTTTAATTGGATATCTTTTTACTAATAATAATACCTACTTAATTTAATACTGTTTACTGCTTTTTATGTGCTATTCATTTATTTATATATATCAGTGGTGTAGTGGTGCGTATACGGGCGTATACGCCGTATACACACTGCTCCGGCTAAAAAACTTTCGTATACTTACTGGTTTTGGTTATGATACGAGTGATACGCAATGATACGGTCGTAACATGCCTCGAATGATGGACACATTATTCACGATTGTCAGCTTTTCTCCATTGGTCAAATTGCGCTCTCTGGCACTGGCATTTAATTGGCACAAGGCCTCAATTCCTCTAAGACCACCCCTGGATCTGGGAGTCCCGATATTCAATTTTAAGTCCCGCGTCCCGCCAATACACCAAGTGGGATACAATTGTCTCGCTTGGTAAAAATACTGCGGTGTCAATTATCAACAGCCAAGTATCAACAGATATACCTATACGGGCCACGGGCGGCGTGTGTGTCGCCAAACCACTTCCCAATCCCCAAAACGTATTCCTGAACAATTCTCGTCAGTGTTCCAATTATTTTTGGTGATTTTCTGGTTTTGCAGTACAAAAACTGCAGTATTTCGGGATTGCATTCAGTCCGGTATTGGTATCTAAAACGCTCAAAACACACTTCTAAAAAGCCTGTTTTTTCTAAATCGCCTGCGGCGCCATTGTTGGGAGGCTCTGCCCCCCAAACCCCCCATCTTCTTTTGTCTGGAAAGATGTGTCTCTCCAGCTTCCCACTGAAGCGTAGGCCTATACGTACTGGTAAATTTGGCACTACACCACTGATATATATAAACGCTTAGCTATATAGGCCAACTAATAACGCCCATCTTTCATACAGGCCACGACGAAATGATTCATATTATGTCACCACAACTCTCTTATCGTTCTCCATACCACTCGTAAATAATACTAGGAACATATCCATGGCCAAGATCATACAAGGTAACAAGAGTAATGTTAGGAACACAGATAAGTGTGATTTTAAAAACCAAGGTTCGTCCAATTAGCTTTAAATAGAAATATAAATAAGCTAAGTTTACGATTAAGATAAAAACAACCGATTATGTCAAGTTCCCCGAGTAACGGTCATTAGTTGCCTCAAATTGACAGATGCTTTTGAAAAGCCACTGCCATCTGTTTACCCCAAACAAGTCAGTTTCCACATGCAGTGCATCCACTTTTGCTAAATATATAAGTATGCGATACTGTACATAGTAAACATACGATAGGTTCATCGACAATCACTTGCGGCAATTCAATAAACCAATAATCCAGATTGAAAACTACGGGATAAAATACCAATACAAAAAAATACTTCAGCCTATAAGCCCTGGAAAAATAAAAGTAATATACAATCCATATTAGTATGCATGCAGATTGATACGTACCTCGATATGATATGCTTTAAAACTCGACCATAAATCGAGTATGACTACTATGCTGCACGATGTGTTACATAAATAAAAAAGAAATATTTAAATGAATTGGTCAATGTCAAAGTCATGTTATCTTTAATAGTCCCAAGTGAACAGATAACGATTGTATAAAAAGCATTCCCACGAGTAATCCATCAAGATTATTCGCCAGCCCGTCTACAGATGTAGGCTTACCTGATGAAACATTATCTTATATGGATAATAGGCTAAATCCAAACCAGCTGTTGACATTACGACGCACGTTCTTATTTATTTATTGATTTATTTATTGATTTATTTATGAATTGGCCCCATACAGCATTGTATACCATTTAACAGTGACTAGTATAACAACGGATGATTAACAACGATGCACGATGATGAAGAAGGGAGGAGGGGAAACCCGGTACCGGCACGTAGCCTACTCCTGTCGAAAAATACCAAGGGGCCACCATCAGCTTTAAGTCCCATCCGAAAGGACGGTGTAACTTTGACCAGTCCTATCGGTTCCTCCACTAACCAACCTTGATGCCCTTGTAACCTTGATGTTTTCTCCTATGTAGATATTGTAACGATCGTATTGGCGCATGCAACTTTTTATTATACATAGGCCTACAATTAAATTTATTTTAAAACATAGCTAAGTTGGTATCAAAAATGAATGCAAAATGTCTGAAGAAGATATTTATTTATACTGCAGTATCAAAGGATTAACGAAGTTATCTTGATAAACTCTTCTTAGGCGTATTACTATTCCATGTGAATTATAGGCTACGTAAAGTTTGCAAAATGCATGTAACCGTCCATGTTTAAATATGCTTCATTTTCTGGTGACTTAGGATTTGATCGCCATATTCTTCACGTACCCACAAAACTACCAAGGTTTTGGCTTGAATCATGAGCGTATCAACTGTCAAGCCTCAAGATCTTCCAACCAAATCAAATATCATGGATTAGAGCCGAATCTGGTTCGTGTATCCATCGTGATGTCACTGCTTGTGAGTTATGAACTCAAAGCCCGGCAAGGACGAAACAAAAGCGAACGCGATTCCATGCATGCATGACACATGTGTGAAGTACCGTACCGGTACTCCATAATACCCCTCGCCCCTCTACTTTCTCTTCCGCGTGTACCGCCCATAGCAGAGGTTAATCTTGATCAATGCGGTTAGTTACCTAACTTATCTTAATAGGTGCTATAAAACCCCAAACATTCTATTGCTTACTATTTACAAGTATCGGTGGTGAAGGGGTCTCTCTCTCATCAGATTATATAAATTCTTTTATTTTACTAAAGTTATGAATGTATCAAATTAAATCAAATACAATTAGAAGCGCAAATATCTATATTGCATAGTCGTAAAGAAAGTAGTAAATGTTCAGTTTTGAGACAGCGACGGTGCATGGTGTCAGAAATACATTTTCCAGGGGGGGGGGGGGGGGAGAGAATCTAGAACAGATGTCGACCTTGAACATTTGAGAAGTATCAGTATTCTGCTGAATGTATTAAAATATACAGGGGATGTACGGTAATTGTAAAATATGAACTTTGCATGTTGCTAATTGTTTGTTTGGTAGCTATTGGTAAAACTATAACGAGTTCTGGTTTTTACTTCTTTCCTTCATCTTCAAGACCAAATATTTATTTATTAACTATCCAATTAAAATATTTTACAATAATGAATAGGGTTATTAATCAAAGTTTTTAATGTAAAGTAGGGTATTCATTTTAAAATCATTTTAATAATGTTTCAAGAATACCGTTAAATGTTCATGGAAGTATTCTTGAAGAAGGAAGTGAAAACAACAATAATTCGTTACATCCCAGTTTTACTAACTAGGCCCTATTTTATTCCAGATCATGGTCTCTATAAAATATACTTTCATAGCCTAGGCCTAATGTTTATATCAATTAAATTTATTTGTGAAATTCATGTTATGTTTTCAATAAGCACTATTATATGGCAGTGTACACATTTGTCTGATAATATTTCAAATGAAAGCTAATAATTCTGGGAGAGGGGCAGGGGGGGTTGAAGTTGCGGATGCCCATCGCACTTCGCCTTGGTTCGGGTTTGAAGCTGCTCTAAGGTTTGAAGTGGGCTAGACATCCATGACTACGTAATCAGCACGATGGGAAATACCGGATACCGCACGAGACAGGACACCACCTTGGCGGGATCTTATATAATTACAATCATACTACATCAATCAATCACCGTGGTTTCGTTACTATAATCAATCAACTATAATTCGACAAGTGTAATGTGAATTGGTGGGATTCGCCAATATCAGATAACATTATAGTAAAGTGAATTTTATCGATATTTATAATATACTTGACTGAGGTTTGTCGCTGTCGTGTCATATAAATCATCCTATAACAGTCTCGTCATGAACGAAGTTGACACGTTGAGTGTAGCATTAAGAACCTGTCAACAAACGGGCAAATGTTGCCATGAAAGTTCCTCCCACCTGTTACTCACCTGCTAGTAGTAAGAGGTCACGGAGCGGTCACAATCGATGCCAGCAACCACGATCACTACTCAAATCACAACCAACGAACCACTGGAAAATAGTTTGCTACGGAAGTATGGCAAATATTTCTTATCGTCTGAACGAACCAGTGAATGCTTGTTCCGAGTACTTTCGCGTGTTGCAATTTAGGCCTCTTACTTATCAACTAAGCCTACCACAATCACAATTATTGAAACACACGTAAACAAACTATGCCTAGCCTATCTGGCTGTTGCTACTACAGTAGTTTATTACGTTACTAAGGTGATCACTTTGTAAACAGATGTCTCGAACATAATTTTAAAATATTCTCTAAAGTAATTTATATAAAGATGCGCACATTTCGCGAACACGACACACTATAACCCGTAAGTAGACCAGTGTTAAACCTAACCTCTGTGCGCGAAGTAAGCCAACCAGCCTGCTTCATTCGCAGAGTCCGAAAACCTAACGTAACAGAAATGCCGCGGGCATTCTTCACGTTGGAAGGTCACGACGGGATTGGTCGCATACGGACATTCTATTCGATGACGTAATCAACGTAGTAGTAGTAAATATCACCTGTAGAGCAGCTGCGAACGAGGTTACCGACTTCTACCATACGCTGCAACAACGGCTACAGCTGCTATCTAGCGGTGTTTTGAGAACTAGCTGAGCAACTAAAACCTGAGCGCGGTAAAGTTAAAGCGTTTGCGAGCATGTCCACGACCACTCTGACCAAACGCCATTATTCAATATATTGAGTGTGTATGCTTATTTAAAAACCACAACACACAGTTAAAATAAGAATGTTCATAGCTTAGGTTTTCGTTGTCATACATAGTTAATTATACTTCCCGCCATTGTATAATAATATGAATGATCGTAGATAGCTTAGATTTACCGTTGTCATAAATTTCGTTGTCATTTTTTAAAATTAACTTACGTAATTATTCCCATATCTCATATAAAGCTGCTTACAAGATAAATGTTAAAATTCATTTGTTCCCTTTTCTGTACCAAAGGGCATAGATAAAATATAAAAAAATGCATGTTTTCATTAGATAAAAAACAAACAAGTATAATATTAAGTTTAGTTTAGTTTACTTTAAGGCATTTAATTCTACAATCAAAATCAATCATAGTCGATGTACACTGTTATAAAAAAAGTATATTACATCTAAACCTGAACCGCCACAAACCTATGTTTATTGGTTCAGGTAATTTCCCCGTGATCAAGAAAAAAATCCAAATGTGCAATGTACAAAAAGAGGAAATAAAAATAAATAAATAGTTACCTACAATTAACATATAGAAAGCAATGAAAATGCAATGTCTACCTCCTGTACTCCACGTTCTTTCACACAAGACTGTGACAATAGACACTGGTGATGTGATATATTTTCCTTTCTCAGTATGGATATGTGGAATGGAATAACTCGTAGAAAAACTGGAATCCATAATAATTGGAATGAAGAGAATCAGATGAAGCTTTTTTAACTTTTTACTGTTGCGATGACCATGTTCCTTTTAAACTACCAGCCATTGATTCGGGTAGACTTTCCATACACTCTACTATAATGATGATGATGATGTATTGGGTTTTACATCCCATATGTTTGCAACGAGGCTAATCGACACGATAAGTGGGTGATTATGAGGATGAACAAACGTCACATGACATCCATGCCCAAGCCAGGATTCGAACCTGGAACGCAGAGACCGCGGTTTACTTGACCAACGCCTAATAGACCTCGGCCAACTGTGCCGGCAACTCTACTAGGATAAAACGTAGCATTTGAACAATTTGTTTTCAGTTCATGGAGAAACGGAATAATTCAGGCATTGAAAACTATGCAAGCTAAAAGTAATCGTTACCTTCAAAGCGCCATTCAAACACACTGAACACTTTAGTGCGTTTTCGCCTGTTGAAGAGCTTTGATCAGGGTTCGAATTATTGCACTTTAATTTTATGTGTGACAAGGAACAGTGTTCAGTCCAATTACTAGGTTCTTATAACGTTTTACCTGTTCTACTATGTTTCCGTTTTAATTCAAACATCTAGAGTGCTGGTGCGTACTGTTGTACACAGTAGGTATACATGCACGTCTGCTACAATAACATGGTTGATATAACCTTCAGAAAAATATATATTTTTTGAAAGCGTGAGAGTAATAACAATATTGATAATGTAGTGCGTGGAAAACGAGATAGCAAATATGTTTGATTTTCCTGTTGCTGTATGCTCTCATGTACCAGTACCAGCAACTAGCAAGTAAGAGGTAGACCGTAAGCTTTATCCATGCAGTATATTTTTCACATGGCTTTACTGTATTGTAATTATATCAATCATCATTGATATATAAATGAGTTTAATTTAGTTATTTATTTATTTATTTATTTATTTATTTATTTATTTATTTAATGTCTATCCTATTCAGTTATAAAAACTGATTTACAAAGGAGGACCTTAAATAAAACTAAGGTATGCAAACAATGAATAGTAATGAAATCATAAATAACAATAACAACAAAAACAAAACAAACTACTGAACTATAAAATATAATCAAGAACAAGAAAAAATAATTGAGAAATGAAATAAAATCAAATGAAGTGGAAATTCAACATATTAAAAAAAAAAAAAAATAGAAGTATGCAAATAAGAAAGAACATGAAGAAACAAAAAAAATTGTTGGAAAAAATAAATATATGTATATATTATATAAAAGTGAAAAAGAGAAAAAAGAAGAAAGAAAAGAAAAAAGAAAAAAGAAAAAAGAAAAAAGAAAATGGATAAAAAAAAAAAAAAAGAAAAATGAAAAAAGAAAAAAGAAAAAAGAAAAAAGAAAAAAGAAAAAAGAAAAAAGAAAAAAGAAAAAAGAAAAAAGAAAAAAGAAAAAAGAAAAAAGAAAAAAGAAAAAAGAAAAAAAAGAAAAAAGAAAAAAGAAAAAAGAAAAAAAAGAAAAACTGATTTGTTAACGGTCCCAGCTCAAACGAAATGAGGATTGCAAAAAATCAGAAACTGCAATCTGGGAAAAATAAAATTCCACGTAAAAGCAACCCGGGAAACCGCACACGCCTTCTATCTTCACTTCGAATCTTGAAAGAAAGATGGTCTTGAAAAACTTGATCCGAGAACCATTTATAAGTAGAGATCAAACTGAATCAAGAGAATTCAGGAAATCGGATGTAGATTCCCAGCAGACCAACAATCATCTCCATCTAAAACAGATGAAAAACCACTTACAGTAGAACAATCTTAACTTAAACACGCCTAAATCTCATCTTAAGAATTACAGACTCAATCTTATTCCTAAATTCTAGGAGCCGCAATCTCACAAACTGGCTTCGAAGATCATGCGGAAGGGAATTCCAGAAGTAGTGTACACCTCTGTACAAGAATGACCTGCGGAACGACTCGGAATTCATTATAGGAACCTGTACGTTCAACAAAATTAAACATAGTTGGCATAACAGTCATCTCAGAGACAGATGTAGCAAACTGCAGTCTGTCTATGTATAGTGCCTATACTTATTAGCAGGTTACCCGCTGTCAAAATTCTGTTCCTGTCCGATGTCTTGTTCTACTCAATTGAACCAACTCGACTCACTCCTCTATTTTATTAAGAATTGATCGAAATGTTAGGACCGTTGCGTTACAAACAGTATAATATAAAGGTACATATTATAAAGGTCGTACGCCAAAATACTTAGGGGACAAATTAACCGAGGTTGGGAATATACACACATCAAACAAGGAGAGCAATGAATTTAAACGTCAACAGAATACACAAAAGAAAAGAGAAGAATTCAATATTTGTGAGAGGTGTAAAAATATTCAATCGAATCCCCATAAGTATGCGCAATGAGAACAATCCTAAACGTTTTAGAAAAGAGTGCAATCACTTATAAAAACTGGGAAGTTAATGACAAAATCTTATGAAAAGAGTTCTTTCTGGGATAAATAAATAAATATAAATAAATGTGAATAATTGTATTGTAAAATATTATGTTAACTAGTCCATAAGGTAATATGTACTTGTATATTTAGTATTTATATGTACAAAAAATAGCAAAATTGCTAATAAAGTTCTACTACTACTACTACTACTACTACTACAATTACGAACGGGACAAATTAATATCATCCGAATGTCTTTTTTTTTTTTTTACAGATGAACAACCATTTTCCTTTTCCGCTTGTTCTAGACTGTTCGAAACGGGAAAATAAACAAACCTAATGCACAAACAAGGTATTCAAAATGTACTGACAACCCTTAAAACTTAATAAGAGTGTGTGCTATCGAAATTAATGTCTTCTTCTTCTTCTTTCTTCTTTCGAACACCCAGAGTTGGAACTTATGCCATTCTCTGCCTAGTTGCCCAATAAAGGTTTGCCACATATTTCCTCCTTGCTATCTTTTGCCCCTCCATTAGATCCCTTTCTGCTGTCAAAGAGACACAATGTATTAATGTAATTAATTTATAAAATGAGGTAAGCTGGTAACCATTCTTTGTTGAGCCAAAATAAAAGTTATGGATTGGGGAAAAGAAGTAAATAAGTCATAGTGAGGCAACAATTAAATGTACACAATACAGTAAGTGTTATATATGTAATGATATATATTCCATGATCATATTACAACACTATAAATCACCACAAGTGTAATTTTAAGAACATTTCAAATACAATATAAAAATTTGCCTCATTCATTCAAGCACTAAAATGTCAGTCATTCAATTATTGACAATGTCACTGTATTTGCTTGCATTGTCTTTTTAAGGCACGTTCTAATGTTATCACCAAAAACAATGTATGTTACAATTCATGCTAATGCAATCGTCAGATACCATTTTGTAACGTGATAAGTAGTATATTACCCTTTTTCATGCTTACGCTTAACTAATCCAAAAAAGTTTTATATAAAATTATATTATTACTAGGGTTCAATGTAATAAGTTTTTCTGGCCACTATTATATGGGCACTGCAAACTGTGCTAAAGAAGTGTGATATAAAATAATTACATAAGTAAATTAAGAAGAGGGACTAGAAAAAGTTGGCTGAGAGGGCTTTCATATGTTCATAAAACAAAATGTTGTCTAATTTTTCCTCCTCGTTATTTGCAATTGCACATGTAAGGAATGTTTCATGCAGTTCACTCTAATTCTTATTGTTTTCAGTTTTATACTTATTACACTTATTATACTTATTTTTGTTTTTAACTACATCGTTCATATCAGCGATTTAGCTCATCTCGATAACATTAGCTTTCAGTCAGTTTTAAATTGTAACACCACTTGGACAACAATGTATATGTTACTTAGAAAGTTGCCAGTCCTGTAATGTTTTGCTTCAGCTCCGAGCCAGACAATCTGTTCAGTTGTTAACGTTAGCACCTGATTTTACAAACGTGTTAAGGAGAACGTTTTTCTACTGATTATTCAACTACACAATTTTACTACATTTATTTTGGCATCTTCCTCCATAAATTTCAAAACACTACGCATTATTAACATTAACTCCTAGCTCGTCTGACGAGATAGAAGTTATTTAAAAATGCAACGTTTTACTTTTGAGTAGCAACTCAATGGGTGGGGGGGGGGGGGGGGGGGGGGTAGGAGGATCTAGCTCCAGAAGCTCAAAAGGGTAACCTCGTAGTGGTTTTTGTCGATCTTTTGTAGAAAACACACATTTGAATTAAATATTAACTCAAGAAAGCATGTTTTCCTTTTGAGCAGTTGAAAAAAAGAATCATGGATTTTTTTTCATCTCGTATATCTTTTTTTCTAAGAAAAGTAGAAAATAATGCAAGTAACTATGCAAACAAAAGGATGAAATTTGAAAGCTTCACTTATGCTTGGAGGTTTTGGTCAGCTATTGGGCCAGCTATTGGGCCACCTGTTGGGTGGGGGTCAGTAAACCTTGACCACGAGAAACATTCTCTTAGCCCTATTTATTTTGTTGTATCCAGGGAATCTTGCTGGACAAGCCTGCGTTTCTTAATATGTGTACATTTTACTTGGAATTTCAAAAACACTGTCCTTTTTCGGTATTTGTACGTATGGTATTTTTTATCAAAAACACTGAATATGATAATACGTAAACCCATTTTGGGAATTAAGATTTACAATATTTATGATTCACGATTTTGAACAAACATATTATGTGCATAACTTGCCACCCAGAGCATGTTTTCTTTCCTTTAATATCCATACATACACTATACATGCATATACATAAACAGAGGAACAGAAAACTGTGTTATCAAATATGATAATTATTTAATTTGAGTTCTATATCTCTATGTACCGTATATTACTTATGATATTGCATTGAAAATTTGTATTATGTTATGTTGCAATAGGGAACACGCGTATGAAAATTTTAATCGATTTTTAAATACCTTGTCTCTCATTTAATAATTTTTTGTCTTTGAATTTTGAAAAACGGATCAGTCTATGCCTCAAAATAATTGGTTTAGTAACGATAAA
Source organism: Isoperla grammatica (assembly GCA_945910005.1). Classification (NCBI taxonomy): domain Eukaryota; kingdom Metazoa; phylum Arthropoda; class Insecta; order Plecoptera; family Perlodidae; genus Isoperla; species Isoperla grammatica. Next base: position 67,380,996 of record OX246738.1, read on the forward strand.
TAAAAGGGCGCAAAAAACGAGCCGCCGCCATGTAGAGTGGATTTGACGTCATAGTTTTGTTCTGCGTACGCTCACCGCCTCAGCGATTGGTCTGTTCTGCCACGTCTACAGAACCATTGCGTCACAGCCACCTGTACGCGTTTCAGATCCCCAGTTTAAACTTCAATAAATGCGACCACATTAAACCTATTTAAAAATTTCTTTTTTACGTGCAACTTGCATTAATATACTTTTTGTATCTAATACTATTAAACTAAGCGTTTGGTTTAACAAAAAAAATCGTACGCGTGTTGCCTATTAGGTCTGGAAGCACAAAAAGCGTCAACGTTTATTTTTTATTAATTTCTAAACTTTTTATAATCTTGCCGACGTCATATCATAATGACATAGCGGGCGAGAACGTAGTAAAACAACCAATAACAACAACAATAAATAATACTTATAGGTATATTGAAAATATAAGGTATTATATTATTAGGTACATTAATGTATATATAACGGCGGCTGAAAAATTGTTTACACCAAAAACTGTAAAAGATTTGTTTTCCACACTGTATTTTATGAATAAAAATGAGTTTACAGGTAGATTAAATAAAAAATTCAATGTTCACACTTATGTGTGCTTACAGAACTATTAAACTTTTAAAATTTACCCTGCAATATCGAGAGTAACACGCTGCCTATGTTTATTTATTGGACATTTCGATGAAACCAATTTTTCAAATGTATTCTATTTTATTTATTATTTATTGTAACACAATTTGATTGTAATTAAATCCATTCCAGGTGGCTGGCACACTAAGAGAGACTGACGATTATATATGGAATTTGAAAGTGTATTGTTCTTTGAGAAATTCCATAATTCAAACTGCTGGCTGTATCTAGTTTACTAACAATATACCACCAGGTTCTTTAATCAATGGATAGACTTACAGACAGTCTATAAATTATGGAGGTAGTTATGATTCACCTTCTAGTGACATCAAGTGAAGAAAGCAAACATGAGTTGTGTGATAGTCCCTATACCTACAGCAGGGTATCAAGTCAGAAGGTATATCAAAACACAAACATGCTTTAACCTAAATCTAATATAAAAAGCAAACACATTCACAAAATTGTAGAAAAATATATCACATTAAATTTGTATCTCAAGACTTGTGCATCCATTCCCATCACCAAGATTTCTATAGTGTAATGCTGTCTCTTAGTTATGCAGTCTCTCGTCTACTGCGATGTTCCAGCCTTGGAGGCGAATTGCTTCGTATCCTGTTCAGTCTCTTCCTCCTCCACGATGCTCGCATCCTTAGTGCGTTCCTCGCGGGACTTCTGCTGGATGTACTTGGCGAGGGGACGCCGTTGACGCTCCTGACAGATGGGGCACGAGTCCTTAGTGTCCTTAGAGCCCTTACACTCCGCGCTCTTCTTCACCCCACCCTTGGCACGTTTATCTGGAACGAGAAAACACTCATGATATTATTTTGTGGCAGAAAAGAGAGAGAAAATAAATTAAATACAAATTTGTATTGTCTACCCAGTAAGTTACAAAAACTGATTTTCAGCGGGGCGAAATGCAATTTGTAATATGTGTTTCGTTGATTGCAGAAGGGATGCCCGACGAAGACTGTTAAGAATAAACATCTTTTTTACTCATTACAATTAGAGTTACTCGAAAAAGTTTTTGCGCATTACTTTTGTGTTCCGAGGCTGAAGAAAAACAGTCTAGTGAAAGTCATATGACTCATTTGAAAGAAGCTGAACACTTGCGCATTTCCGTGCAACTGCGCCGCGATCCAAGTGGCCCCCACGCCTGCAATCTTCACCTGGTACTTGGACCAACTACATGTCTAAGGAACTGATATATGGTTCTTTTTCACTGTCCCCCTTCTCCTGCCGCAAAGAAGACAACAAAGATTTCATTTTCTGTTGACACTCGTCAACAGAAAATCCCAGTTGAACAGAAATGTCCCCCCACGAATCATTCTTTATCAACCGATTAAAATGGCACATGTGCTTCGAGTTCCACGTACAGAACCTCTTTACTTCTGTGTACCTCGATTAAGTTGAGATAAGTCGTTAGTCCACTCAATGTTCTACGTATGACAACTCGAAGTAAAGGTGAAAGTGGAAACTATAGTGAATGCTATAGTGGGGCACGCACAGTGCACTGGCTTCAACGTGCGCGCGCGCATCCCTTTGAGGTTCGTCGAAATACCTACTCGGGGTGAATCGCCGAAATGTTGCACGGCGCAGCTCGCGGCGCGGTTCGCGGCGCTGAAATGCCAAAGGGTGTACTGTACGCGGCTTGACAGTCACGAAATAGCAGGCGGAATACCTTTAAACGTGAGCCAATGACTATCGACGATGGCATTCCTGCGTATAAATAAGTAGACTGGTCGATGATCTAACAATATCTAGACTCTAGATATTGTTAGAGCATGCATTGATCGGGAAATGCAGACCTGAAAGTCTATATCCAATCGAAAAGTATTCTGTGATAAACTCAGTATGAGACTGACAAGAAAACGCTCTGCTCGACCTTACGCCAATGACAAAAAGTCAAACAGAGATCTCAGACCTGACATTTTACTGATCGAAGGTTAGTTTGACGTTGTTTTCAATAATAATGTATTTCAGTATCTGTGTCATTCCTTAGATAAGACTGATAATTACAGTGTTGAATGTGTTTTCTGAAAATCAACTGAGCTGCGAATCTGATGCCTCCTCCGAAAATATGATGGCGTGCTTTGACAAAAACTTGGTCAGGGACAGCCCTCGAAAAGTCCACACTTTCTCTTGCCACTGCCAAGTAACAAAAACAATTTCATACCAAAACAAAAAATCACTGATAAATTAAATGTATCAATAGTGAGTGTATAATGTTTTCGTTGTAGCTTAGCCTGTTCGCACGCAGAATTAGCGTAAATTAGGCTCGTTTTTTGTTTCGCTTTTTGACGACTTTTCGAGGGCTGGTCAGAGGACTGTTCCAAAATACATCTGGACATATTTTTAAAATTCGTATTGTTAGACCACAATAACGACAATAACAACGACGACGATGACGACGACGATAACGTCGACGGAAGGGCCAGTGACCGCTACGGCAAAAAGGCGACATGTTTCCGATATGGCGGGAGATCCTTGTAGAGTTGTAGCCACTGCGCACTGTCTTACGCCACGAAACATGCATTGCGCACGTCCTGTCTTAAGACGTAATAGCTAACCAGGTTACCTTGCCCTTGGTGGCCTTGCAACTAAGTGACGTCACAATCACATTGGCTCTCAAACCGACAACCTATCTCTTCGTTTAGAAGTTCATTGGCCAGGGGATCATATAGCAAACATTGTGGCCCGGCCTAATAATTTCCACATAATGACAGCATTATATCAGGGCCGTATTCAGGCAAAGGTTAATGAAATTGAAGCACAGTGCGCCAACATTTGAATGACACCCAAATATCCCTAAATCCTTCTACACATTTCGTATAGACTGTGATTTAACTGAAAAAATACCCGATTTGATTAATTAAGAATAACAAATAATACTTATACCTAATATTGTACAACAAAACATTTGTAATAATTATGTTTTAACACAATTTACACCTTTGCCACTGAAACGACAAGAATGCAAAACTACAACGAATCCCCTCTAAATTTTCAACATATAGGACGTACTAGACGCAGAAAATACAAATTCGGTGAGAAAATTTGTTGTTTTGCGGAGGGGAGGGGGGGGGGGGGGGGAGGGGTGTTACAATGAGCTCATTAGGCTGGGCGCGGGGCATCTCTGAGTACTAATATACTAATACACAACTCACTACTGAACTCGGGCATTTCCGGTTGAGATGGAAAGTGAATGAATGAATGTAACCAGTGTCTGTTGTCGCTCCCCAAAGTGCGTCATGCCCCCCCCCCCCCCCCTTCGTTTGAACGACACCTGAACGACGTGTTCGGACGGGAATAATAGGCCCCACAAACTAAAACCGTAAAAAAAACAATTTAACAAATAAATTTAAAAATAAAAAATAAAAAAATGCGTTATTAATTCGTGTGTCATATTTGTCAAACAAAAACGTTGGTACACATGTCCTTGCTATTCCTCAGCAGCAAAAGCGGCAAACAAATGCGATAAACTAAAGCCACGTAGGCTTCATTGAGCGGCTTTATATGTATATTCAAGGCTGTTGCTTTATACAGTCGAGACCTTCGGCTATGCTAACAAGTGTATGACAAGCAATTAGCTTAGTGTGAGCCACATTACAGTCTTGTTAATTCTGTTGTAATCAGGAACCTGCGTCGTGTGTTTGACGTAGCCCCCCCCCCCCCCCCCCCGCCCCCCTAACTAATATTTCTACTGAAATAAAAATTTTTAGATTTTTTAATCATTGTTAGTTCAAATAATTGTGTTTAAATCTGTTGATTTATCATGAAAAAGAAAATCTGTGAAAGAGCGCGTGTTACTTCATTAATAATTTTGGGATTTGTGGATATCTGATATTAACATTCATATTGGCCTGTGAGTCGTCGGATTACATTTTATAAATGAAAAGCTGGCTTTACACACAATGTGATTAGCAATAGGAAACGAGACGAACATTACTATTTTGATTAGTTACGTTTAGTTTACAACAATGTATTTCAAACATTGGAATCAAGATCAAGATGTCAATGAAGATATTTTCTCCGTCGAGATCTGAAGGCCAGTACTTTGTTACACACGAACAAGTGCGTACAGGTGCGTCCGTCGTCCACAAATAGTCGATGAAGTCAGACGTAACGAGATATTAACCTCAGAACTTTTGTTCAGTCATTTTTCACCGCAAACAGTAAGTGAATATAATATTTGGAAGCAAAAACTAAGAATAATTTGGTCTATAAAGAACAAAAATTACACTGGTTTGATCAAATCTTTGTGTTCAAATCTTTGTTAGATAATCATAAATTTCTTTCCACTGTGTCAAAAATTGAAACATGGATTTTTCCATTTATAGTATAACTGGTGAAGTTACCCTTTTTTAATATAAGTATAAGTAAACCCATTTGCACAATATACGTAGTACATGACAAAACTATGTTAGCCACCATTTGCTTGGCCCCATCCATTATTTTGGATTCTATAACAGATACCAAGACACTTCCAAAATAAACTAATGGTACAGCATGGATGCTTATTTTTTTAGATTTATTCACATAGTTAATAAATACAATTTATTATTATTATTGTTGGCATAAGATTTTTTCATGAGCTGGTACTTCACAAGTACAAACCATTTAACTGTCACTTCAATTTAAATTCAATCCTAGCTTTTGGGCCATAAATTGAAAGTGCACTGACAACTAAATATATGGTCGTCGAAAATGTAATTGTGAACATTGTATAACCTACCATATCGGTGTCCCGGCAATGTTTGACGTGTATAAAATTATTGTTTTCTAGTTCAAAGTTGTTTTATTTTTAAACAGTAAAATAATTGCGTTCATTTTGACTTGTTGAGTAGAATTATAGAATTAATAGAATACAATAGAAATAATAGAATAGAATTAAAACTTCCTTATCGACGCACCCGACCAACCAAAGTTTCTATATGACAGAAAAACTTTTGTACCGACAATCTACGCAACGTAAGTCGAATCTATCTGTGAAATATGTCGGTTGTTTATACTCAGTGGGCAACACCAACCTTGAGTATTACACTCACGCGGTGTTTAAGTACGCAAAGGTCCTGCTGACGAACAAGCTATATGCGAGGTATTTCTCCACTGAATTAATGAAATGTAACCATACCACCCAGACAGACAGACAGACATAGAATCGAGGTTTGCAATTAGCACTGTGGCCAAGAATTGAAACGAGGAGTGTAAAGTGTAAATTGCCTATGTGCTTCAACAGTTCGGTGCTTTCTTTCTGTAGCCTATACATGAAATACATTTGGAATCCATGTTTGTGCTGCCAGCTGCCACCATTACCAATGATAGATAATAATTATGAAACGCACAGTCATGGTAATGTCATGAGGAAAAATGATCCGATTAACTATATATTACAATATGTTTGTGAGTTTAATAAGACACTATATATGTAATACTCCTATTCACAATAATATATTATAATACTATTACTATCCCTATATATTTTACATGGTTGCATATCATTTATCTTAGAGGGTAAACACAAAAGCGAAGTTGAAAACAAATTTTTTTAAGAACTGAGACACCTGAGAGTAAACAATACGTCATGATAAAAACTAAAAACATATATTGGTAGCCCTACACAATCACAAGTATATTTTAAATCCCAACCATCGTTAATTGCATCCTCATTTCACACACATGTTTCTCATCACCATGGTTACATTAGGTTAAAGTGGTTATCGCGTACGCACATTGTGCAAGCCTGTTTATGTATTCAAGAACTGATGCGTCGCAAAAGTTCACTCATAAGTCATAGGCCTAATGTAAAAGATACTAAATTACTAATCTCCACTGTTCTTAGCGTCAATGGCACAATTGTGTAAGACCATATTTTAAAAGAAGAATACACATGCTAAAACATGTAATTACTCATTATGTTCCTATATAGTTTAATGGGTATATTTCCCAAGAACCATTAACTCGCTATCTTGTTGTTATCTACAATAGCCTATGTCTTCACAATTAGCACTGTGTATATGAGCTGACAACAAAGACTATGTTTGATGGATGAATGTCACAACAATTGGTGTATCATTGAAAAGTTGTTGAACTGTGCGGGCGCATTTTGAGCGACTGGTATATTATCAGAATAATAATTTATTACCATATACTATCTCTCAGCTTGTTTGCTTTTTTGATTTGACTACACTAACCTACACTTTTTACCATAGTGTAGTGTAGACTCAATCAGTACAAAAGTCGTTTTGTGTAGTGCCAATTGCGGCGTCTTATTTGCTCGGTGTTAGTGTAAAGTGAAGCTTTCTACAACTGATTAGAGGTCGTGTAGATGTGTATAGCGTGAAATGGAAAGGCGACAAGCTCGTGTCAGTTCAAGTAAGATAACAAGATCACTAATCATGAAAAACACATTCTATTTCTATCGATGGTAAAACTGTAGCACTTTCATAATAAATGAACGTATTTAAAACTTATAGTAAGTGTATATTAAGTTTCTTTGGGATTATATACGTATATTATGTGAGCATGCATATACCATATAACTCCGTGTAATGCGTAGTGTAACGTGTAGACAAAATAAGTTTTATTATTCAGGCTGATGTGATGGCAAAATCAGGTGTAAAAGTCTACAATAACACTGCATTTACCTTACACCAAAATAGAGTTATCAAACAAACCTCGCTTTGCGAGAGGAAAGGACATCCACTTGACCCGTACCATATCAGCTCACGCCCCTTTTGACAAAATGGACGTATGAAATACCCTGGTCAAACACATCCAAGTCTGGTTTATATTATGTTACTACGGAAATATGCATATTAAATAGATTGCACTTCATATCAAACCGCTGATAACCGTTGTACTTGTACGAAACATTTAGCCGATTAGATATACATATAATCTGAAATGCAAAAAAACATTAGGTGATACCGTAAGGCGCAAAGGAAACAACTTTATACTTACTTTGCCAAAAAATTACAAAAACTAAGATTGTTTCTTTTTTATTATTATTATTACAACGCTTATATTAACTTGCCTTGTTTGTCTGGACGGAATCTTTGAATCGATATTCCACCTACTTCTAGATGTCCGATCAAGCTGAAATTTTTTACACAGACGTATTTCTAATGACAATGCATGAATCAACTGTCATATTTACTAAATTGTTAATTAATGTTTTATATGGAAATCGATGTTTAACCCACTTTCCAACGTCAAATCGAGTTAAAAGTTTTCACACAGACGTGTTCTTAATGACAATACACGAATCAATTGTCATATTAACTAAATAATCAATTAATTTATCATAATTAATTAACTGACGTTTTATATGGAAATCGATATTTCACCCACTTTCCAACGTTGAATTGAGCTGAAGTTTTCACACAGACGTATTTTTAATGACAATACACGAATCAATTGTCATATTTTCTAAATATTCAATTAATTCATCATAATTAATTAATGTTTCATATGGAAATCGATGTTTAACCCACTTCCGAACGTCGAATTGAGCTGAAAGTTTTCGCACAGACGTATTCTTAATGACAATTCACGTATCAATTGTCATATTTACTAAAAAATAGTCAATTAATTCATCATAATTAATTAATGTTTTATATGGGAATCGATGTTTCACCCACTTCCCAACGTCGAATCGAGTTGAAAGTTTTCACACAGACGTATTCTTAATGACAATACATGAATCAATTGTCATATTACTAAATAATCAATTAAGCCATCATAATTAATTAATTGATGTTTTATATGGGGATCGATAAAACACTCACTTTCGAACGTCGAATTGAGCTGAAAGTTTGCACACAGACGTATTCTTAATGGCAATACATGAATCAATTGTCATATTTACTAAATAATCAATTAAACCATCATAATTAATTAATCGATATTTGATATATATTCGATTGCAAGATTCTTTAAGACTAAAAAGTATAAAATAATATTACATGAAAAAAATATATTTTTTAAAAAACAACGCTTATGCACTAAAAAGTAAAAAATAAATTTTCGCCCAACAAATATTTTGCCTCACTCGTAAAATAAAAGCGTTGGGCGCTTTCCCTGCATAAACAGCAGAATACTGCAATCTATGTCAATACCGAAAGCGCCCAACGCTTTTATTTTCCGAGTGAGGCAAACATTTGTTGGGCGTCAATTTATTTTTTACTTTTTAGTGCATTTAAATATAAGCGTTGTTTTTAAAAAAATATATTTTTTTCATGTAATATTATTGTATTTACTAATATGCCCCAAGGAAAGGTGAATTTCTCGCTTAGAATCGATTTCAAGCTATGAGCAACCTATTAACGTTTAACTAAGCAAACGTTCACATATTTAAGATAGATATGTTGGACGGGGGTTGGGCCATTCATGTTTGAGCCGGGTATGTATCCAGGCCTGATGCAGCGATATAAGACCCCGAAAACCTTGCACTGACCCAGTCTTCCTCATAATCTTGCCGTTTACTTCACAGTTCACAAGTTAACTTCAATATGGCCACTGTCCTGTCGGGACGTCATAGCATAGCTTGTTTCTCTTCGAAAAAGAGTTACTAGATCGATAATGCAAACTTGGCATGGAAGCGTTCCATAGAAAGATGGCGAAGCGTTTACATGGCAATTGGCTAGAAGCCTACGTTTTTGAGATTTAGATTTTATGTGGTAAACCGGTACACGTATTTTTGAAAACGCTACAAAATGCTAATTTTACAAAAAATAAGGTGTTCTCATTCCTATTTTGCATTCTTACCATTTTAGTTCCAATAATGTATTGATTTTTAATATATGCAGGAAACATAATGCAGGTAATTTGCCATTAGAAATGCAAGAAACCCCTTCACATATTCAAGGTTTTGATGAATAGAAAAACACATGCTACAAAATGATTAGTTTAAATCGAGGTTTAAAATAATGAATGCTAGATTTAGTGAAAATTATTGTCAAAATACGTATCTTATTATAGCTCATGTCCAGAAATCTTCAAGGGAATTGTCCAAGAATTTGTTTTAAGTTCCAACACAGAGGAGAGGGCACCATAATAAAGTTACACCGAAGAGATGACGAGATGCTGGGGGGAAGGAGGGGGGGGGGGGGGGAA